>JARQTH010000358.1:89061-654197 GCA_030142595.1 Trachelus iudaicus | reverse complement strand
CTTGATGGCGACATGAGCGGGTTCCTTCTCGACAACAGCGTTGAATCCGTTGTGGGGATCAGCGGTGTAGTGAACAACACGACGGGTTCCGTCGGACTCGATGAGGGAGTAGCTACCCTCGACAACGTCACCGTTGCGGGTCTCCTGCTGGGTCTTGGTGTCACCGGTGATGGTGTCATGGACATCGTAGGAGTAGCTGTACTGAGGGTTGGGGTCGTAGTCGGCGTCGACGGTCTTGACTACAGCCTTGGCAACTGGGGCGTAAGCGAGGGGTGCAGCGTGAACTGCTGGGTGGTGGTAGGCCACGGGTGCAGCATGGACGGCTTGCTGGTGGTAGCCCAGGGGTGCTGGGGCCAGGACTCCGGCGTTGGCGGCGGCCACGAGGGCGGCGAAAGCTACGAACTAAAAACGATAATTCCTGAGTTAAACTGACAATTCCAATAAAACATATTCAGCAGTTTATCACGCGTGGATCACTTGTATTATGCGAGATCACAACAAAATGAATCACTGATTACACTGAGATGAAAGTGAATATCCTGATAACGTTGTGTCGTTAACTTCCACTTAATCAATTCACAATTTTGTTGTGTGATGCTTTAATTATTTTATTAGCTGTTTCAACTTTGTATACTTGTCTGCTGTTCGTGTATGTACCTTGAATGCCATTTTAGTTGATCGAGAGAGCTTGATTAACTGATGCTGTGGTTGAGTAGCAGGTCCTCTTTTATACCAACGTGAAGACTGCCGAGACACGTTGGTCCATTTTTTGGAACAGAGACCACGCCCAGTTTTCTTGGTTACTTCATCTAAATTTCAATTGTGTATCTACTGTGGAGATTTTAGGTGGGAGTGATGTGTAGTGGCCTATACCAATTGTTTGAACTGGCTGGACCAATTGATATTTCCCACTCTTAACCAGCGTTACGTTCTCTGCTGTGCATCTAGCTACTTGGGTTACCTGTTCGCCTGCCCTAAGAAGAATAGCTCGAGGGCTGCGTTAGGTAAAGTCGGTGAATGTCGGCCATGATGTTACATCAGGTGATACAATTGATCTGTTAAATTCCAAATGGCTATTAATTACCTATCTACAAATAAGAATTAATGTATATCTCACAGCTGATACCTGTATCGATTGATCCAGTCCTTATGTCTTCTGACGAATCATCGTTTGACTCGTAGAAAATTCGTCTCTTTGTTAAGGCCGATCGGACCGTGATAAGTTATACCTGTAGACACAAAGGTACAAGTTTTATCAAGAGAAAGCCAAAGAATTATTAATTATTAATCGGAACAGTCGATTAGGGAAGAAAACGAATGGCGCGTGTCATTTGACATTTCACTGGTCGCCAATAGATACCAAAAAGTAGAGCACATTTTATCTCGGCATTGTGCACAGTGCTTAAACGCGTAAGAGAGAGACGCCACGCATAAAGACAGCCTTTTGCATAATACCGTTTGGAATCGAACGGCCAACTAAGAGACTTTGGGTGTGGCGGATTTGGAAGTCTCAGTCGGTCCTTTGACTAGGTATAAAAGCGGGTCTCCACTAGCTAACAACATCATTCGATCAGCACCGATCAAACCAATCGCAATGGCATACAAGGTGTGTAAACGATCATACACTACTAGAATTACATATACCCTGTGTAAAATTAGTTGATTTGAATATTTCGGAAAAAGTCAATTCTTTCTCAAACATCTTTTTCAATGGATTTTTTTTTGAATTTTAGTTCGTAATCCTCGCCGCCTTCGTGGCTGCCGCCAACGCAGGAGTCATCCCAGCCCCCGCCTACCACGCCGGCCCTGCTGTAGCTTACGCTAACGCTGTTGATGCCGACTACGACCCCAACCCTCAGTACAGCTACTCCTACGATGTCCACGACACCATCACCGGTGACGCCAAGACCCAACAGGAGACCCGCAACGGCGACGTCGTCCAGGGCAGCTACTCCCTCGTCGAATCCGACGGAACCCGTCGTATTGTTCACTACACCGCTGATCCCCACAACGGATTCAACGCTGTTGTCGAGAAGGAACCCGCTCATGTCGCCATCAAGGCCGCCCCTGTCGTCGCCAAGTACGCCGCCCCTGCTCCAGTTGCCTACCATGCTGCCCATGCTCCTGTTGCCTACCATGCCGCCCCTGTGGCTCACGCCCCAGTTGCTTATGCCGCCTACCATTAATTGTGAGACTGCGCAATCGTAACGATGAACCATATTTTGCGATATTCCTTTTTCCTATTATTTATGTCTTGTAAATAAAAAAAAATAAGGACCACGGTCCTTCGTCTACTATATCTTTCGTATATTTTTTCGAAATATTCAACCCCAATTACCTTGTTTACTGACTAGCTGGGGTGCGTTCGGAATACCTGCCTAAGCGCCTTCTTTTTCTAAGCTAGTCTTACAAAATAGTTAAGACACAGAAGAATATCGCCCAGTTTAGCATTCTGAATGTATCCCTGCAGATATATGGAAATGCGCGAGACAGTCGCTTGTTCACTGCAGTTATGACTATTATTTATCCTGCTTGTCTGTAAATTCCTGAAAAAATGTACTTGTACTTCTGTACTAATTTTTAAAGAGCACTACTTTCTTCCGTGGGTACACAATGAACACTGACAGGAATAATAGATACGAATGCACGTTCCCAGTTCCGTACGTAAAATGTCCACCAGAGGCCTAGAGTAGTACTTACGACACGTTCCACGATTTTACAATACAAAGTCTTGTACTACAGAAATCTTAACGATGTATGAATGTCACTCACAAACGACCAATTAAAGTCAGAATTAATTAAAGGATATCCAAAGTCATCCTTCCTATTTCTATTTTCACTGGAAGTTTATCGATCTTAAATGCCGGATGATTATTTATACACGAACAATGGCCTAATTAGAATTCTAGACCAAGTCGAAGCAGACCAATAATAAAAACACAGCAGGAGGGAATCAATGTCTAGAGATTCGAGCCACGATCTAGATGGTGTTGCGAAATTTCAAATCGCGTAACACTCGTCGCTATCTGATCCTTCAGTCAGTGACATATCCGAGAACAAGATCTTTCGTCGAGTGACAGTTACAGGGAAAGTATATCTAAGGCCGTAGCACATAGCCAACACACCCACGCGTGTCGAAAAGATATTAAAGATTCTGCAAGTATGCATTCTGTCAAATGCCGAATACGGCAAGCAAAGTCGTCAAAGTTCTAGTCAAGATGACACAGTGCTCGGGTGATTGTCCTAATTTCCATAAAAGTAGATTCAATCAAGATCCAAGACCTTGAAGCACGTGCGACTTTCGTTTTCGTCGAATTCTTGATATTAAAATATCGTTGAAACACGAACCAAGTCTGCCGTTGGATTTTCTCACGCTGAAGATCAAAAGTGAATAAGAGGTTAGGCCAGTCAGGTAAAAATACGTAACATTTTTTAAATACTTTTATCCGATCGTTCATCCATCGTGCACTCAGTATCGTTAATTTCCATTGAATCTTTTTCTCGCATTTTCGATCTCCGTTAGTTCACGATCGTTAAAGAACTTGACCGTGATCTTTCGGTTAGACATGCATTACGTAGCTGTAGCACGTGCTAAGCAGGAACGCGGAGTTTTCATAGCCAACGAGCCATGGCGAGAGGAACGCGAGAAAAACATTCAGCACTAGATACAACATGGCTCGTTACTCTTGTGATCTCGTGATCGTCTGCTACTGTCGTAGCAAGTACGGTGAATGGGATAAGAAAGAGGAGAGAGATGAGATAAGAGAGAACGTCGGAGTTGAATGACCGTAACTCAGAACAGGAAGACTCGCTTAACCGGAGGATGAGTCGGCGACGACCTCGAGAGTAGACCCGCTGACATAACGGTTTCTCCAGCTGGGATCGATGCTCTTGTCTCGGGAGCTGTTTCTTCACACGGTCAAGGTCAGTGCTCATCTTATTCCATTGGAGTAAGATGACTCATCCATGATGAACTAGACAGTAGCTACGTTCAACTCGATCATTGAAAAATTTTTGACAGTGTCGATAAGCATGGTTATAATTACGTGAAAAAAAAAAGATTGACCAATATTAATTAAGTTAATTATTAAATTAATACATTAGATGTAAATCGAAATTATAAGAATATTGAACACGAAAACGAAAAAATTGAACTGTCTTAATCAAAATGAAATTTCTTGCAGACTGGCTACATTAGGTATTCATGGCTTGTCCTCCTAGCGTGACGGAAACGTTACACTTAAAGTGAGGACTGGAAGCGACCTTGCGCAACGGTGAAAGCATTTTATGGTTCGAGAAGGTATTGTCCAGGTGCGAAGTGTCATCCTCATTAAACGAGAGCATTTTGGTATCACTGGTGAAAAATAAAAATTCGTCTGCACGACGGATATACCGATGAAAAAAGTCCATGAAATTACAATGACACTAGATTCCGAAAAATTGATGGACCTTGACGACTATAGATCGTTGGAAAATCGTTCGTTAAGTTGTTAGCAACGATAGAAAATGATTGACGCGTTTGGTTAGTAACTGGACTAAAGTTTGTCAGCTGATGATCGAATGATCGCATTCACGTAGCGAGAGTGTTTCCACTGGTCACAATGGACTCGTTCTCACCACGTATAAATACCTACCAGCCGGAACATTCAAACGTCAGTCTTTCCCTTGCCGTTGATTATTGAGTTTCCACAACGTTGAAGTCATAGACATGGCCACCAAGGTGAGAATAATTGAATATAAATTAGATTAATAATTTCGACATAGACGTCCCAGGCTTTGATACCCAGTCGTGTATGATTCATCAGATATATTTTTCATTGACAGGTAGCAGTAGCGATGACACTTTTGATGGCTGCTTGGATGACAATAAATGACAGTGACGCTGCAGCTGTCGTTCCTGTGCATGGTGCACCGGTGGCTTACGCCGGAGGACCGGTACCTGTCATAGCAAAGGCCGTCGATGAATACGACCCTCATCCACAGTATAGCTATGGCTACGACGTCCAAGATTCTTTGACGGGAGATGCCAAGAGTCAGTACGAAACCAGAAACGGGGATGTAGTGAGCGGACGTTACTCATTGATCGAAGCCGACGGAACTCGTCGCGTCGTAGAATACACAGCAGATCCTGTCAATGGATTCAATGCAGTCGTACACAGAGAGCCAGCGATTGTAAACGCAGTGCCAGCCGTAGCTAAACTTGCTGCGCCAGTTCAGCCTCTTCTGGCTTATCATCATTGACCAAATATGCTGAATCATCGCTGTCGTCCTCCACGCCTAGTCATACGACGTAGCCAGCCAGTTCATTTACATTTATGCATCCCATACTCGAAATGGGTTGTACTTTTTCACATGTAAAAATAAATTTGTACTTTTATCAACGACTGTCTTTACTTTTGTTACCATTTTTTTTGTCCTAGTTGGGTTATGTATTATAAACGTTTACTGTCTTCTAAGAGAAGGTGATTTATGACTCGTGAGAATTGCAAAAGTTCTTGTACGTTATTTCAAGAAACTTAGGCAACTGTACGTCACAATTGAGAACTGCCTGGAATCGTTATTGACTGTAAGTGGGTCGTTGACATTGAATCGGGAATATTTTTACTTTTAACAATGTCTAGAGTCACAACAACCTAGTGCACTTTCGCTGAACACCCTCGAGACTTGCCAGTGGCCCCTTTAATGTCTCTATAAACTTTCTTATATGACTTTCCGACCACGTATTGACGTGGGTACGTGATTTGCACACGTGGTTACATCCACGGAGTCTCCTCTTCGTAATCGTTGCGCAATCGATCTGTCACTTGAGTAACTCTCGCTTGGATGACAACGTCGTATCGGCTATTCCGATTTTGTTATTGCACTCGATATATCGGCTAATTTAAAATCATTTTCCGTACCTTTGTAGAAGATTTAGATAACCTTAAAATACCCATATCAATACCAAAGAAGAGTACACAGATTGTTCCATTTCTGAAATGCTGGTTGGGGACACTAAAGTGGATTACGGTAAAATGTAGCATTAAAATTTCACAAAAAAAAAAAAAAATGTCAACCACCTCCAAGTGCATTCGAATTACAGGAGACGCCCCAGCGTCGAGGAGAATTTTAAGCGACGTCGATTGAATTGCTCGTCGCGTTCGCGAATCGACTTGGGTCGTAGATATTAAGAAACACATGCGAGCCGCTTGCTACACGGTGCTTACAATTAGCCCTGGTGTCCCGGATGACGAGGATGGGGATGACGAGGTCGAGTGCGATGGTAATACTGAAGTTGTCTTAACAAGCAATGATCAGCTGGAGGAGGAGAAAGAGAAGGATGGTCAGGTACACGATGAAGGCCTGAGGTTTGGTGCAATGAATCCTCGTGGAAGCGCATAGCTATATAAGAGTGCCGTATGTCATCGGTAGGCATCAGTCTTTTCAGTGATACCCTCCTAGACGAAGATGATTGCCAAGGTAAGTCAAAAGGATCAAGAGTATCGTCTACGAGGATATATAGTCCTAGAGGATGAGAATAATATTTTTTCTTACAGATCCTTACCATTCTTGGAGTAGCATCCGCTGCTCGTTGCGCCCTTGTACCACTGGTACCTGCAGCTGCACCAGCTGCAGCTGTTTATGCAGCGAAACTCCAGGAGATCCAGGAACTCGATACGGTGCCACAGTACAGTTTTGCCTATGACGTGCAGGATGCAATCACTGGGGACTCTAAGGCCCAATATGAGACCCGCAATGGGGATGTTGTCGTGGGAAGTTACTCCCTGATCGAGGCTGATGGGACCAGACGTATCGTTGACTACACGGCAGATCCTATAAATGGATTTAATGCGGTAGTCAGTAGGGAACCAGCATTGGCTTACGTTAGTCCGGTCGCTCCTGCTGCTCCCGTAGCTCCCGTTGCTCCAGGAGTCGCTATCGGTGAACCAGCTGTACCAAGTATCCCATCCAGTGGACCAGATTCCGACGTGGAAGTCGTGGAAGCGAGGTCAGGACCTCTTGTCTCAGCTGTTCAGCCAGAAGCTAATGAGAGATCTGGTAGCCGCCAGGAGGAATCCAACATGGCCGCCAGGACGCAACAGGCTGGACAAAATAGGCAGAATGTTCCTGTTAGGGCACGAGCTAATCCTGTTGCTCAGGGTGTCACGTCTGGTGGTTTTCAGAGGGTCGTTGGATATCCTGCAGTGCAAAGATACTCTGGACCACTTGGTGCTTATGCAGCGTCTTACTCGTCCCCATTTGCATACGGAGCACCACCAGCTGGTTTTGCTGCTCAGCTTGTTCCAGTAGCACAATAGATGCGCGATGCTGTTGAAGCAGTACTGATTGACCTTTTAATAAATATATTAATGACAAAATATGAAATTATTAATTTTGATCTTTCACCTTCCTTAAATTATATGGATATGCCTTGTCAGATCTCGTTTCCATGTGCAGATTGCTGATTTGGAGGTTATTGTTAAATGTTCACTATTGTCCACTTTGAGATAGTGGACAATTCCATGGATCGGCCAACGCGTTGGCGATAACGCAATGATTGCGTGAGTGCTTATTTCTGAAAAGTTATGTAAGACTGCCAAAACGTGAGGTGTGTTGACACATTGGCATATTGACACATTGGCACATAAATGGAAGGACCGCGCTGATAGAATTGTGATTAGAAAACTAGCGGCCGATCTAGATTGAAATATGGAACAGCTGTTTAATTTCATTTTACATTTATTATACATGGTCAGATTTCATACAATTATGTCTCAATCTTACATTAAACTTCCTGTAAACTTTTGACAGCGTTTCATAGGAACTTATGACCAGGACAAAAATACCTAGATGACAGTTTCAAAGAGTATTGACAAGAAGTTGACAGAACGCATGAAGGATAACTATAGTACAGAAGAAATCTTTATCCCATTGACACAAATGACAGCTATATCTGTTAAATTTTGTTTCAGGGGCTGATCTAGAAAGATTAAATGTACCTCAATGGGTGATTGAAAAAGTAACGATTGTCATCTTCTTGTACTACTTCCGGTTTGCTTTTCAAATGTACTTTTCTTTCCAGTTTGCTATCTGGTTATGAAAATTAGACGTTGAGGTAGTAAGAGCATAAATACAGAGGTATACATTGAATAGTGATATTTATAGCAAAAAATATACATGATACACTTGATCACCATGGTGGCACTCTTTGTGATTATATACAAATGAAAGGAATTAAAAAGTAACAGCAGAATAAGGGCGAAGAATCGCATCACGGAAGCAACCAGTGGACATTTAAATGATTTACAGGTAGGCAGGAAGGGCGGAGTATGCTGCCAATGGTGCGCCAAGTCTGGTAGCAACAGCTCTGGGGATGGTCTGAGCTACTGGGTAAACAGGGGCAGCAACAGGTGCAGCCAGACGAGCAGCTACAGGGGCGACAGCGGCAACTGGAGCAGCGATACGGGCAGCGACAGGAGCAACTGGGGCAACTGGAGCAACAGCTCTGGCAACGACAGGTGCAGCAGCAACAGCAACTGCAGGTTCCCTGCTGACGACTGCGTTGAATCCATTGATAGGATCAGCAGTGTAGTCAACGATGCGTCTGGTGCCGTCAGCCTCGATGAGGGAGTAGCTACCCTGAACGACGTCTCCGTTACGGCTTTCGTATTGAGCCTTAGAGTCTCCGGTAATTGCGTCTTGCACGTCGTAGGCAAAGCTGTACTGAGGCGCAGCATCGAAGTCCTCGATCTTCGCTAGGACTGGCCCTGCAGGTGCGACAGCCGCTACTGGCGCCGCTGCTGGGATGATGGCTGTCATGCCAAGATCCGCAAGGCCCATCAGAGCGTAAAGAGCGACGGTGTACTGCAGTGTGAAAAAAAAGTAAAAATATATTCTTAAAAATTCTAATAAACAATTTAAACAAAGATCAACTGCATAAGCCTCTTATCAGTACCTTGAGAGACATGGTGTGATGAGTTTGTTTAGTTGGACAACTGAACGATCAACTGATGACACCGTAGCGAATCGCGAGGTTTATATCCGTAAAGATGTCACAATTTCGCAGCGTCGCGACGCTCCCACCTCGGGATTGCCAATATCGTAGCTCGTGTCTCGTTGCGCAGTTCTCCCTCTCACTATTTCACGATACCAAGAGGGTAGCTCGTTTGCGGTATTTCACGACTAGACCTTGTAAAAATTTAATAGAATCAGCGTCAATATTTTCTTTTAAAAATGAGTATCCTACGCGCAAGGCTGCCTTGCTATTGGCTCGTAGGAGGGCGTAGGGCGTCGGACTGCTCTGCCAATAGCCAGAGATCCGTGGCCTTAGAAGCAACTCGTTCAGAAATACTTCTCTCTCATGGCAATCCGGTTAGTCAATGCTCCTTACTGGTTTCAGCAGTACAAAGACAGTTGAATTCCATTTTTCAATTGTAAGGGCAACGTCTGATGCGGATGTGAATTCATGCAGACCCATAAACTGTAAGAAGCCACATGGAATATTTGTATATGAAAATTCCAGAGCTGTTACTTCATATAAAATATTTATAACGATAACTACCTAAAGAAAACGATTATCACAGTCGATCGGCCTCTTTCGAATTTAGGGACATTGGTATGCGGACGCTCCTCTTTGCTGTCTCGATTCAAAATACTAATCGAGCTATTCAATTGCTTAACCTACGAGTACCGTCGTGTGAGTTCGACATCAGTAATACTATGAGGTCTTGCAAGGATGCGCGCAATATCCAGTAATATCCTAGGGTGGGGTCGCGGAATATATATGAGAACACGACGTCAGGTTGTCATCAGTTGAGCACCGTTCAATCCTCTTGATCCTCTTGACCAGTAAGAAGTCATGGCCTCCCTCGAGGTACCCAGTAACAGATAATAATTTAGCGTTATCATTCCTCGTGAAATTGTTATCGGTATAATTATTCCTATCTTTATCATCTTCTTCACAGTGCGTCCTTCTCTTGGCTAGTCTCGTAGCCCTGAGCAGCGCTGCCGTGATCCCAGCAGCAGCGCCAGTAGCGGCTGTCGCACCTGCAGGGCCAGTCCTGGCGAAGATCGAGGACTTCGATGCTTCGCCTCAGTACAGCTTTGCCTACGACGTGCAAGACGCAATTACCGGAGACTCTAAGGCCCAATACGAAAGCCGTAACGGAGACGTCGTTCAGGGTAGCTACTCCCTCATCGAGGCTGACGGCACCAGACGCATCGTTGACTACACTGCTGATCCTATCAATGGATTCAACGCAGTCGTCAGCCGGGAACCTGCAGTTGCTGTTGCTGCTGCACCTGTCGTTGCCAGAGCTGTTGCTCCAGTTGCTCCAGTTGCCCCTGTTGCTGCCCGCATCGCCGCTCCAGTTGCCGCTGTCGCCCCTGTACCTGCTCGTCTGGCAGCTCCAGTAGCTCCAGTAGCCCCTGTAGCTGCCAGAGCAGTAGCTGCTGCACCTGTACTGACTGGAGTCCCAGTAGCCAGAGCTGTCGCTTCCCCCGTAGGTCTCCCTGTAGCCAGCAATCTCTCAGGTTACCTGAGGGTCGCACCGGATCTTTCAGCGCTCGCAGCGCCTCTCACCTACGCAGCAGCAGGATACGTAGTCTAATTAATGTCGTCACTTGATTTGGTTTTCTTTATCATTTCCCATAAAAAAAACAATCGTAATCAAAACTCCGTACCAGGAAGGTACATCTTTTTTTTCTACCCGTCTACTTTTATCTACTAATACCTAACCCTTCCTTGATATCCCACCAAATTCCAATCCCTGACGATGTCCCAGCAATCGTTGAGCTGTCTGCTTCTTCGAATACGAAAGTGAATACCGCATAGCGAATTGTCATTCTCCGCGACGCTCCAGGTAAAAGCGTGGATCAATGTCAGGACGAGTTGCATGGATTCCTAGGACTTTGAGCAATTGCGCGTCGCCATTAAACATTTTTCCAGTTCAGTCCTGGATTATTTTCTCCAAGGGATACACGGTGGTCTAAAAAAAAAGTCTAAAAACAAAGCGCTCTATAAGTCTACTAGTTCAGTTATCTACGGTATAAAATGCGATAGCAGTACCTAAAGTATAAGAAGACCTGATGTCGTCTACGGTGGCCAAGGTCCACGTTAAACGAGTGCGGTCCTAACGTGTCACGAAGTCGTCTGAACTACAGTCGTAATAAGGTACGAGGAACGAGTGAGTGAAATACGCTGGAGAGGGAAAAGAGCGCAGGTGAAGAATCAAGGAGGAGATGGAGGAGGAAGGTGGACGAGGATGTGGATAGGCTGGATGTTGAGGTGTGTAGCAGGATGGGCGGGGTAGGGACGAGGAAGAAAGAGTCTGGATTTCGGCGGGCGTTCGCAAGGGGCGCGGCCTTTCTTGCGAAATCCTGTGCTACGCTTCGTTCCCGAGCTATATAAGTCTAGTCGGAGAAGTTCACAGCATCAGTCAACCTCGAGAGACACAGCCATGGCCTTTAAGGTGAGACCAGGTCCCTTGAGTATTCCCTAGAGAACGTCCTACTGGGCCCTTAGACATCATCACAGGTCCACCAAGTCCGAACGACTCGAAGAAGCTCCGAACTAATTCACCTGGTGATTCTTTTGCTTCCAGTTCGTAGCATTCGCCGCCCTCGTGGCAGCCGCCAACGCCGGAGCTATACCAGCAGCACCCCTGGCCTATCACGCAGCTGCACCCCTGGCCTACCACGCACCTGCACCCTTGGCCTATCACGCACCTGCACCTCTGGCTTATGCCGCTGCACCCATCGCCAAGGCTGTAATAAGCAAGGCCGTCGATGCTGACTACGATCCTCATCCCCAGTACAGCTACGCCTATGATGTCCATGATGGTATCACCGGCGACATCAAGAACCAGCACGAGACCCGTGACGGAGACGTTGTTCAGGGTAGCTATTCCCTCATCGAAGCTGACGGAACCCGCCGCACTGTCGACTACACCGCTGATCCCGTCAACGGATTCAATGCCGTCGTCCACAAGGAACCCGCCACCGTTGCTGTCAAGGCTGCACCAGTAGTAGCTAAATACGCCGCACCTATCGCTCACGCAGCACCCTTGGCCTACGCCCCAGCTCCTGCTCACTACGCCTATGCTGCCCCAGCAGCCCAATACGCATACGCAGCCCCCGCAGCCTACGCTTATCATCATTAAGTAATATTATTTCGCATCAATCACCTTAGCCATGTTGATCCAACCCAAATAAAAAAGACACACCTTAATCACCACCAATTTTATGACTATCTTTTTATTACTCTGCACTATGAATACTTAATAGACTCCTTACACGATCTCGAGCAATGTCAACGCAAGTCTGCATGACGGATGAAAAAAATAATTTGTTCTCGCCCAACCGCAAGCAGCGGAGGTTATGTTAATTTGAACACGACCCATTTATGCGCTCGCTGTATCACGAACTCGCTGACAATCAAGAACTCAAAATCAGAACCGATCCAAAGAGAGAAAACATATGCACGGCCACGCATATAACATGCATGGAGCGTTGAGCATTAGCGTGTGTATACGAAAATTGCGCAATGTTCCGCAGAATTTGGACGCCTTTCTCTCCAGAGTCGAATAACTACACCGATTGGTTGCGCACCTGTTTCCACGTGAAATTGGCCCAGTAGGCATTTGGTCTTGAAGGGAAAAGAAACATATTTCAAATATCAAGGAAATTCCATAGGACATATTTTTCCTCTGTTTTACCGACAGAGTAAGAAGTTTGAAAAACTTGTAACGCTAATTAATAAAAATTAATTTACTCATCTTTGTCGACGTTAATATAATTTCTTTTTATCTATTGTCTGCCTGTTTGTGTATCTGCCCGCAGGCAGGACTGGACGTCAAAATAATTTTGGCTACCGCTCTTACCCTCTTTCATCCACTCCCCTTCCCGCCACTCTGGTGAGCCTTAACGAAAGTGAAAGACATCACGTAATGGAGTCACAAAGCTACTCAGAAAGTTACGCAATTACTGAGCGAAAAGCAGGAGGTTCAATTTAACATATGTCACCTCCCTGCATGACACATATGTGAATAACTGTGCGTACATTCAAATGGATACGCGTAACAATTAATACGTAAGTATAGTAACGATAGATTGTCAGGAATAATTTCGTTTGTCGTTGCGTTCAAGAACTTTGACCTCTTGGATAACTTAATCTTATAGCTGAGTGAAATGCTGAGGACGCAGGGGGTCACGTGTATCTGGATGGATTCAAGTGGTTGTTATAGACTTTTGCGGTGCAGCAATCAAGAACTGACGGTATCGGATCATTTTGCGGAGGTGGATAAAAGAGAAAGAGAAGAGAGAGAGAGAGATGAGAGTATGAAAACCTTCGAAAGAATCGCCAAAACTGAACTCGATTAAGATGCCGCTCAAGGAGATCCAGTGGCTGCCAGCTCAAGGCGTGGTCACGTACCCACTTTGACAGTTCAGTTCTGGCTAGTCTGTATAATATCGTGTATGTGTGGACAATAAGTAACGCCATTGTGAGTATGTTCAAATTTAAGGAGAAGGAGAGTCCCCACGGCGCACGATTATCGCTATTATCCCTGACGAGGACACGGTAACATAGACAGGGAAGGAGTCTTGGACTTCCCGGTACATCCGGTAGAATTTTCTTCCCGGATGTTGGATGGCGAGTAAGAATATTCTGGAACTTGGCGTATGCAAATTATAAGTAGCAAACAAGTTGTTTCTTTTTTGATGATAATTTATAGATTTCGATGTACTTTTAGGAACAAATGGGAATGGCCTTCGAGAGATTTAGTGGTAGTAGGCGGGGGCAGCGGCGTACTTGGCCACCACGGGGGAAGCGGCGTACTTAGCGACAACGGGGCCGGCGGCGTATGCAGCGGGTGCAGCATAGGCGCTGTGGACAGCGGGTGCAGCATAGGCGCTGTGAACAGCGGGTGCAGCATAGGCGGCGTGGATAGCGGGTGCAGCATAGGCGCTGTGGACAGCGGGTGCAGCATAGGCGCTGTGGACAGCGGGTGCAGCATAGGCGCTGTGGACAGCGGGTGCAGCATAGGCGACGGGGGCAGCGGCGTACTTGGCTACGACAGGGCCAGCAGCGTGAACAGCGGGTGCAGCATAGGCGACAGGGGCAGCTGCGGCATATTTGGCAACGACTGGGGCGACGGTCTTGACGGCGACGGTGGCGGGTTCCTTGTGGACGACGGCGTTGAATCCGTTGACGGGGTCAGCGGTGTAGTCGACAACACGGCGGGTTCCGTCAGCTTCGACGAGGGAATAGCTACCCTGGACAACATCTCCGTCACGGGTCTCATGCTGGCTCTTGGCGTCGCCGGTGATGCCATCATGGACATCGTAGGCGTAGCTGTACTGGGGATGAGGATCGTAGTCAGCATCGACAGTCTTGGCGACGACAGCCTTGGCGATGGGTGCAGCGGCATAAGCCACAGGTGCTGCTGCATGGTAGGCCACGGGTGCTTGGATAATATTTCCAGCATTGACAGCGGCCACGAGGGCGGCGAAGGCGACGAACTGTAAGAATGTAAAATTAAAACACTTAAAAATGGTGTCTTTGATAATAATTAAGAGCTAGCAAAGTAGACGTTAAGTGAACTTGTTGATAGTCCCAAGACTACCACCAGGATTATGGAGTCTCAACACGCACCTTGAAGGCCATTTTCGAGGAGGTTTGTTTGTTGGATCTACTAGACTCAGTGATGATCTTCTCTCACGGGTTGTAGTTTATATAGGGAGATTGTGCGAAATCCCCACCAGGTATCCTGACTAGACTTTCGGCTACTGTTTGACGGAATTCATTCTTGAACTTGGCCACCGGATCTCTTCAGCAGGGATAATCCTGACTAGGAATGTCCCACG
Organism: Trachelus iudaicus; assembly: GCA_030142595.1. NCBI lineage: Eukaryota > Metazoa > Arthropoda > Insecta > Hymenoptera > Cephidae > Trachelus > Trachelus iudaicus. The sequence continues at coordinate 639,353 of JARQTH010000358.1, read as the reverse complement.
TCAATTTAAAACATTAGAAGTGCCTTTTTTTCGCTTATTAATGACTAATCTCGTTTGAAACCACATCCTCTTGATATAAATAGACCAATCGAAATCGATCGCACTAAATCATTAGTAAGTAATATAATTTTGATTAGGCCACCGGTTTTTCGATCCGCCTAGCTGCTATTTCGCATATCGTCCTTGCGTCACCTGTAAAACCATTTTAGCACTCTACTAGAAAAAGTAGAACGCTTACATAAATTAGGTAGGTCTAGATTATTAAAATCGTAGTTCTACACTTTAACATACGATTGCATTAACCGAGAATCGATAAGACGCAATTTATTATAAAATTTTCACGAAACATAGGTTTCATAACATTTCTCCCTTTAGCCTTTTTATATATAATAGGATTATCGCTAGTCACCCTGGAAGGGCCGGTGAGCGGCTGATATGTATACGAGGACAAGAGCGAGGACGAGGTCGCAGTTGAGAGTACAAGAGAAAGAGAAACTAAAGAGAGAGGAAGAAAGATAAATGATAGACCTCGAGACAAAGTTGCTCCGGTTCGGGAGCGGGTTTCCGGATCGAGGAGAATTCGCCTTTCGCCTTTAGGCGTTGAGAAGTGAGAACGCGAAGCTACGCAAGGTCTCAGGGTGATCCGCAATCAGCGACCGGATCCGAAATTCGTTTAAACTAAAAATAAGAGATTAAAGGAAAGAAGGAAAGATTAAAGGAGTATCGATAAAGATAACTCATTGCGAAATATTCATAAGCTTCAGTAACACTCACCATGTTTCATCTAACCTAACACCCAACCCTGTTCCAGAGAGAGGTTAGGTTTCCATAATTAGGAATCCAAAAGCAATGTGACATCTTGTCTCCAAATCGATTTCTTTTACCTAAAGTTTCCTCATCGTCACGGAAACGCTTCGTAAGCGTAACTCGTTCGATCCTCTGAATATTTATCAAGAGAAATGGTGCGATCTCTCGCTCGTACCTTTGGCAATCCTTATATTCATCGTTGTCATCCTCACGTGCGAGCGGACCAATAGAATCTTCGAATGGGTCGGTAATAGAACGATAAATTTTCCGGAAAGGAGTTCAAAGAGAGTCGTTCGACATTGAACAATCGAATGTGTCGTCGATTGCGTATAAGCCCGATCGATAGACAGCGAATTCATGTGTGTTCCTGTGGATGCTAGTCGCGAAGGCGTGTGCCAGGTCGATTAGGTAATCGGCGACAAGGACGCGGCCTAGTACTCAGCACTGTGGCCCCTTTTACACGCCTAGTAGGTTACCCTCGTTGGTAATTGGTTATCCTTTCTCTCTTTCTCTTGGATACATTTATTAAGTCTGTCTCACTTTCTTCCAGAGCTATGTTACGGTCCAAGAGCCGATCGAACCGATCCACCCGCCTGCTTCTGCGAGACATGGGTGTGGTCCAATTTCTTCTTGCCCAATTTCACGAATCGAGCGCTCGTCCGCTTGCCTGCCTAACTGTCGGACCAGCTGCATGACTACCTGACCGACTGCTTTGGTCGAACCGGCTGGCCGTTCTTCTGTCCCGGTTACATCACAGGGCCCCGATCCCAACTGATGGTATAAAAGTCGAAAAACCCCCGTTCAAGGCATCACTCACTTAAGGCACATCGGCCAAAGTAAAGTGCTCCAGTAACAAACCACATAATGGCTTTCAAGGTAGAATTGAAATATATATTAGTTAATTGTAATTGAGTCGAGCACTAGAAGAGTGGCTTTAATTATGATTAACTTAATTGCATTTTATTGATTGAGCAATCTTGATTGCAGTTCGTTGCCTTCGCCGTCCTCGTGGCCGCTGCCAATGCTGGAAACCTGATCCAAGCACCAGTGGCCTACCAAGCTGCTGCACCCTTGGCCTACCATGCACCAGCACCCGTAGCCTACCATGCACCAGCACCCGTGGCCTACCATGCACCAGCACCCGTGGCTTATGCCGCTGCACCCATCGCCAAGGCTGTCGTCGCCAAGACTGTCGATGCTGACTACGACCCTCATCCCCAGTACAGCTACTCCTACGATGTCCATGACAGCATCACCGGTGACGCCAAGACCCAGCAAGAGAGCCGTGACGGAGATGTTGTTCATGGCAGCTACTCCCTGATCGAAGCCGACGGAACCCGCCGTATCGTCGAATACACCGCTGACCCCGTCAACGGATTCAACGCCGTCGTCCACAAGGAACCCGCCGCCGTCGCCGTCAAGACTGTCGCCCCTGTCGTTGCCAAATACGCCGCCCCAGCCCCTGTCGCGTATGCTGCCCCCGTAGCTAAGTACGCCGCCGCCCCGGTTGCTGCTGCCTACTACCATTGAATTACGAAAGCCATTATTTATTGAATAAATCATCTTTTAGCAAGTAAATACATTCTTTCAATCAGTTAGAATCACATAGTCAATCCTTCGTCTGGACTGGCGCTTGATTAGTAAAAACATCAGGAGTACCCAGTGTCTGGTCCGTGCGGAGTGGTGGGGACTTGGGGGATCAGAGGATCTAACACCGAGGACTATAAGCCTCTGGCTATGACCGCCGCAGCGCCACTCGACACTTTCTCTGAGAGCATGGATCTTACCGATCTTACCTAATATAGCCACGCCTATATCTACAATTGAACCTGAGCCACATAGCGTCCTTCGCTCTCTTTCTCTCCCACGAACTAGCCGTGCTCACACGTATACAATACATATGTGATATTGGTTGCTACTCTTACGTTACTTATTACGAAGACGAGGGGTAATGCGCTCAAACCAGATTCGCGCAATGCCCTGAACCTTGATCCAGTTGCTTGGCTATCCCTCCTTCTATATTTGTCGGTTGTAATGGATTTCCATTAAAACCCCTTTCTTTCCAAGTGTATCATTATTATAGGAGATATCGTCAGGGGGAATGGTTCTTCCTTTTTTTTATTATTCGAGAAAAGAAAACGAGAAGAGCATCACTCGGAGTTTTATAGAAAAATCTTTCTTGTTGCAATATGATAGTTACAACGTCGTATCAATATATTGAATGTATAAACATTATCTTCTTTTTTTTTGTTGAAAACGCAGTACAAAATATATAATTTTCTTCAGTAAACATAACTTTTAACTCGTAACTCTACTTTAAGCGTCATCGGCGAGTAATGTCTCAGTAATAATTGCACAGGTCACATTCGTTTTATGGTTGAGTTGCGCTTGTCATGGCTTCTGACCTTTCAGGTGGCGCTAGTCTGCAACGGAGATTAATTTTAATAAAGAATTTTTAAAGCTTAACTATTACGCGTGATAATGTTGATTAAAACATACTCATGAATTGTGACGTAGTGGTCAAGGACAATACTCGAAGTCTCTAAGGGAGTAAGAAACGTGAATTGACTTTGTGGATGTGCCTTCGCATGATCCATAAGAATATCCATAATGGTTCTCCGGTTGATCTTGTCCTGAGAATTGTGGATTAGTATGGCATATGTCAAGCTAAAGTCTTTTAACATCAAAACAAGTCTTACCATAAAAACGTCGAATTCATCAAGAAAGTAGAAAGGTAATCCCGTACAGTCCCATAGTGCAAGAATGAAAGCTACTGTTGAATAGGATCTTTCGCCACCAGACAGTGACCTTGCATCATTATTTAATCTCTTCGCTCCTGTTTGAGGATTAATCTCAAGATCCAGGGTATGACTCGTATGATTAATTTTCATGCACCCCTGCAAGTGAAATTATGAATTTTTTTGCGATATGAATGTAACGATTATGAATGTAATTGCGATATGAAAAATAAATTTTATAGTTTTAATTGACGTACCTTATATTTGCGTAAGCTTAGAATATTTTTGAAGGATTCTTGTACTTTTTTAACAATGTGATCTTTCATGTCCTCATATAGGGATTTACGCTCCTTCAATCGATTTAGATGTTCCTAAAAATTTAAAGATGATCCAGGTAAGTCTTCATTCTTGAATTTTTATTGTAGTCAGTGACAGTGCAGGGAATAAGAAATAAATGAAAAACGATTGCTCACCTCATTGCTTTTCTCTGCAGCAACAGAGAAGTCTATGATATCACCATACTTTTCTAGTTTCTTATCTAATTCCTGACGTATTTGATCTTTCGACCCACAAAAATCATCTACTGCATCTATGCTTATTTTTAGTTCTTCCATTATGCCCTGTATTTCACTGACTGATCTGTAGAAGAAAGAATATTTAAAGTTTACATGAAAACTATCAAAGAGGATAATATTATTAATAAATAACAAGTGTCAGACCTTCTTGTACTTTGTTCTGCAGATTTTTCAGCAGCTTTAGCTATTGCTCCATCAGTAATTCTTTGCTGCGTTTCAACTTTAGCTGTAGCCATTTGTAATGCTTTTTGAATATCCCGCAATTGGCGCTCGTATTGCGTATTATTCATTTGCAAGGCTTTCTTTTCTTTTTCGAGTTCTCTTATTTTCTCCTAAAATGAAATAAAGTTTGCCAATATAGTTCAATTAAAAAATAAAATAACAGAATCTGTCTGTCGACTATACCATTTTTAGCTAAGAATACCTTCAATGGGTCGCGTTTGATGTCAATGGATTCTGTAAGCTTTCTACATCTCTTAACTTCAATCTCTTTTGTTTCAAGACTCTTCCTCAATTCGCTGATTTCTCTAGCCAATTCTTTCTCTCGTTTCTTTTCCAGCTGAAGCTTTTCTTCCAACTCTGTTAGCTCTTTTTTCTAGACGAACAAGAGGATATGCGAGAATTGATAATCAATTAAAAAGGAAATTTTGTCTACTAATTAATGAAACTTACAAAAACACGTGCAAAATCTGTTTCATATTGTGCCATCTTATCACGAAGTCCACTTATGCTGGAGTTTAATTTAACTCTAAGGGATCGTAATTTACCAATTTCTTCATCCACTTTTCCTAATTCAGAAGTAGCCCGTTTAAGTTTCTTATGCACATCTGAGTGCACTGCCATTGCATTTTTTAATTCTTCCTGAGTAATAGCTGTTTCATCTTCCAGTTGCCTACCAGATGGATAACGCCAGAGTTAGGTCATATGCTGTATTATAATTTTAAGGACAAGCGATCCTGCTCTAAAACATACCGAATTGCTTCAGCAGTTGATACTTGAAGAACTCTGGCCCTAAGTCCAGGACGACCACCGTAAACCCTGTAGTTGGGATCTGGATAAACCGTGTCACCCTGAAGAGTAATACATTGTTTGCAATTTCTAGGTACTCTGCGTGCATCTTCCATCAGCTTAAAAGCCTCTTCACACGTTGGTACCAATAAGACGCATTCGAGTTCTCGTCCATCAATTAAAGAATTAGCAACAACAGGATCAGATATCTCCATAGCTTGCAGCATATTCACATAGCCTGGTGCAGAGGTAGAATGTTTGCTGACATTATGAACCTTGTCAAAGAATTTACTGCACATTATCGTGGGCATTTCGTTGTTACTGAATATCTCAGACATGATATTAGTTAAAGTCTTCGCATCCTGGGTATTGTCCACACAAAAGGAACCGAGCATTCCTATACCCAAGAAGTTTTCCACTGCCGGAGTCCATGCTTTATCCTTCATTTGGATATGAGAACCTAAATAACAGTAGAAATATAATCTTCTCTCAAGATCCATTGTACGTGGGAACAAAAAAGGACATTTTTAATACCAATAGGACCACGAGGCATTTTCTTAAACCGCCCTCTTTTGAATTCTTCTTGTATTCGTTTCAGAAGTCGTGGTATATTAGCACCAAACACAGTGATGTTATTGTCAGACTGTTGTTTCAATTGGTTGAGTCGATGCTTACTCGAACCTGATCATTGCATTCAAAATTGTAAAAATATTGAATAAATTTATTCTTGCGAAGAGATGGCAGGTGACTTATTGTATTCCAATCAACAGATGACAGTAGCAGTAGAGCCAGGAATACTCACGAATTTCGTTTCGACTTATTTCTACGTTTGACCGAGCAGTTTGTTCTTCTTGTTTGAGTCTCACTGTATCCGTCTCAAGATGCGTCTGATCAGTTCGCTTAGTTCTTAACATAGCATCGACTTCTTGAAGTTCTTCTTCGTACTTCTTCAGCTGATTTTCTGCTTCTCGTCTTTCTGTTTCAGCCTGATTCATCCTGAAATGAAAAAAGGTTTGCTAAAATTCCGTCGAGACTCCGTGGCGCTATTGTTGCGACGTAATACGTACGAATCGAGTCGTTCAATTTCTTTACGCAACAAATCTGCATCCTTCTCTATTCGCTTAATTTTACTTTGAACTTGCGTATACTCTACGTGCTTATCTGAATACTCTTGTTTCTTATTTGTATATTCTTCTTTTGCCGTTTTATAAGCAGATTGGTGCATCGGCATGTCGCTCTCCATGTCACGAATCTTTTCTTCGTATTCCCTTGGAAGAGAAATGAAGTAATTAAATATTATTTCTTATAGTATATTCTGTATCGATGAATAATAAAATCTTACCCAATTTGACGCGTTATTTCGGAATCTTTCGAGTCACGAGATTCCATCTGCGTATGCATATTGTTCATTCGCTCCTCGTGAGAACTCATTATTTCTTTTAATTGAGTTAATTTATCTCTTTCTGTGATTACCTAAAATTTTAAATTATCATGTTAGTCACTCAGAGAACACACGATTTATGGTGTTGCTTTACACTCTTAAGATCTCACAATGGCCCATTGAAGTTCGTGTTCCAAAGCTTCATACTGAATTCTCACGTCATCGATCGATTCTATTGTATGTAACTTTTTCTCTAGCTCGTCAATATCTTCTTTTGTTGCGGCCAAAGACTATAATACAAGACAATATAATGTTCTACGCCGTTATTCAAATTTGAAGTTCGTTATAAAATGATTCAATGTAGTACCTGCTTTGCTCTCTCGAGACGTCGACGAGCTTCTTCACTTTTTACACGGGCTTCCTTATAATTTTTACCTATTATATCTAGTCGAGTAGCTTTCATAAATAATTCATACTTTTCTTTAGGTCCAGCGGAGATTAGAAAAGTTCTGGATACATCTTGGTTCAAGACTGAAATTGGATTGTTCACTTGAATGTTCAATGCACTTATTATGTGATCTAATTCTTCTCGTTTACTAGAAACCACGTGACCTGTAATGTTCAACTTGTAAGATCTATTTGAGAAATACTTAGTATATTAAAAGAACAAATATTTAAACAAATGTACCACTAGCATTTTTTATTTTATAATTGGATGTTCCACCGATAGATCGTGAGACAGTGATCGATTCTCCATAAATTTCTTGCTTATAAGCCATAGGACCTTCATTCGCCAGAGTAATTTCAATTAAAGCTGTGTTCTTTCCTTTTTTCACAAACTCTATAGGCACAGCAACAAAATTATATCCAATACTAACGTACTGTTCCACTCTACAATCTGTATCATAATACCTTTTATTGTCGACCCTCTGCTAGTATTATGAGCCCTCGCACCAAGCCCAACCACCAAGGCAAGTAGAATAGCACTCTTCCCACTGCCATTACGACCCACAATGTAATTGACATTTGGATTCAAGGTAACTTCCATAGCATCATGGCACATAAAATTTTTCATAAATATGCGTTTTATTTTGCCTGCTGTTTCCTGAAAAACCATATTATATTGTTGTAAAACGAATGTGCGATTTTGACAGTGAGAAGATAGCAGCTAGGAACCCCTCCACAAAATTGAAATAAAAGATCAAAATATCAAAAACCTTTCGGATACTTATGTGTGACATTTTTGAGAATAGGTAAATGGCAATTATTACGATTAGAACTAATTACACCAACCATGACACAACAAAGAACTTCAAAGAAACTGAAGTAACTGTTGGCCAACAAGAGCCAACAACAAAAGTGCCCATATCCCGCGTTAATAAAGGATTTCAACTTCACCGCCATCTAGAGCGCATGTGTCACCATCTATCATTTTCAAGAGAAACTAAATATTATAATTGGATTGAAGACCCACCTTGTTCTTCTTAACCTATTCGCCACAAGCGCCAGCGCTGGCTTGTTCCTTTTGGGCCACGATATTTCTGGTGCCCGTAAATAGGTTATATTTTCACCGCAATATATTGGATTTTTGTAAATCATGTACGACGATTACAATGATCAGGTAAGCATATAAAATATTCTTCGATTTTTTTCTTAATCGGCGTTCTTTTTATCTTTATGTTTTCCTTACAGTACGATACGTACGACGATTACGGCCCCTCGGACCTGCACGCTAGTCAATATGACAGGTCCAGCTACCGTGAGGTACCTGACGTCGTGAGGAAATTCCTCATCTACTTTCGTAACTGCATAAACGAGGGTATGATCTTCGAAATCCAGAACCTCTATGAAAACTCCTTCCCCAAGCTTTCGGAGCAATTTTTCGATAAGACGTCCTGGCCAGATGAGAACGCCGTTGCCCACATCGTTGAGAATGATCAGGCTTTCCTGATTCTTTATAAGGAATTATATTACCGTCATATATACGCACGCATGCAAGGACCTACTTTGGAACAACGCCTTGGATCATTTTATAACTACTGTGACCTCTTTAATTATATTCTGAATGCGGAGACACCAGTTCAGCTGGAACTACCTGATCAGTGGTTATGGGAGCTCATCGACGAATTTGTGTACCAATTTCAATCATTCACACAGTACCGAGCAAATCATTCAAATAAGACTGCCGAGGAAATTGAGGGCTTGAATACCCATAATAAAGTGTGGGATGTTCTTTGCGTACTTAATGTATTGCACTACCTGGTGGATAAATCAAAGATCAAAAGTCAGCTCGAGGTTTACGCCAGTGGAGGAGATCCTGATTCAGTAGCTGGAGTGTTTGGCCGGCATTCTCTGTACAAAATGCTTGGCTATTTTTCACTGGTGGGTCTGCTCCGCTTACACTCCTTACTTGGTGACTACTACCAGGCTATTAAAGTCCTCGAGAATGTGGAACTCTACAAGAAGAGTGCATACTCTCATGTTCCTGGCTGCCAGATATCGACAGCTTATTACGTGGGCTTTGCATACATGATGATGCGTCGTTATGCTGATGCCATCAGAACGTTTTCTGGCATTTTACTTTACATTCAAAGGACCAAACAACTCTTCGCTGCTAGGAGCTATCAGAATGATCAGATAAACAAGCAAACGGAACAAATGTATCATCTACTTGCAATTTGTCTGGTTCTTCATCCGCAATGCATCGATGAGGGTCTTCAGCAGGCACTCAGAGAAAGGAACTACCACGAGAAGATGTACAAGATGCAATATGGAGACATGGCGGAGTTTGAATCATGCTTCCTTTACGCATGTCCAAAATTCTTATCTCTTACTCCACCTGGTCCTGACACTCCTGGAGAAGATTACGTCAAGGAAGCCATCAGGCATCAGACTCGTGTCTTCAAGGATGAAGTATTGCAGCAAAAGATGCTGCCTACTATCCGATCCTACTTGAAATTGTATACTACACTTCCGCTGAGCAAATTGGCCACATTTATGTGCAGCAGCAGACCGGATGAGAGTTGGGAATTGGAGAACGAGGTCCATGAGTTGACTATTCACCTCTTGTGTTTTAAACACAAGATGAAGAACATTGTATGGACCAAGGGAGCATCTGGATTGGAGGGAAAATTCCAATCTGGCTCTGAGGTCAGTTTTACCTTCATTTTTTAATCGGATCAAATAGTCTTATGACCTTTATCATTTAATTTGGTAATTTATTGTTCTTCAGCTGGACTTTTACATTGATCATGATATGATCCATATTGCTGACACGAAGGTGGCGCATCGCTATGGCGATTTCTTCATCCGCAAGATTCTCAAATTCGAGGAGCTGAACCGTAAGCTTCACCACATCAAAATTTGATCTGTGCATTTTGATAATACTGTACTACCGTGGCAAAGTGCAGGAAATAAAACCATCCTTTAAAAATAAATAACTTTATTCATATTCCGTTCTAAACAGTTTCAAACACACAGATTTGCGTAGTAAATAATTTCATTCTTTTTTTAATTACTGAAAATCTGCGTTTTATCATTAGCAGTACATAATTTTTTATTGGGAATAACTTGACTCGTGATTATTAGCCATACAAACACCGAATGTCATGTCATGCAAAACGAAATTGGTATTGGAGACTATTGTCGGGTGTCTAAGGTATTAAGATTTCTGTAGACATAAAAAAAAATATAAAACATTCTATAAGGAAACTGCCTTTAGTAAAGAAAAAAAATCCAATGGAAAACCACTCTGCTAATATATATTATAAAAATTCTATACTGTAACCGATAACTCATATTTCAATTGAAATTGATGAGATCTTAATAATTTTATTTCTAATATATTTATACTATTCTTCCTTGCTCTTTGCGGCTTTCTCTTGCAAGGATTTACACGCCATTGCTAAAATATTCGGCTTGGTCGAAGCGCTTGGTAGATTAAAATTTTGTAAATAGTGAAAGAACCTTCTGCTTCTCTTTTCGTTATTCGTACTTCGAATTTGTTCTGCTCTGCATATCGTTCTAATACTCGGTAGATAGTCAACATGCATGGCCCGATGTTCCAAAGAGAACTGAACTACATGGGACAGTGCGATACTAACACCAGTAGCAACTTGTCTTTTTATGGAAAGTTGTGATCCTATTTGTCGAACAGATGCTTTCGAAGAGTTCACTAAGGTTTCTTTGCGAATGACTTTCTGATCGAGCCAATCAGCTATTTCTGTGCTAAGATCATTCAGACGCGAATAGGATTCTGTATCGTCCACAAGTGAGAGACTGGGTGCTATTAGATTCATAGAAGATTCAGTAGGATCCTGAACTTCTGTCAAAGAAGATAACAAAGAGATTCTAGCTAAATTATCAGCTAAATTATTCAGAACGGTTTCGTCATGGCGATTGGAATTAGATACTTTTACGTCTGTTATGTTTTTCGGTTTCTTTTTACCAGCTTTTACCGCGGGCTTGTAAATGCAGTACCGCATATCTTGCCATAGAGTATCGTGAGTTGCCGACAATGAGGTCGTACGCGGATTTCCAGAGAGTAATAAATACTGTAATTGCAGTAGAGCCTTTCTTAGGTCACCTTGTTCCAAGAGCTTCTAGAATTAAATGAAAAAATGTTTTAATACAAATCTGCTTGGAAATAATTAAAAACTAAAATAACAAGTACTTGCTTCTAAACAATCTTGTGGAAGCCTGCGACCCGTCTCTGCTAATGAAATCAGTTCCAGGAGAGCCGATACTCGTTTTCCTGTAGCTGCTTGGAAATGTATTCTAAGTTGCTGCGGTGCCAATTTATTTAAGTGAACACAAGTATTTCCACAAGTCATTACTATGGGGCGTTTTGTATTGGACGCTAGTTGAAAGGTGGCTGAGATAAATCCTTCATCCTCTTCAAATATAAGATCCACATCTTCCACGAGGATCAGTGACTTTTGTGGTATCTTTTTCATAGTCTCCCTCATCGTTGATATTAGAGTTGATTGTGTACAGTCTTTTTTAATTCTGTGAGATTTCGTTGCTTCTTGAAAATCTCTAAGAATTTTCTTGCCTGTCCTCCTTGTAGAAGCATTGACTTCCAGCACACTACGAATAAGTAAAGTAACATTATTTGGCACTGATATCTTTTAATCCCTTGACTGTGGATGTCATATGGTGTTAAGTAGGTCGAATAATGATAAAAAATAAAGATAATAACCTATAACCTAATTCTTCAGCAACTGCGTAGACACTTGCAGTCTTACCACTGCCATGCGGTCCTAGCAAAACTGCCACTTGATCGTTATCACGTCTGCTGATGTAGCTACAATCTGATGAATAAAGATCATCCTCACTATCACAGCCGTCAGTTGGTAATGTTAATTTCCAACTGTCTAACCAATTTTTTAATTTCTCAGCAGCATTCTCGTTGCCTACTATCTCCTCAGAGCTGGTGGGCTTATATTTGTAGGTCCACACGGAATTTACCTTATCAGTTTCCTCCTTTTGTTTTGATTCTTTTTTATCGCTTGATCTTTGCTTTCTATTTTTTCCACGTAGAGACCGCTGCTTTGGTTCCTCGTTATTTTTAGGAACAATTTTATCCCACATATTTCTTGCGTCAGAACAACGCTCTTCTATTTCTTTCAAGATATCATTAGGATCTGCTTTAATTTCTTGATTAGCTGATTCTAATTCATGTGTAGAACTTTTTGGTCCAACCACGAATTGAAACTGGGTCACGTCCAGTACAGGTTCATATTTTGAGGATGAATTTGTTCCAACATTATGGTAATTTATATTTTCATATTCCATTTCGTCAGTGAGTTGAGTCACGTGACTGATTTTTGGAAATGGTAACATAGGAAGACTTCTTAGATCATTTGAATCTGATTTTTTATCTGATCTCTTATTATTTTCGATTATGTTAGATTGCAAGAAGGATCTGCGAGCAGCCAGAACAGCGGGATCGGGTTTTCGGCACTTTGTAAAAAGTGGAGCCAGTTTCTCCCTTTTTGGAAAATTTTCCTGAGAATTTCTTTTTGGGACATTCTCTTTGGAGACTTTATCACTTTGTTGCACTGACGTATCACTGTCAATCGTTATAATGCTAATATCAATTTCTTTAATTTTCTCCATTTTGGAATCAAATTTCTTTTTCGTATCGTTAGTCCTTTCGTTTCTTTTAGTGCACTCACTTGTAGTTCTGCTGTTTCGCTTAATTTCTCGACTCTCAGTCTTAGAATCTGTCATATTGTTAATTAACACTTTTTCTGTTTTTCTAAGAGACAGCTTTCGTCTTGTTTTTTCATTTTTTATTGGCGAAAACATGGCTTCGTCACTCATATCCTCAATTTCTGAAACAATTAAATTTCTCTAAACCGTTCAACCTCTACAGAAGTAAATTTCTTTGTAAACAGAAATTAAAAAAAATCAGCGATCAAAGTGAAAGGTTTCATTGCCATCGACCACATCGGTTTTTCCGATTTGGGAGACTCCCGCTTTGTTTTTCATCATTTTTATATATATACTTGAACTCCATTTTTAATTGTGGAAATGAATAATACTTTACCTGATGCAGATGTTTCTTTGTCGTGAGACTGAAGTTTTATTCGCAAGGACCACTTTGGTTTATTTCTTATCAGTTCGCCTTGTTCCTCCTCCGGAGAACTATTATTTGAATCAGCAATTTCAGTTCTCAGTAATTTTATATCATCCACGTTGGATAAAATATTTCTTGATTCAAGTTTCTTTCTCTTAGAATTTTGTACAGCTCCTGAAGAATTTTTTCGTAAAATTGGTGTAGAGGTATCTACATGAGGAGCATGTATGTCTGCTTTAACAACAAGAGTCGATGAGATTGTTGCATCTAATTTTTTTTGTTCTGGTGCTGTTTTGCTAAAATAAAAAAAATAACACATTGGTCTTTCTGTTTTAAGGTTTAATATAATGAATCGATGAGGTTACATAGATTATTCATCAATGATTACCTGAAATAATTAAGTAAGTTCTGGGTATTTTGCTTTTGTCCAGTAGACGAGTTAACAATCTCACTACTATCCTTCTTAGCCTCTTGCTTAAACATTTTTGTTCTGTTCTGTATTCTCTTTTCTATTCTCTCACTTTCTTCAAGTTCTGCAAGCTTTCTCTTGGCATAGCCTTTTTTGTCAGCTAAGGAAGTTAATTTCTCTTTATTTTGTTTGAGCTTAGTCTTAGTCTCCTCTCCTTTTTTCGTCAGGTGCTCTGCCTCTTGCGGAGACAATTGTGGTGGAGGATTAAACTGCACTGGTTTGTTTCTCGTCATAAGTACATCGAACGCATTAGATTCCACCCTCTCATCGCTGCTACTAATTACATCGTCTTCTTCAGTTTCATTCAAAGTAACAATTTCTGAAAGGTAATTGATTTTATTAAAAAACAAATTCCGTTTAATCAACTTCATGCTTTTCTTCTATGTGACTATACCTATTCCACATTCCATACTGTTTCTGTCATTTGAATACGATGAAGCTACATCAACCAAATTATTTTTTTTCGAGGTACTGTTAGAACTTTTATACTTGGCCGACATGTCGCCTGTTACTGATCGTTTTGGAGTATCTGTTTGAGAACTTTTTAAATTCTTATTATCAACCTTAGAAAATGGACTTGGAGTCTTATCCACAAGGTCACTGTTATTCTCAATAATATCGCAAACTCTACCCTCAGAATTCCTTTGAGTAATTTTTATTTTCACTCGAGTACGTTTCTTCCTGGGAGCGCACCGTGAATCAGGCCCATCGTCGACCTTCCCGCGCTCTTTGATAACCTCTTCAGCGTTGACCGATGAACTCTCGCAAGTCTTCACAGAGTCAGTAAGATAATGCGTCAAATTCTTCATGATTATCAGACTTGTCTCACAGATTATCAAAATACTTTTTACTAAATAAGAAAACCCGTCCAAGTAATGTTTTCAATCACTTTTCATCAGTTTTCCTGTTTTGGCGCTTTACAGCGCCAACCGCCAACATTTTCTTATCATCAACTTGCATGAACTACAAAATACGAGAGTGGTTTCTTCGTATGAACTTTAGTAGAATTTTCAGACGGCAGATGACGTCCTAGTATAAAAGGAACTGATCGTAATCAATATATAAGTGGTCTGTGATTTTGTTCACCAGTATCCTGCAGTATCTGTCGGGATCAGTCGGGATCAGTCGGCATTGGTCGGCATTCACCAATGACAGGAGTGAATGACGGTTTGCGGAAAATTTCAAAGTTCCAACAATGGTTTGCTTGACGTGTTGGTTATTAAGTGTTACTGTTATATTAATAATAATACGAGTTTTATGCCTTGTTACTCGCGGCAAAGATAAAAATGTCTGTGTCGTTGTATTGGGCGATTTGGGTAGAAGCCCAAGAATGGAATATCATGCTTTATCTTTCGCGAAAGAAGGTTTCACCGTAAATCTCATAGGTTACCCGGGTTCTCCGCCTTTGAAGGAGTTGCGAGAGAATTCTTCCGTAAGAATTCATTATCTAAAACCTCCCCCAGAGTTGCAGGACAGTGAGTACTTTATTGTTATAAATAATTATTTTATCATAAACGTTAATATTGTTTAATAAGCCTTTGTGTGATTTGCCACGTTGTACGTTGGCATATTTTTTTTCTAGCTTTTCGTACATACATTTCTTGTCCTTGACAATGAAATTCAGAGAATTCATTACACTGATTTTTTAAATGCTTTACAGGATTGTCACGTTTGCCATCATATGTTTTAAAAGTACTATGGCAAACTGTTACATTGGCTGCTGTGCTTTTTAAGCAACACTCGAGTTATTTGATCATGCAAAATCCACCAGCTATACCAACGATATTTGTTTGTTGGCTTTATTGTTTTGCTGTGAGAGCACAGTTCATTATAGACTGGCACAATTATGCTCATTCTATAATGGCTTTGAGTTTGGGAAGGAATCATTTGCTAGTTAAGGCAGCAAAAAGTATTGAGACCTTCTTTGGGAGGCAGGCATGTAAAAGTTTCTGTGTTACTAAGGCTATGAAAATGAATTTAGAAGAAGAATGGGGCATCAAGTGTGTAATTATGGCTTTAATGATTTTGCACAGTATTCGATAATATAATTATACTCTTCAATAATATTAGGGCTGAGGTACTTTATGATCGACCAGCAGATGAATTTCATCCAATACGGTTGGAAGAGAAGCATGAATTACTATTGAGATTAAGCAAAACCTATGATGCTTTTAAGGGTGATAAAAAGAATTCCACAGCATTTACAGAATGTTTACCAGATGGAGAAATAGTACTGTGTCCCAACAGACCTGGTTTAATAGTATCGAGCACCAGCTGGACCGAAGATGAAGATTTTTCTGTGCTACTAGATGCTTTAGAAGGTTTTACTTTTGGCAAATAATGATGTTACGTTAATATAGAATATTTTTGCAGAAACATTCTACTGTATTCCACAGATTATGAGATTGTTGTCGATAGCAATGAATTGAAACTACCAGATCTGATTTGCGTAATAACTGGACGGGGACCATTGAAAGAGTTTTATATATCCATAATTAAATTAAAAAAATGGAAACATGTAACGATCTTAACGCCTTGGCTTGAGACGGAAGATTATCCTAAACTATTAGGTGCGTTTTTTAATTCTAATTAATTAGTATTATATTCTATATCTCATTCGACTATTTTAGCAAGTGCCGATTTAGGAGTTTCTCTTCACTCCTCATCGAGTGGTCTTGATTTACCCATGAAAGTAGTAGACATGTTCGGATGTGGACTTCCCGTTTGCGCCTATAAATATCAATGGTAAGATCCTTGTGCGTGGTCAGTGTGCAATAGAAGTGTAGTTTTTTTATTTCTTGATCTTAAACATTCGCAGCATCGACGAGCTGGTGAGGCACAATGAAAACAGCTTGGTGTTCTTGGGCGATAGAGAATTAGCTGATCAACTGAAAAGCTGGTTTAAGAATTTTCCAAATAGCACGGAACAACGTAAACGAGAGGAAAGATTCAAAAATGAGTTAATCAAATTTCAGGAATTGCGATGGCATGGTAATTGGTCGCTCAAAGTGTTGCCTTATTTCAGTGAATAATCTGTGACCAGTGCTTGATCCCTTTTTTTGGTTTTGTGCAATGTCCCATTGTGTATACATATAATTCATGAAATTTATTTCTTCTGCTTCAATATCAGAAGTTTCGTTCTATTGGTTTTGCAATATAAGTTTGCATCACACTTTTCCCACATCACTTTGTTCACAGTTACAAACGTTTAATTTTAACTTTGTTTTGCCTGAGTTATTTTTATAGTTTTCTGCGGAATTGATTTTGAAATGCGTTGTGCACAATATATTTCTTGTTTGTTGAAACCAGAAATACTTCAATATGTACAGTGCAGTTACGACTGGGCGAGACTTCTCATACTAATATATTTCTATGAGAATTTTAATAGACTACCAGTTTGATTTGTATTCTGTGATGGTTTTCTTTTCATATTTTTAAATCGATTGGAAAAATGTGCCACTGGGTTCGTTGGATGAGCCAGAGTCGTGGAATGGAAGTTCGGGCCAGGTTAACAAAGGTTGACATACATGATATTGTTAACTTAAAACCAGAGTCTTATTCAGTTAGTCAGGAGTGTATGCAATTACTTTGATACTGTTGAAGAAAATTCATTTGATTTGTACAATTTTATTTATTTATGTTTCAAACCTTATAAGGACAATATATTCTTCGTATTAATGGTAATTCTTTGCCAATGAAAATATTGCATGTCAGTAATCCACAGAATATGTGTAATTATATCAAATGATTATTATCTATCTATGGATATATCATAGCAATTTTTTAAATCATACCGTTTCTTAATTACCTTATCTTATATTGAAATGTTACAATGAAAAATATGAATTTTACAGAATTACAGTCCCGTGTCTTTTCATAATTTGGAATACAACAAAAATCAGATACATTAATATTTAGACAAAGAGCCGTTCAATTTCTTGTTGTATAGCCTGAATCTGTGGTTTGAGTTGAGAGCCCTCGTTGACTGTAATACTGCAGGCAACAACAGGTCTGGATACACCGCAAGCACGACCCAATGCTTGTTTACTGCGTACAAAGACATAAGTGACATTTTTGTCTTCGCAGAGCAATGGAATATGCAATAAAATTTCCAATGGCACAGAATCTGCAGCCATCACAATAAACTCTGACAAGCCTCTGTTGAGCGTCTTGGTAGATTCATTAGCTCCCTTGCGTAGTTGCTTGTAATTCATAGCTTGTTGGACCAAGTTTAAAATTTTCGCAGTCAACGTGGCATCCGCTAAGGGATAAGCCTTTGGATTGACCTCGTCCGCCTGTAAATAGATAGCAAGAAAGTTAAATATTTTATAGAACTGTAAAGTATCATTGTAAATGCCGCGTGCGTCGCGGCAGCGTGCGAACATAACCTCGTCACTAGTTAATTCCACATGTTCATTATTCTTGTAGTTATAATAATTTACAGATTGCCGTACCATTTTTGTTTCGTGAAGTTATTACTAACGCTGTGGCTATTCACACGAAACGTGCCTCGAGCGTGGCTTGCGTTAGGATAAAAACACAGAACACTCAACGCACGTAATTAACTTTTGTGGTTCTAATACACTCTAATGATTTGCGTGAACGTTTCATGCAGAACGGCGAGGCTCCAAATACGATCGGAGGCAGTGCCATCTTGAATTACAGTACAAAAGCACTCGCCATAAATCATGGAAACCGAGAGCCACGTACTGTTATTATTTTTTGACATGTTCATTAATGTTCTCTACCTTACCGACACATTGTTTTCTATCACTGTATCCTTGAATATTCCTTGCATGCGTTCTTGCTTACTTATGGAATGACATTCCTGTACGAACGTTCAAGCATTTGCTTATTGAATCCGCAATAAGATCTAAGTGCGGATGTTTCAGGGACAAAAGAGCTGAAGATTTTTAAGTATATTATATTGTTTCTTATTGTATAAACTATGTACTGTGGAATCGATATGCAAAGTTCTACGATTGCACGAAAAACAGAAGACTATCGTAAGACAGTTAACAATGAATGTAAGTGAATTTTATTTATTTTTTTTAAAGTCGTACTTGTACGGTGCAGTTTCTATAAAAAAATGTTCTGATTTTTATTTATTTTTCTTTTTTCTTACACTCATAAGATTGAATAACGCATAGTGATATACGAGACACTAAGACGATCAATTTTGTAACTACAGAATCAGCGTTCTTGAAGATCCCATTGCGTTTTCAATTAGTCATTAGGGTCTGATTACACCGGTAGGTAAGTCTAGTGCAATTGAGGCGCACTGCAGTTGAATAAAACCTAAGAGAAGCAGGGATTGACTTGATCAAAAATCGATAACAACAATTTCCGAAAGATTGTACCGATCTTTATGTCTCGTGTCTTTTACTAGTTTCGATCAAAAGAGTCTAGATGGCACTGTACAACAAAGGGAAATAATAACGGATCGTTGCTTCGACATTGCGTCAGTTTTACACTCATACTCTTCGTTTCATTTTTACGTATACTCTTATCGCACATTACTTTAAAGAAAGAAAGGTCTTTGCCCTAAAAATAGAGTAAAATACGTTTTTCCTTCAGAAATGATATGTTGCATGAATTTCCACTCTGTGTGAAATCTAATCGAATGTAACGGACGATAACTCATTGATAACTGATATTATTAACAATAAACGATCTATCCGTCCAGTTTCTAGCAGTCAGTTACTAGGCGAAGAACCCCTTAATTAATTCGATACAGTAGAAGAACAGTCTAAATATAAGAAGAACCGTATTAGTGTAGTTTAGTACCGATAGTTTAGTTCAGAGGGCGTCGAAAGAATGACGTCGAGAATCGCTATGGCATCAGCATCCTTCTTCGTTATTTCCCTCTTGATTATATTTCTCTTTTATATAGTTCAAAGCAACTCTTTGTTTCTAGTCAAGGCGAATACAAATCTTAACGAGCGACCGATCATAGGTGAGTTTCATTCAAGATTTTTACTGACTTCTACTCTATGATATTAGTGTCGTTCAATTTTTTAATTTTATTCCTTTTACTCCCTTTTTATCTATTTCGTTAGACTGCGGCTGCATCGGTAGATCGAGTCTTGCATTTTTCTTAAGTCATACCTCTGGCATTCCTTTGGTACATGCATAATTAGTATTTAAAGGGATTCCAGATCTTTTCTTTACGTATCTTTGACGTTTCAATGTGGTTTTGAAAAATTCCAAAAATTTCGGCTCGGATTGTTTTCTCAGTTTTCATTTAATTATTGCAAAAATCGCTTGGGAAAAACTCTATGTCAAAATCCTATTATTTACGATTTTCGGTTACATTTGACTCGCATGGTAATGAGAGATGCGGATTCCTTTATTATATATTTTTATTTTATCAACGATTTTGCAAAATTTAACATCTCCTATCGATAGATGCAAATTTTTTATGGCAAAAAAACGCCATCACTCAATGATTTGTTCTTACGAACCTATAAAAACCTATTATTTGTCAATTGCCCTAAATACTGTGACATTAAGTATGTAAAACTTTTGTGGGACGAATTCGTCTAATCGACAAAGTAAATATTAAAAACATCCTATTAATAATCACATCTTGTGATTTACGTACGATATCAATATTTGTCAGAGATCTTAATAAAGAATCGATTTATCGCGATTTATTACCTCAGTGTTTATCGTAAAAGAAACAGCGATTGTGTTGCCGATTCTATTATTGGATTATTTAATACATCGTATCACCAATTTTCTAGTTTATTAATGAGTAGGATTACCTATCGTTATCAGTGCAATATGAATGACGTAATATTCCACCAGGAATAATCTCTCGAGCAGCGATCGATAAAACTTATGTAATATTTTCATTAAACCTTAAGGCGTCCTTACTCAGGAAATCAGCTACTATCTGAACCAGAAGTACCCAAACTTGTACACCAGTTACATCGCAGCATCCTACGTGAAGTTCGTCGAAGGCGCGGGCGCACGCGTGGTACCAATATGGTAAAAAAAACTAACCAGAAATTTTTCAAGGGAAAAACATAACCTAGAAACATCTCCTATGTTTTAGGATCGGTCAAAACGAAACCTACTACGAAGACATTCTACGTAAAGTAAATGGGTAAGTTAACGTATATCGAAAAAATTGTTAATTTTTATGTATGCAGTGTTTAATTTTTCATAGACCAAAAAATTTATGAATTTTTATATTCTATTTATATCTTCAATTGAAATCAAATTTTTTTTTTCTACAGAGTCTTACTTCCTGGTGGTTCGACTTACTTCAATCAAAGCAACGGTTATGCAGATGCCGGCGAAACGATATACAGGTATATTCCATATATGCTTATCTGAATTAATTACGACAGTATTAGTACGATAAATAATAGTTAATCGATTGACAGAATTGCCAAGCGAGCCAATGACAATGGCGATTACTTTCCTCTCTGGGGTACTTGTCTAGGATTTGAATTGTTAACGTATCTCGCCGCAAATCGCGTTGAACACAGAAGCACGTGTTCAAGTAACGACCAGCCGTTGCCGCTGGAATTTAAATCTGGTAAGAAAATAAATGTTCGTCCCTTAAAAATTGCGTATCAAAAGGAAGTAGTGCAAAACCAGGACACATTTTTTTCTTACAGATTTTAAAGAGAGCAGAATGTTCCACGAGGTACCGAACGATGTCGTTGAAATTCTTTGGAACGAAAAAGTCACAGCGAATTATCACCGCTATTGCGTGACAGAGCAAGTTGGTATATTTAATTAAAAAAATACTAAATTGATAGAGCATTAGATTAAATAATAATTAAATTAAAAAATGCGGTAGACTCAATTCGAGAAATGGAGTGAACGGTATGTCTGTCCTTCTCTTACGCACGTATATCCGTATGAGACCCTCTCTCTCGCACTTACGGACAGTATACGAAATTCGAAAAATCAATCATATTGAATCATATCAAATCATATTGAAGTCTTTCGCGATCACCGACTGAGTGACGAACATCATGACAGCTGTCAAATCTGACAGCTATCTTTGTATGCTACGTATGCTTTATTTTTAATGTATTTTTCAGGATTTACAAAAGGTCAATCTAAATAAGGAATTTCGTGTGATGTCACTGAATCATGATCGGAATGGCTTGGAATTTATTTCGACTCTGGAACATAAAGTCTATCCATTCTACGGTGTACAGTTTCATCCGGAAAAAAATATCTATGAGTGGAAGAAAACCAAGAACATACCGCACGGTCGAAAGGCCACGAGAGT
Organism: Trachelus iudaicus; assembly: GCA_030142595.1. NCBI lineage: Eukaryota > Metazoa > Arthropoda > Insecta > Hymenoptera > Cephidae > Trachelus > Trachelus iudaicus. Next base: position 617,535 of record JARQTH010000358.1, on the reverse strand, counting down.
CAGTCAGTATTTTGCAGATTTTTTCGTGAACGAAGGTGAGCAATAAAAGATTTATTTTCTCTACAGTGCAGATTAGACGAGGACAAGAGCGTGGATAGAATTTTTTTTGACAATCAATTTAATCAATGCCATCTCTTTCAGCGCGCAAGAACAACCACAACTTTTCAACGTCCGCTGAAGAATTGAAAAGTCTGATTTACAATTATCCAACGACATACACAGCCCTCCAGTATTCGGCATTTGTACAGTGTTACATGTTCAATGAGACGTCCTTGAATCAGGCCCAATTTTTTGGGACCAATGCCTGAGATGTAATACACGATGCTGTATGAGAATTGATATCTCCTGGGAAGACAACGAAAGACAAGAATGAAGAGGATACATTTTAATTGTTAATTTTTAAATTTTAATTATATTCTTTATTCATCCGTCATTCGTCGTAGCTATCTTAAGGGTGCTGATTAGAACCTGCAAGCTTATGGGGCTCTTTGTAGATAATAGAACACTGACTATCCTGTCGCTGCTTCATGCGAACGCTACCCTAAGGGCGGAGCTAGTATCGAAAATGCGTCCCACGCTCATATCCATGGGGTTCTTTACCTTGAGGTGAAGAGCCTTGGATAATTAGTAATTGGAGACTTCCTCTCACGACCTAGGCGAGACAAATTTCATTGAACTGTACATGACGGGTAGAAGAAGAAAAAAAATTGCTAAAAGAAATCAACCCTCTGTATCCCATGTGAATACGTCTCCCATACCTCTGGATCTTTCTAAATATACCATGCTCGTACGTGGAAATTATTTTATTCATTTTTCTTGCGTCTCTCAGTTATTCCTAATTCGCTTACTCGAGTCTGATATACTTTTTTATCCTTCAACAAAACGATCATTCAGTCCCTTTCTATCAGCCATTAGTAATAAGAGGTTGTTACCTTAATGATCGTACGTGGTAGCTCGTTTCAGAGTATCTGAAAAATGGAGATCGACTTTGAGGTTTTTGGATAGGATCAAAGGGATGAGGAGAGTCTTTTTATCAATATATGCTGAGCGTATCGTAGGGGGTTGTTAAGGCTAATCTTTCATTGGAAGAATGAAAACAATATATTGTTTCATCTGTATAAACGTTTTTCCTTTATGTTCTAGAGATGAGATATGATTTTATTTTTATTTATATCTTTTATCGGCTCTATTACTGGCTCCTTGCTCGGATACGTGCGACTAAATATTTCTTGTTTACTGGCATCAGGACATCTTTCTGTTTTTTTTTTTTCAGAATGAGACACAGCTAATGCCAACTAACGATAGAATAATTGGCACAGTGGAATCGTTGGGCAATCGGCGCAATCTCGTTCGTTCAATGCCGTAGGCCGTCGCGACGCCCGGGGTGAAGATTCTCAAATTAATTAAAGAACATCGTACAAGGACCATGCGAGGGCTGCTTGTTGTCTAAAAATGCCGTAAACAAGTGGATAAAAAGGAATGCGTCTTTCGAAAAACGCGTTTACCGTTAATTTTCGTTTATCTTTTTTCTTTTAATTACAACAAGATATTTTAACATTGCCGTTATCATGCTGCCGATAAATTTTACTTTGTGTTTGCCGGATTGAATTCATTATAAACCGACAAAACATCCGGTTCAATTTTCTTAGCAATCTTGTTTACGAGTCAGGATGCTCAAATAAATCTGCCGTTTGATATTTTACAAATTTCTTTTTCTTTTCAATTAAAAAGACTTTTTCGAAATACTCTTAACTATTGAATTCCGAATTAACGTTCTATACAATTTTTCTTCTACGTCATAAGCTATTTCCCAGCCTATTTCCGTAGCTAGAAAAACAACCCTTAATAAATTAAATATCCATGTGTAATAACAATTTTTTAATTTTTTACAGAATCTCTATTTTCTTGAAAACGGACGATACGCCGAAACACGTGCAGTCTGGAGATGTAATAAGTTGTGCCGCGTGACGATTTATCTAAGAAATTATTCATTTCCGTTTCATTCCACTAGCATCCCCTTGCAGTGTCTAGGGTGGATTCTGTGTGTACGCTTAAAATCCCACGGCCGGTTGGCGGTTTAAAAGTAATCCAGTGTCCACGTGAAACTACCACCCTCATGAAAAAGCAGGTTTCGCAAATGGCACGAGCAGATCTATCGCAGCCTCCCTATCACGTGGACCAATCCTGGCCACTTGGAGGACTCGATGTCTAGGAGAGACTTGGTACGAGGTGCCTCGTGACCGATGACGATCATTATTATATGATTAAAAAGTGAACCCTTAATTTTTCTATTAAAATTATTATTTTATCAAATTATGACGTCACAGCGATACTGAAGAACACCCTAACATTTTTATCAGAGTATTAGACACCTCCCAATCAATTTTTCCATATGATATACCACTATCACTACCCCTATTATCTATATGCCAATTAGGGGTGGAAGGGGGGCGGGTATCTGTGGAAGTCCCACAGGAACTACCCTCGCTCCCTCTCAATAATCAATTAAATAATTTAAAGCTCCGAGCGGTGGTATGTAAATGAAATTGAAAGAGCAGGAGCGAGGGTGCAGGAATCAATCTTACCCTTGATAACTAAGGGGGTGGAATAATTGTTTTATTGTTTCAATCGAGAGCAAATGTGTTCTCAAGGGTGGCACGTGGCGATAGATCTTTTGTCTCTTGTTACCACTTTGATACCCCGACCATCATCCCCTTCTCCCGGGGCCTACGTTAGAAGGTGGGAGAATTTATGAATTTACCGAGATTTCCGAGGCTCGAGTTCTGGCATAATGAAGCCTGAGGGCTCTTTTCGCACAACCACTCTTACGACAAAAGAACTGGCCGAGCTTCCATTGGAGCCTTTTTTTTTCTATTTTTTTTTTATTTATCACTTTTCATCTTCGTCCTCGCAGCAGCCTGGCTCTCCGGACCGACTTCCACGTGTACCGAGAGCGACACGTGCTGCGCTATCGATAAAAGATATCGGTTACGTTTTAGACGGGGGGGGGGTGGCTCCGGGGGAGCAGGGGTTGTTATGGAATAAGAGACTCGGTGAATAATAAAATATTACAACCAGATGACATTTTATAACACGTTTCTTTATAGGGGTTGAGAATTTCCAAGGGGATGATTTTTTGATAAATATTCTAGAAATAAATATAGAGCGACTTATTGTTAAGAGCCAGTTGTTTGTTATATTAATGTGCATGTCCAAGTCTTTAGGGGTTGATTTTATCAGGGTAATATGAAGCGGTCATCGTGATAGTTATCTTTTATTTACGCAAATACGTTTCATCCCTTAACGATAGGGGTGTAATAATATTCGCATTTTAACTGTGTGCTTTATATGAATTTTTTTCTTTTGATTCACAGTGTTAAATAGGGGTTGAAAGGATCTGACAATATGTGCGTCAATGTTTTTAGGGGATGGTTTAAGCGTGACTACTCGTGCGACTACTGGCGTCGTTGGCTGCTCTTTTTTTTTTCTCTCGTCAAGATCGATGCTCACGTTTCAGGCTACGGCCCAATCACGTTTTCCTCTTACATCAAAGGTCCTGTAAATCCTGTTAATTGTTTAATCTGGCATTTAGTCTGCGGCCGAATGGACCCGCTCCTGGAAAATCATACTGGACCACTGATAGCCGATCTGCCGAGAGACGTGATTCGTGATACGTGACACGGATTTATTTTAATTGTTTTTTTTAATTGTTACGTAACGGGTGACTTTTTTTTATATAACGAGAATCTGTAAGACGTGACGTCGATTCGTCGTAATACCTTTGACATTTATGTATAGGGGTGTAATTGGATGATATAAGTGTAAAATTTTATGAAAATTTATATGTGGATATAGACCTAGAAAAATATTTTTTTGTTTTAGAGCTAAATTGAGATTTGGGGTTAGGAATGTCGCGTGTAAATTAAAGTTAATTTCGAGGCTGGGCTTGGGACGTATGTTCGATTCAGGAAGGTCGAGGGTCGAAGTAGACTTTGTAAATTCTATCGAATCCACTCTCTGTGATTTTGGCTCTTCCCATCCCCAGGATTTATTTGACTTTCGGGTTTACCATTCGAAAATTAATTCCGCTTTAGTTTGTTCCTCGTTATCAAATCAGAGAGAAGGGATCTGTACCGAGTCGATAAATAAATTTTCGTTCGAATTCACGTATTCCGAAATTAATGACGTAGAGCTAAATTGAGATTTGAGGTTAGGAAGCTCGTGTGTAAATTAAAGTCAATTTTGAGGCTCCGCGCGGTAGGTTCGATTTAGAAGTGTTAAGGGTTGAACTAGATTTTGTAAATTCTAGCACTTACCCTTTTTTGTGATTTGGACTCTCCTCGATCCTCAAATACACCAAGCTGATTTTTGCTGGGTCTTTGAGGTTGAAAATAATTTTGGATTTTTTTTTAGAAAATCACTGTTCGTGAACTATATTTATCCGGGACGTACGCAGCGAGAGCTATCGAGAAAATTTTGTTTGTTGACAATTAGCTGTCACGTGATTTCGCAACTGCGCAATCAATCGCGCCGATAACCTTTGATTATTGCGCTGTAAATTGGCAGGAGTCACAAGGTCAATTTTACTTGGAATCGCCAACTTCACTTGGTTCCAGCTCGCGTATACCGAATTGAGGGAATTCGCAGCAACCCGAGAATTTGCGGCACGTTTTCCCATGGGTCGTTTAGCCTTACTGTTACTCCAATTTCTTCGCAGCCCATCGGCTTCGTATTTCCTTGACACCCCCAATTAATCGGCGAGTAGAATTCACAAAGTTTTCACTCATTATTATCATGGCTGCTGACGCAAAATGTCACGCTGCTCCGTTCGATCGGGAGTTTTCGTCTGGAGTTATTATACATATACTTTATACACATAATATATCATAGTGTACTGTTTATTAACAGAGAGCAAAAATCATATGGAAAAATCACGCTGCTTAAATAACCATATGTATGGAAGTATAGAGGTAGGTCAGGAACAGAATCTTAGAAGATGCTGCTAACCTAGTTCTTAGAAATTTATCCCGTCTTCAGGTCAAGGCTGAGCGATTTTTCAGATAGACAGAAACATCCCCTAGACCGAAGTCGAGGTATCTGCTTATGAAATCATCCCTTAAGCACCTTTACAAATTCCCATAGGAAAATTTCTATATAAAAAAATTCATATGGATTTTCATCCCTTATGAAAATTTTAATATTGACACTGCAAGTTTTTTCTTATCAACCCCTCTGCCGTTAAGATAATGTCGCGTTACAACCCCTTGAGTATCTTGCTTCGTTACCCAGCGTGCAGCTACTGTCTTAGGGGTTGGTTATTTTCTAATTAGATATATTTTCTGGTGTTTTTGTTAGGGGTGAGTTTTACTGTTCGTCATCAAAATTTTTAGGGGTGGCCTACCTCTGGCTGTACTTACAATGATCTTTCATACGATACCGGGGGTGGATGCTGTGCGGTCAGGATGGATGGATAGGGGGGTGCTGCCTGGGGGATGAAAGCGGAGAGGGTAGTTTCCATAGCTGGCAAGAGGCTCCGTCGGCCTGTCCCAGTTGGGGGTCACCGTTCTAGTTACTGGCAGCTTCGCTGAGTGCATCGGTAGGGGATGGTATCCATGACAACGTGACGTAATGATTACGTCATTGCAGCGGTGCAATGACCGTCGGACGCGGGAGTGAATGGGACGATGCAGCAGATCTTGGACCGTCCTCGTTCCTATTGATTCCTAATAAGCTTAATAATTTCCTATGGAAATTTTTTGTCAAATAAAAATAACGCAAGCACGCAATATTCTGGAAGATTTATTTGATAATTATTTTTTGATCGTAGCTTTATCGTACATACATTTTTGTATTTCAAAAATTTGTCCCTTATACTTTTTAGGGGATCATTTTTTGTTATACAATTTTTTTTATTATACACGTCGCACGTCACTTGCCGAGGAGAAAGATGTGTTTGCATATTTTTAAAATTGACATTATCGAAACTCGACCCGATTTCGCGGCCCGTTTGATCCCTCGTTACTTCACGGTTAACGGCGCAGGTAAAAGTGAAATAGGGGGTTGTAAATAAAAAAAAGATGGCGACATGCGCACAGGGTAGTTCGTGTGTAATGGGCGAATTAATAGGGTGAATAAGGTGAAATGGAATTTCGTAAATTTCCACAACCGAAGAGGGTAGAAAAGCCATGCGTGGGCCATAACCCACGCGGGTAAAAATTTTATTGGGGGGTTGATGCAACCGAAAATAATTTGAAAATAAAAGTCATCCTCCGTTTGGTTTCGTAAATTCTTTCGCATCCCTATAAAAATTGCCTGAGCCGCGTCGCAACTAATCGAGCGTCAATTTATTGTCAGCTAATGTTTTTTTTTTTTTTTTTTTTTTTTTTTTTTTTTTTTTTTTTTTCGGAGGGTACTTTCGCCATCCGAAAATATCTTGACCTACAGGCTATTTCAGAAAAGCAAACAATTTATCAGCCGAAAAAAATATCCGAGATATACATACATACATGACCCGTATATATGAACCATAATCAAATGAAAAGACTGTCATCAAATCAGCGTAGATTCGATTAATTGAAATAATAATAATAGTATACCAGCTGTAATAATTTTTCCACAAAACAGAAGACTCGCGCTTCAATTAAAAGTATGTTTGTTAGGGGTTGCACGGTAGGGGGATGCAGAATTTCGATGCAGCCTGTAACAGGGCAGTCTATGGGGGCTGGATGGGTAGGAAGGGTGGCTGGGTTCAGCCAGCCAGGATGCCGAAGTGGGACGCGTTGTCGGCCTTCTCAATGACGAGAGTGACGTCACTCTTGGCTTGGCCGAGCGATTACAGGAGAAAGGGGTGGAAAACTGGGGCAAACTCTGCCGACAGAATAGGGGATGATACAAGTTGATTCAGTTTGCGGTGTTTCATTGGCTTCCTCGATTCCATCATTTATTTGTTTGCGTAAGGCTGGATTTCTCGGTAACGCATCCATCAGGGCTGGCATTATTTCTCAGTCAAGATTCGTCGAGGATTCGTCATTTGAAATAAGGGTAGCATACCCTACGGAGTTAACTTTTTGTGAAATAAATGTTGAATGGTGGATAGTCGTATTTAAACCCACCCCCTCCTTCTTCACTGTTAAGGGTAGCTTTGGAAAATTGTAAGAAGGGCATGTTTTTCCCGGGATTTTCAGGAGGCCTCAATGAACTATGGTATTTCATGGGGGGGGTTACCTGGCCAATCTGGGTCACGGGTGGGTCCTGAATGGGGTTGATGCTGGTGTGACGTCATGGGGCAACTCCCTGGAACTGGGTCACTCTTTAGCCCCGTCATGGCCACGGGAAAACCGACGCGGCTTATACGTTATAAATAGACAGTCAGCTAGAATGAAACTGCGTGTAGGTAATTGACGTGTCTTACGGCTTGTAGGTCCAGTAGAATATATTTTTCTGTGAATTCGTGAACTTTAGGTAAATTGACAAAAAAAAAAATACGTGACACTCTTGAGGAAAAAAATACTTCTGGAAAATTTTCAGAGAATCGTTAAAGAAACGTAAACATCAATTTATGGAAAATTATCGTGCATCCCTCTCGTTAGGGACCAATGCGTCATCGATAGGGGATGAAAATTATCCCGTCTGGCCAATCTATTGATACCCCTGGCATAGATTTCACGGATGGCAGGTTTCACTATGATTTTATTTACGTACTCGGTCCAGATGAACGGAACAACGCGAGTTATTATAAATATGCGTAAGGGTAGGTTAGTCACGATACGGTGACGTATCAAAAAAAATTTTATCATCCGTAGACTCCATACTGGACCGTAGGAAAAATACACGTCGAAGATTGACCGTAGATGAAAATACGCAGCATCCATTTTTGTCTCGTACAGATCAATCATGAACTTCACGTACCTTGCGTGGGTTTGGACATTGGATTTGTAATATTACTTACCCTTGTAAATATCGGGGTAAATATAGGAATTAGTGTATGAAAGGAAAAGGGGATGAAATGTGCATCAGAAAAGTTCATCGTGCGTAAGGGATGATAAAATCGCAGGTATCATAAGTACATGAGCACATAAAAAAATGTATTTATCATATATATATATTGAAATAATAACATTTTTGCATTTCCACTGTACACGACGACGCCGACGCCTGGCGTCGGCGTGTAAGTCAGTCACGTGATCGGCCTCCCTGCAGCTTCCGGTCCTTGAATGAGCCACGTCGTCGTGCAACCGTCGACGGGACGTATTGGAAAGTAGGTCGATCTAAATATAGCCTCTGAGGTGACCTAAATATAGGTCGCATTTTCTATTTATAGAAATCATCCCCTAATTCTGACCTGGTACAACCCCTATAAAAAAATAACAAAACATCCCCGTGCGTTATCCGTACAAAAGTTCTGTCCGCGTCACCCGATTCTCATCCATTGGATTCTTCGTGATTTCCATAAGAGAGAACAACCCCTAGTCAAAAGAAATCAACTTTCGGTATCATCCCTTATTTAATTTTTTTTTGTTTTTTCCCAAAGGGTAGTACCTCCTGAATAACCTTTAACGGAAAGTACGTTCCACGCCACCTTGCGTTATCTTCTGCGCACCCCCTGTCACACACTGGAAATTAGGTCAAGGATGCTGCAGGGTGGTATTGCGCAATGGCGAATTTTATCCCTTTGCCCTGATCCATTCAAGCTCTCAGAGGCTTTGATAACAGTGATAATAAGGGGTTGATAGAAAAATCATGACAAGTTACATAATTGTTATATTTATTTTAAAAAATTTCTATACGTATATATGTGTTATCCAACATTTTGACTTATGTATATCAATCTTGTTACGTAACACGTCTAACTATATCTATATACCTAGCCACTGTTTCCACGAGGCATTTGATTTAGCATAGTATCATAATGTTTAGAGAGTAATGAAAACTATACTGTATATATGTATGAAAGATTAAATTATTGAATTGATAACAAGCACAAGAGCAAACGTTATCATCGTACCTGTTCGTCCGATACGAAGCCACATTTTCTGATTGAGCATTGACAATTAATTTTGGAAAAGTGGCATTTCCGGGAAACTCTAATTTACCTATTTGAATTACCAATTGGCAGATTGATTAAAAAAAAATATATGGTCCATTCAGCCAAGGGATGCTGTGTATTTACAACTCGTTTATCATCAATAATTTGTATCGGTGCATCGATAGAAAATTTATTTCAGACATCCTTGAGTTTTGGTCCACGTGTCTTCAGAGATTTATCCAGCATCCGTTCATCTCAAGACTCACTTCCGTTAATCTCGTTAAAGTCAGCCAGTTTATTTCGGAATGATGCTTGAGTGCACTGAAGTAGGTATAATACGAGAGGAGAGGGGCGGTAGTCGGGAGGGGTGGGTACAGGTCGGGTAAAGTAGTGGAGATGGGGGATGAGCTCGTAATCGGGTCAGAGGTGCCGGGTTTGATGACCTTTCAGTGAATCCCATCCTCCGACTCTCCCTGGACCATCTATCCGCAACGGGGATGCTGAATGGGGACACGTCGCATCTTCCACTGCAGTTATGCATCGAAATAGAAAAAAAAAGCCCACGTCTATCTTGGTACAAAATAACCACGTACAGGTTACACGTGTTAATTTTCGTTCGGTCCGCCTAACTTTGGTTATTGATTAAATGTGTCTTGTCTTGATAATTTTTTTTGCTTTTTGGGTAATAATGAAAAACAAATTTTTATAGTTGCATGAAAAACGTTTATTTGAAACGTAGAACATGTTCTACATAGATAATATACAAAACACTCAAGACCTGAGTAACTTTCTTGTACGGCGCATGCGCACATCGTCTTCCAAAAAACACACGTACAATACACACATACACGGATGCATGGATTCTTTTGAGATGCTGAGTTTCATCTCGTTAATCATTGCAATCGCATTGGGGAATAGCTACAAGGCACTAGGTGGATCGCACAGAGACAGTCTGTGATTAAAATTCATATTTGAATGCACGTGACCCTTCCACCTCGAAATTGTAAATGAAAATTTGACAAAAAAAAAGAATTCCTTTTTCTTATCCTCTTTGAAAATTCCCTTTGAGAATTATCATGGGATTTACAATTTGACGGTGAAACGATCGCGATTTCACGATATTAATTAACGTGCGCGTATACATACATATATATAATAATAATACATATGTGTATACGTTCCTTCATTTATGCCGATTAAATAACGCTAAGTCTTATAGTCTAGTAATCGATTAATTACTTATGTATATGTAATTACGTAATTGACTCCTCTACTAATGGTATTCTCCCACTTGCTCTTTATATATATATATATGTATATATATATATAATTTTTTCGTATTCTTATTCTTTCTATCTGTCTCTCTCTCTCGCTCTTTCTATCGTTAAAGGCTTCTTCTTCGCAGTTCATTTTGTTCTACTTTGTACAGCACCTTTCATAATTGGTACATGCGGTGACTGTACGTCAGGCCGAGATTGATATGAAAATAGTTTGCAGGGGAGATCCAAGTATAATTAATATGTAAAGTGATTATGTTTACGATTAACGACGGGTTGTGAGAAATTTTTTGGAATTACTAACTGCCATTGGGGTACCTGGACACTTATGGTTGTCCCGAATAAGATTAGCTAGATCAAATTTAAGATTTTTTCTGATTTCTTTGTGTGTTTTTTTATGTATATATATATATGCGACTCTATTGCGTCAGACGGCCTAAGTTTTATTCCTATCGATTTTGACGCAGGAAACTCTGATTAATTAGTCATATCGAGCGGATAATAAACTGCCGCTCTCTTGTGCAATTGATCGACGAGAGAAGCCAATACGGCATGCAGTTGTCAATTTTGGATTTTTGGAATTATTAATGTAGAATATTTATGGTGCTGGTTTGTCTTTGTGGTGCGAAAGATAAGACTTAAGGGTCAAATTTGCGTGAGATTTTTAGTTAATTAATTGATCGATCGATTCGATCGTTACCGATGGATTTTTTTTAGAAAATTTTTAAATCTTTTTTCTTGTATACTTATCAGTGAACGCGCTAGAACGCTGTAAAGTCCCTGTAATTTCTTTTTTTTTTTTGAAAATTCGATATAGATATAGCGCTTAGCGTTCACGAACACACTATAAGCGCGCGGCATCGAGCACGATAATTCTTTAAACTTTTTCAGCTTCTTTTTCGACTCAAAGTGAAGAAAAAAAAATGTAGACAAACGATAAACGACCACTTTGCCACCCTTGGTTAACTATTAAATATGTTAGATGGGTGGTCATGAGCTATCGTGGCAATGGTTCACGTCATTTCTGTTAGCTTCCACAATTAATGGAATTAACTAATTCTAATAATTCTTATTTTTTTTTTGCTATTTGTGATCCCATCCGTTCTATTCATTTTTGTCTGTTTTTTTTTTCATTTTGGTCATTAATTATTCAAAATTCCTAAGACTCGTGCTCTATCTCGAAGTAAAAAAGTGAAGATCAACTTTTTTCGACTAGTGAAAAAATATTAAAAGCATAAAAAAAAGTATTGATCAAGTATCCCAATAGCTATCGATAATAAAAGTTCGTCCAGGATTAAAGTTATCTTACCTATATATATATATATGTATATATAGCTAAGAGACTAATCTACCTAAGGTCCACATAATAAGCTCTGCATCTCAGGCCTTATCGATAGAGTCCAATAGTGTCTTGACAAGAGTTGGGTATCATGAGCTGCTGGGCCGCGTTCCTGGGCACCCTCTGCGTAGGAAGTCCCGAGAGTCCTCTGACGTAAGTGTAAGAAACAGGAGTACGCAGGATCCTCTTGGGACTCTTCTTGGCGTGTTTGGCCTCCTTGTTCTCCCATCTGCTCGAGAACTTGAGGTTCCTGAAGGCCCTGCGCAAGGACTCGGTGGTGGATGGTCTCTTCAGGGAGTCTGAATCGGTGCTATGAGCGTCGGATGGACTTGGAGAATGTGATGGTGACTCGCGAGGAAGAGCCCTGGCGTCTTCGGGACTCCAGGATCTCGAAGACTTGGCCCTGACCCGTTCGTCACTTCTTGGAGTCCTGGACAGTCTCTCCTGGGACCTGGTGGTCGTTGGGCGGCCTCTTGGACGGTCCAGGTAACAATGACCTCTTGGTGACCTTCCACCAGAACACAGCCGTTCACCACTTCCACGACGTGAGAGTCCATCGGCACTTCCCGTGCTACCACCGCTGCTGCACCCGCTGTCGGTGCTGCACTCATCGTCCCCAAATTCTGGTCTGGCGCCACGACGGTGCAACGACCTGTGACCTGATTGCGTTAGACGCGTTGTCTCCTCCATCATCGACGATGTACTCGCCGGATGGATCACGATCTGCGGTAGCGAGTTACGAAGCTCGTGGATGCCGATTTTGAACCACTTGAGGTTATTTTCTCTTTTTTTTTATCAATACTTTGAGATATTCGAGTCTGTTATCTCTTCACTGTGTCATGGGGCAACACAACCCTTTGTGATTATTATCACTTGCGACTTCTGACTTTATAAGTGGCACTGTACTTTCGTATCGTATGCACTGTACACTTCTTCTTAAGTTACGTGCGCTTCGCTCCTCTGGCGAAGACTGAGCTTTCCTACGGGCGAACCACCCTTTTATTACCGCGCACAGCTTTTCCGTCGCGCATGCGCATTGATGGATTCATACGTTTCAACTGATTCCCCCTTATGGGCAGGATTTTCCCCACTGTGAATCGCACTGTGTTTGCATATATATGCATATCTATATATATCATTTTCAGCAAAATTAGATTCTACAATATCACATTCAAAATACGCGACCTTTCAGAACCTCGATTTATTTGTACAGGTTTATCACCCGAAAACTAAATGTTCTTTAGTTATTCCACACCCTGTGCTATGACCAGGAGGTCCAAACCAGAAATTAAATCCCTAGGACAAAGTTCCCTACGTCTTTAATTATTAAAAAAAAATATTTAAATACCATTTTCGACCTGAAGCATCCAGCAAAAAATCACTTTGCACTACAAGGTTTCACGATCTTCAGGATGGGTAGATCCAAAATCAAAGAGAGACAATATGCTTAAACTTACAGTCTAGTTCGAGTCTCAGCCCATCTAAATCGGACATGCGTACCAAGTCCAGGCTCAAAAGTAGATTTTAATTTACATGCGAAAACCCTAACCTCAAATCTCAATCTAGCTCTGCAGCATTGCCATTGGAACACGTAGATTCAAATCAAAATTTATTTATCGACCCGGTATAGATCCATTCTCTGTGATTTGATAACGAGGAATAAATTAAAGCAACTCTGGCTCTACAGAGTTCATTTCGGAACACGTGGCTTCAATTTAAAATTTATTTATCGAATCGGCCTGTAGATCCCTTCACCGCCATTTGATAAAGAGGAACAAACTAAAGCAGATTTACTTTTCGAGTGGTAAACCCAAAAGTCAAATAATCCAAATTTTTCAGTGCCGAACCAGAATTTACACACGGACCCGGTATGATCTCTGATTCTGCTTCCGCTTGGTCTATAATCATCCCGTTTCATCGTACACAGGGTATCCATTACGCAATCACCAAGTCATCAGCTGATCTTCTTCTGATCCAAATCAAAGAGTCCAGGTATACTAGGACTGATAAAAATAACTTTTATAAGAATTACAAATAATAATAAAAATAACGTGTATTATAAAATAATAATAATGATCCTCATTTACGATGAATTAAATAATACAAATTTTTCTTTTATTTCAAATCCTCCCCACCCGTTACCATGGGCCGTTTACCCGTGTCCGTGACAGTTCTTACAAAAAGTGTCATCTCAAAATACATCTTCTGTATGTCCGAGGGAAATTCTAAATATATTCCGGGTCCAATATCGCGACAATGGAAACATCCAGCGACATCGACACAAAATTCAACCAAATATAGACCGACAATATTTCTGGACCAACTGTATACCTGGGATCTGCTGAACTTCCCTTTCCTACCACCCTGCGACAATTCGATCATGTCAATTTCAATTCCCATGTACCGCATCATCTTCGCATCTTAGTTTCCCACGGTTATTATACAACCAGTCAGGATTTACGGTATTCGGATTTGTTCTTGACAAGCTTTATTCCGGGCTGTTGGTTTTGGGAACACGTTGCCGTCTTATCGGCTCACGTTGCTAACGCTTGAGTCACGTAAAAAAAAAAAAAAAAAAAAAAAAAAAAAAAATAAGAAAGAGACAAGATGGATTTTTCGTAGAATAAGTAGATAACAAGTAGAAAAAGTAGATAACAAGTGCACGTATGGGGTTTGATAAAGTTTTTTTTATGATAAGAATGACTAGGGGTCTTTGGTTTTTAAAAATAATTTTTAATTTTTCGTACTTTAATTATTTGTATCATTACTGAATCTAGGGGATTATATGTTACACCTTTTGTACATACGTAAGTGCATGTGCATGATGTAAGTGCACTTTGGAATTTACTCTTACAGGGATAACCGATAACACGTGGCAACGACTTGCACGCGATATTTCTGTATCGATAAGGCATTGGGAGGGAGTCCCTTGGGAAACCATTTGGATATTTTATTAGGCTGACCTCGTTGAGAATTTCAATATGGCGTCTGGTTCTTGCGTAATTGGGGAAATCGTAACCAAGGAGCCGTGTACAAATGATAGGACTTTTTGATAAGATAAAAATAGACAATTGGTGGTGATAAAAAGTGTGTATTTTTTAAATGGGAATTATGGAGATTGTTATATGTATTTTCTGTTACCTTACCAACGCCCCCCATTCGTATCAAGCCTCCTACACTTTTTTATATTTTTTTTTTCACTCGTCGAAGCACAATTAACATGAGTTTGCCGAAAATGTTCCTTTTACTTCGTTTGACTTTTTTTTTTTATTATATTTTTTGCTCCTACGATACGTCACTACCGTGTCTTGCTTTCCTTATTTCTGTAAAGTAAAGGGAAGACTGAGGGATGGTATAGAATAACGGTACCTTTTTTTTGTTAATTAGAGGGTTTGTTGGCGCGAAAATATTTTTGGATATTTACGCACGATCGTATCGTTTGATTGGGTATAAAAAAATTTTACTTTTTTTTTATTTCACACCCTATACAGCATCCATTACAGGATGTTCCTTCCATTTTGATTCTAGACGAATTTAATATTTTTATTGTCGTTCGACAATCCTCGACTGATCATATTAATTTGTCTAAAAGTTTCCTAAAACAAAAAATTACTTTTACTATTAAAAACGTGGATAGTCAAAAAAAATTTTTACACAAAATTTTGCCTCGTGATCTTCTATATGGAGCATAAAAATGCACCAGTATTGACTTCAGTCTATGAATAAGAACGTATTTTTGAAACAGTTTATAAATTTTATACGAATAATTTATTCGATCTTATAAATCATTACTAAATCTTTATTGATCCTGGCATCGTTAATCCCTGTAAAAAGAATCGCCTGTTATCGGAACCCGCTAGAGATTTTGCCGGAAGCTGGAGATATATAGAGATTGTGCATGTCAGCGTATCAGGTTCTTCTTTGGTGCTCTCTCTCTCTCTCTCCCCCCCTCCCTCTCTCTCTCTCTCTCTCTCTCTCTCTCTCCCCCTCTCTCTCTCTCTCTCCGTCTATTCTTATCAGTGGATGCCGAGTTCGTCGACCCGAGAGATCGATGTTAAGGGCTGCTGAGTGGACCCGGGGGGGGGCGGGGGTGGGGGGTGGGGGTAAGTTATAGGAAGGTAGTTTGTAGTCGGTGGATGCACCGTGAGGAATCAATAAGCGTCGCGACGCCAGCGCTATAATTATTGTCCGTTAAAAGCGTTCCGACGCTTTTGTAAATTTTCTATTGACGTAAAAGGAAAACTGCGACGTTACCCTTTTTCAGAATAGTAGAAAAAAATTGATCAAGAACTTCTACAGAAACTTCTCCTTCACGGGAGTTTTTCATCCCCGAAGGAAATAAGGGATGATAATTTGTTTCGCATTACAGACTTCGTCCTGATATCTATGCTTATACATATATATATATATATATATACACACATATACATGCATTAAGGACGGGCTGGGTACTAGCAAAGTATGATTGGCTTAGGTTAGTTTTCAAGAAAACCAAAGGCCAATTTTTGTATCCGACCTATGAATACCCCCTTATCAGGTAAATTTTCTTGAGGCTTGATTGCGAATAAAGGAGGACACCCTGGGATCTGTAATATACATTTATTACATCTGTATACATACATATCATCGTATAGCATGAAGTTATTCGTTATAATGAATTAATCAAGAAAAATGCCACGGAGACTGAGCTTATCATCTTTCGCTCTTCGGTCCACACTTTATCGTCCGCCCCTCCTTCCCCTTCTTGTCCGGCCATCGAATTTTACCATATTTCCTATATTTTCTCAGTATTCATAAATTCCTTACCCATTATCGTCAGCGAACAGCGGGCGATTCGAAATCATCGAAATCTATATAATATCGACGTCGGTGATAATTTTATGAATTTATAGATCACCCTGTGCGATCATACTATAGCGATAAAAAAAAATCATCAAGCTTGAGTATGGATCAAAGGAAATTAAT
Source organism: Trachelus iudaicus (assembly GCA_030142595.1). Lineage (NCBI taxonomy): Eukaryota > Metazoa > Arthropoda > Insecta > Hymenoptera > Cephidae > Trachelus > Trachelus iudaicus. Next base: position 600,929 of record JARQTH010000358.1, on the reverse strand, counting down.
TATTTTCCTTCGCTGAAGTACCGAGGTCAATGACCCGACGCCCAGCATCAGTCATCCTGGACCAGACAATTATACGAGATTGATTTAAATTTCACAAAAGCACATCGATTTTCACGAACTTTTTTATAGATCATCGACGTCTTCGTCATATATTTAGGTAGGTAAGTTATGGCGAATAGAGTATACTAGTCTCGCGTTATTCTTCTCTAGACATAACTTTTCTTTTACTGTATATATATATATATATATATATATATATATATATATATATGCCAATCGCAGACTAGTATATATATACATATATTTATCGTCAATTGAATACACTGTCTGAGAATTTGCAGACTGGCAACCTGCGCCATATAAAATTCTGTTATCGACAAGTCAAAGTACGACGAGAATAAACGGCAGAACCGTTGGATACCTAGAGATTTTTTTGAAAATAATTTTTCTCTCAACATTGCATTTTATTTTTTACCCACGCACCAATCTCGAAATACATTATTCAGCTTAACTAACCGATAATCCGATCAACTTCGTAACACTGGTACGGGGTGCACAGATACCCCAGTCTGTCAATGCAATAATGAGTTAATCTATTTTATCAGAATTCATAGCCAATTGATAAATAGAAAAAAAAATAACGAAAAAAACCCTATTATCAGAGGATCAATCTTTATTTCGTCCTTATCGAATTCGCAGTGACACATTTAAATGACGTATTTCTTTTTTTCACAATACGTCACACAGGGAATCGCGTTATAAAGCTTTTTCATACCTTTGCGATAACATTGAAATACCGTATTGATAACAAGTGCATCGAGCGTTGCATTCCGAGTGACAGTCGGGTAACATGCAGCCATTGTTTTTCGCGATCGCCCTGTGGATTACGTAACAGCCGATAACGATACGCAGAATCGCATGGCCGTGTCAACATTTACTCGTCTTCTCTAGGGGGTGGGGTGGGGGGGGGGCGGGGGGGAGAGAATCTGAAAACATTTGAGTTATTGGATTCATAGATGCATGTGCATTCGGATGCATATAAACGACACGTTGCACTGCTTGTATAATGGATCGTACCCGCGTATATATTTACATTGGCTAATTAGTCATTGGACTAATTAAAATTATGGCACTGCTATAATCTGATTATAAATAATTTTTCCCGATATATATACAAATGCATCTATAATTATTCTAATCCATGCGCGCATTCAATATCGTATTAATTGTATAATTAGACCAGCTGTCAAATCTGTTATCATCCTGATAAGCGTTACGTTGCATTATGGGTAATTGCGTTACGCGAAACTTCTATGAATACGACAGTGCATGCGATACAAATCCATGTGTGTTATTACCTATCCTTTCTGCGGTAGTCACTTTTTACATAGTCGCAAGAGATCTCTGGTTATTACAACATATATTATACGCGACAAATAAGGCAGTTGCATGTGTGTAAAAAGTGACTGAAAATATGTGTGTAAATAAGACACTTGGGTTTGAAGCGTTTGTGCAATCGTATGTAGATTTTATTAAGGTATGTATGTAATATATATATATATATATATATAAAACAATATTCGTTTTATTTATAATTAATTTCTGCTAATTTTTCTCCAGTCATTTAATTTTTTGCCATTTTCATGGTCCATTTCGTTTTGTGTATCTTTATCGTAATTTCGCAGCAGCAATTTTATCCAAGCTGCTTTAACATAACCTATAAACGTAACTTTATGAAGTTTGACAAATTGTACGTGCATTATAAGAAAGAAGGAATTTGGTTATCGCACGGTGCTGCCACGCCTCTAACCTTGAATAATCTATAACTTCTGGTGCTAGGTTCTTTTTCTTTTTGATTTTATTTTCTTACGTCTTTTTATTATTATCTACCAATGCCCTCAAGGCGATCCACAATGGTATGAATTACAGGCGTGTCAGTGTGCTGACTAGTCGTTCAGTTATGAATGCTACCGTTTTCTTGTCGAATATAATATACATATATATTCAACAAAGGATTTCATACGTATATATCACAAAGGAGCTACAGTCCCTTTCAAACTCAATCTTCTTTTTTTTTTTTTTCGAGAACGCCAGGCATCGGCTTTTCTACGTTTTCCCAGCAGGTTGACGAACTCTAACTCGAGTTCATGTTTCTGCATATATTCACGAGGCGTACAGGCCTCTTCATATACTATATACCTCGTGCCTAAAGGGTGTCTTTTAATACATATATATCAATGGCACGTGGATCTCGGATGAAATCGATTATACACAGTGTATTTCTTAATATAGATATTTTTTTTAAATTTATATCAAAATCCGGTATCACTTCCTTTCTATACCTGTCGCCTATATTGATTTATAATAACAATTATTCAACCGCGTCTTTACGTACGGTACAGTCCTTTCCAATTATCATAGTCGGACGTCGAGTCCTTTCTTATTTTTTTTAACGCCTTTTATCGCATCCGGTCGTACTTGAAACGCGCTGTAGAGTTCAAGTTCAACAACCACGCCCAATATCTCGAATAATATTACCAGACGAATCCGTATCCGTAAACCTTATGGGGAGTTCACATGTGTCGCGACGCTTTTAAGATACTCTGATTTAACATACTGGTATTATTTGACTGGATTGTATGTGTGTATATAGATATAGAGGCTGGTCCATTTGGTAGAATATAAATTGAAAGCGTATCAAATTAGCATGTGACAAGTGGTACGATTATTTTGTCTTAATTCAACAGTCCGATCGGCGCTGGGTATCGAATAATGAGGTTGTAATGATTTTTTATCTATGTATGCATATGCACATATTTTTGAACAGTATATATATATATATATATATATATTAATAATCAGTATTGTTTTTTTATTAAGATTTTTTTTTAGCTTCTACTCACTGCATTGTATAATCTGTACAACCCATGCACGAGATTCCTACTATTTTTAGGTTAACTTCAGAATCCTTATCAGTCTGTATGCATTATTATGCACGCGCGACTGCAACGTGATGCGCTTTGCCCTAATGGGGATTATTATTATAGAATCGAAGCTCGATATACTTTGTCGTGGTCGATATGTAATACGGGACATGTGGATTATTACGAAAGTTTGTATTTCCGATTGGAATAAGTTATGAGTCTAGCTGGTAATGATCGTTTATAAATAGAGCAGTGCATTGTGGTTTATGTAAATTTGCACGTTTGACACATGGGAATATTACGTATGGTCAGCATGGAAGATTTATTAATAGGACGGTCAAATTTTTGTTGGATACCTGGGACGGGATATTATTATGGATTTTCTTTTTGGAATTATCGAATGAAATTTTTTTTTTATTCAAATTCTTAGCCTGTCTCGATTTAGTTACTTAACCTATCTTTCGCGTGGCTTCGTTCATCCGGTTTTTTGTGATTGTCATTAAGCATCGAAAGGTGAATCAATCTTGGTCGGTGATTCGACTTTTTTTTTTTGATTCCTCATGCTAAAAACAACTTATTCGATTCTCGAATGCGGAACTGCTTGAATACTTGAAAAAATTTTGAGTAAACAGAAGGAAGATGGTGACGGATTACGGTTTGCTATTCTGTCAAAGTCTTTATTAGAAATTCCAAAAACGTACAAGACGGTATTTCGTTCGCTTGGAATTACCAGTTCGCGGGTCTGTGTGTGTGGAATTTTTTGAATTTTGATTTTTGGTTATAACCGCAAATTCCGCATGAAAATTCCTGGCTTTGTTCGGTCACTGGGATATTTGTAAAAAAAAAAAAAATGGAAAATATAAATGAGGTTAGAAAAAATTTTTTTTTTTTTTCATAATTTCAGTTCACTTAAGAACGATTATCGATAAGCTCAGTCGCATTGGCTTTTCAGCGTTCGTTATATCCATCAGTTACGCTAATTAATGACGCAATAAATTTTTTATCTTTCATGACGATAACAAGATCAGATTGCGTAACGGCAGTCGATAACAATCAGTATAGGCCAATGGACGTCTGGAAAATTTGTCTGATCCAAGAAGAAGAGAACAAAAGGAAATATCGAGACAATGAAGATAATGAAGTAGAGAGAAAACCGGAAGCGTATCAATTACAAATTTCAATGACGTCACGTCCGACAGAATTAACAATTTCAAATTTATCTAAAATTGCTATGAAGTCATTAAATCATTATCGACTATCAAATATCAAGAACGCTAATCCATAAATTTCCCCAAAAAAATTTCAAAAAATATCAATAAATAATCGCATCGTTAAACTTTTTATGCAACACAAATTTCCAAACCAATCCTTGTCCGCGTCAATGATGCTTGAGATAAAAAATACGAAATTTGTAATCGATAATTTTTTAAATCGATTTTTTAATTAATTACACGTTATCTCGATCTATCGATCGTTTTTTTTTAATTCGTCAGCTGATATTAATGACAGATAAATGATTACGCCTGATAAGCCCTTTGAGCATGCCCTTTGGGGTCATAAAGGCTATACTTCTCTAAGGAGATAATCATGCATTGTTCGTCATCTTTTCACTTGTCAGTACCGCTCGGCAATTCGGCAGAACGTCAACGGAGATTTCAATTGCTACGCAACCGACGGCCCTTCTTCTGATTGGCTGTGTCCTCAACGACGCTTCTTTATGAAAGCGTCGCGACGCTCATACAAAAGCGGCAATAGGCACGAGCATTGCTCACTGTCACAACATATTACATGCAGTAATGTGTAACTTCGATTAATTGTATAATAAATTTTTTATTTTTTACAACTATATAATCTCTTATCAGTCACCGATATCAAAATCGTATCTCAATGTTATTAAAACAAAAATGTATATTTTATTTTTTTTTTAACAGAGCTCACAGACAATCAATCATTTGATGTGAAAAGGTAGTATGATAAATGAGAAAATTAATCGTACTAAATTCTATAATGGCGATCGAAATCGCTTTAACATTATGTTAGCATTAATGGCTCAGAGAAATATATATATGTATAGCACACGTTGAATTGCTTAATATTGAATACATATGCTAATACAGTCTATAAGCATAGGAATGGCCATTATCAGTGATATCAGTATACATCTGAAAAGGCATTACGATCGTGTTTAATATTTCTACAGTGTCAAAAAATTTTTGGAAATGTTGAATGTTGAAAAAAATTTTTTTATAAATGATTTAAAATTTATGAAAATGTGGAAAAAATTTTGAGACGTAGTCACTTATACCCGATACGTATAATTGGTGAATATTTATGTGTATATTTTGAAAAAAAAAAAAGTTACAAAAAATTGTTATTCGGATAGTCGTAAAATTTGCATTGGCATTTGGTCCAGTATCTGCTTTCGTTGATTGAACTAGTCAATACAAAATAACGACGACGTCCAGCGTCCACGTCGTCGTGAATACAGCCGACGCCCCCGTAGCATAGATTTACGCAATCAGCTTCGACACGTAATAACGTATCGATAACCGGTTGACTACGCGTAACTGTGTTTCTGGCGAGCATTTCTAATTAACCAATGTTGCTAATTACCAGTCGGGTCCACGAGGCTAATCCAGCATCCAGGATCTGCAATCTGTAACACAATCAGAGCGATCGAGGTTAGCCAGCTGAATGACATTTGTAGAAAAAAATTTTGTTTATGATTTTCATATACTATTTTATATATCGTGGACAATCGTTATCAATTGTTAAAAAATAATCGAAATTTTTCGTATCAATTTCATTTTCGCATACATATGTAGTAACATGGATATATAGTGGGAAGTAAAATTGACAGCAATCCGATTAGCCTGTTTTGATATTTCCCAATGAGTTCCGGGTTCAAGCGCAGTCATATTAAAACTCCGAAACGTTCTGATAAGAAGATTTGGATTTTCAATTATGATCAATTGATTTATAATTTTTTATAAATTAAAATTTTCAACAGCGTTATACAAGCATTTATGATATATTAATAGCATGATATAATAATTTAGCATGATATATTAATTTAATATATTTTAAAAATTATTTTTTTCTCATATCCCTCTATATTCTTACGAGAAAATAAATTTCTAATCCTATTTCAAAAATCAAAAATCTTATCAGCCTTCGACAATGGTAAATTCTATTGCTCTCGGAGTCGTTTGTACGAAACCGGTAATTTACTTGAAGAATGATAAAAAGCCGCTTTCTCGAGATCGGTCTGGTTCGCGGTCAAGTCTCATGGCCGTGCAACGAACCGAGAGAGAAAAGGAATAAAAAGTAATGAGATTAAAATGTCTTTGTAAACGAATCGTCAGAGTAGTATACATAGGAAATTGTTACAGATCTGTAAAATTTTTGGTTTGACAAATTTTCATGAAAATTTTTATCCGACGGTACTTTATCGAATTCTTTTTGTTTCAATTAAACTTAATCTGCTGCACAAATAAAATGTAGTTACTGCAGGCAGCGATCTTATCGGCCTATCTCCTATTCGTTCTGTACAAATATAATGAACGTGTTATCGACAACAGGGACGCATCCAGTGAAAACAAGCCTTACGAAACAGGCAGGGGGCTGCTGTGTAGGAAGCATTTTCATTGTTTCTTTGTCCGGGTGATGCTGGCCATTGACGTCACAATAATGATTAAGCAAGCAGTCTTGTTATTGGTCGCAATATGATGTATTTAATTTTACTCAATTCGGTGGAAATGAATATTAGATTTCTTGGCCTTGAATATTCTTATCGGTAATCTGATAAAAATTGTTAAACAGAATTGCTTGAGGTAGCGGTTGGGACAGTTGGTCCATCTGATAGTTCGTTGGTCCATTTGCAAGTTTACTGATCTGTCTGATAATTTACTGATAAATCCGACGGTGGATGCGCCTGATAGATTCTGTGCTCTTTGACTGTCCCTTTGATCTGATGTTTTAAATCAAAAATTGATTTTCAATTAATTAAAAACTTTTAATAGAAGTCAAGATTTTGGTATTGGATATTAAGGTCATTTTGCATAATTTTGAAATCGAATTTGCACCTAATTCAATGCGTCAGTTTAAATATCTGTATAAATAAAATCGAACGACATTACTGCTTTTTCGTACAATTTATTACCTAGAGTTCATTACGTAATGCGAATCCTAGTCAGTTTCGTTTTTATAAGTTTCCTCAAAACCCGTATGAGCTTCTGATCCAATTATATTAAAGTGCAAGTTTCGAGCGCGAAATTTGAATTTTAAATCACACGGTATCTCGTTCGACAAGATTTATCTGTAAAAAAAAAATCGCCTAAATAAAAAATCCATATCATAAATAACAAGTAATTATTTATACTTAAAACCAATAAAAATATAAATTAACGCATCGAAATATCTCATCTCTACTTCGATTCCGATGACCTTTTGATACGAGCCATTCTCAAAAATCCCAACTATATCTATATGGTGGCAAAAAATTATAGAGCCACTAAAAATCAGATAATCCAAGGATCTTGATATACTTTCTAGTCGAATGAAACCCCTCGTTAAATATTACTTAATTAAAAAGTTCGCTCCTAAGAATATAAAGTAATAACGAAATTTTGAAATCTAAAAAAAATACCAGAACCGAACGGTGGAAATTTGACCTTTCGAATTTTAATAAATTCGAGTTTCCTCAAAACTCCAAAGTACCCCATTATAATGACGCGACGGGTGTTATAAATTTTCGAACGTCAAAATACTAATCAATTTAGTCCACTCCGATGATCAAAACGATAACACGCTTAAGCTTTTAATCGAATGTTTATCAATCGGTGATTTTTTTTCTTCGTCAATACTAAACGAGGGAAACGATTTCACCTCGTTCCCGAAAAATCCGATTGCCAATCGTATCACGCATACGACTTTCGATCCGCCGTAGCCACTGCGCAATGCACAAGTCACACATGTACTGACAATAAGATGCTATATGGTACTTACGGTTAATACGCATGCTGACTGATACTGTCAATGACACTGAAGTCACTTTCGTGATTCGTCAGTATTAATCGTAAAAATTGCATAGAATTCACGTCACGTAAGAATTGAATTCGGCTGCGAAATTCGTAATTTCATTGCGCAGTGATATTTTTGTTATATATATATATATATTAAAAAAATTTATCAAATTTCAAAATCCGTTGCGCATATAAATTTTTTTAAATAATTCACCTATACGTTCATTCAAATGAAATGACTGCATTGCCGGTGCTGTATAATCAATAAAAAAATTATCATAAGTGCATTAATTAATATGGAAAGGATATATTTTAAAAAAATTATAAAATTTAATCGATCCAGTTTACCATCGAATTCTCGTTACCCTTGGCCGTAAGCCGAAGCAATGGTCAGGGAACTTATTGATTTTGACAATTCAAAATACATTGAGGAAGGTGAGGCAAGGTAAAAAAAGTGACAAAATAAAATGTTTGCGTTTAAACAGATTTATTAATATAAACAGTTTGGAATTGTCACAGAGAGAACATATCCTTGGGTGTACTGTGTGTGAATTTTCTTCTACCTCAAAGGCAAATAATTACTCCCGAGGTAAAAGCGTAGAAGAAATAGTGTAAAGTAGTAAAGACAAGAGGGAAAAAAAAGTTCAAAATCGAATTAGAAATTTAGCGTGAGCCGATAGTCGCCATTGTTGTTGTCGTCATGATTAATTTAAACGTAGGTTGTATAACCAGCCTTGTAAGCGTAAGGCACTGCACCATATGCATTGTAGGTACTGTAGGGGGCAGCGTAGGCAGCGACTCCTGAATAAGGGATAGCGCTGTAAGCCACGGGTGCAGCGCCGATACTATAGCTGGAGATAACAGGGGTGATTGGAGCAGGGGTTGCGGCGGCGAAGGCCAGGAGAGCGGCGAAGAAGAACTGAAAAAAAATTTTTTTTAAATAAAATATATATTTTGTAAAGGTCCCAAGAACGTCAGTAGTAAATTTTATATATAATATATATGCAAAATGGGTGAACGTAAGTGAGTGACAGAGAGAGAGAGAGAGAGAGAAGTGAAATACAAAAAATGACCAAAACCGGACCAGTTGACTTAGTAATCAATTTTGGGATTATTACGTAAATTTAAATTTACATGGAAATACGTGATACGAATAAACGTGCCGTATGTCATTCTTTTGGTTGAATACCGAAATTTGTCATTTAAAACATATATCGCCTAATTCACATGTAAAATATTATACTTCAAACTGTTTAGAATAGTGTGATAAATATTATATAATAAATAATAATTCTTACTCACCAGCTTGAACATCTTGAAATAGTTTTACTGGTACTTGGATCAGTAATATGATTAAACTTTTCTAGACTCGTCCTTATATACCCGGTGAGATCCTTTCCGCCCCTACCATATTCCAATAATATATATCACATCACATATCGCATAAATAATTCCCACATGTGGTAAAACTTGATCAACAGACTCATTGTCATCACTGTCAATGGTATCCAGTATAACTATGGAGTGGGTAAGGTAGGATCAGGTTGTCGTAGACGAAGACTGTAAAGTGACGTTTGGTCGTAGTCAAAAAAGTGTATATTAAAAAAGAGAAAGAAAATAAATCCACGCCACGTATGACCTGACTATTTTTGCCTCGTTAACTTCTCTCCCCTTTTCGACGGACTCGAAGGTCTTGGCCAATACACGCCCTCTCAGTCCAAAGTACGTCAGGACGCCTTCCATAAGAGTAAAAGATTGAGAGAGGAAGGCGCGATGAGACTCAAGGTCATTCCAGAACCAGGCGTGGCACGATGCGGCCATCTTGCGACCAATTCCCTGTCTGTTACTCCTGCTACCACTGGATCGCGTTTTGCGTTTGGACAAGACAGTATAAAAGAGGACCGAAAACAGCAGAGAGATCATACTAGTTCCTCGTAGCCAGTAAACCACTTCAACCGCCAAGATGTTCAAGCTGGTAAGTAATCGCGTGTTAATAAAGATACAGTTATGGGAAATTATAGTGAAAATAATGTTGAGAAATTTTCATCGAATTTGAGTATAATTTTGAATTTACAATTTTCTTTGATTACCTATTTTTCTCTCTTTGACATTGCAGTTCGTCCTTGCCGCCATTATGGCCGTAGCTGCTGCTGCACCTGCACCCGCACCTGCACCTGCACCCGCACCTGCTCCGGGCAGTATCATCGCAACTGCGCCAGTGGCGTACAGCGGTTATGCAGCTGCACCTATTGCCTACTCTGCACCCGTGGCTTACTCTGCACCTTATACTTATGGTGCCGTTGCAGCTGCACCTGTTGCCTACAAGAGCTACGCCGCTGCACCAGTTGCTTACAGCGCACCTTTTGGTTACAAGGCGGCATACACTTATTATTAAGATGATCGCAAATGGCTTCCGAAGATCGACGATGGACCAGTAATGCATTAAGAAATAGTTTTTTTCTTTTTTTTTTCTTTTGGAAGTATTGCGTACTTGGTGGACCCTTTGTGCGTCGATCAGACGCACTATGACGTTGCCCTTGTGATTCTTCGTTGCAATAATAAAAAAACCTTTTCTGAAAGTATATGAATGTTTTCTATTTATTCTGATGCCTTAGAAACAATTTTTATTTAATCGCCGAAAATTTTCGTTTTACAATTTCAATGGGGTGGGTGAATCTTGCCTGGATTTATTGGATCAGCCCCAACGATTTTCTAACGGATCCGACATTTCTTTCTTTCTATGAATAAAGTTTCATGCGTCGTCTAGACTTTGTTTCTTCGTTATTCGATCCCACCTTTATTTTGATATTTGGATACTTATGTAAAAGGCACTTCTAAGTTTTCGAGCTAAATAGATGGCTTTTTAATCGAGAATAAAGAAATACCATACTAAGTTTTCAGACAGCTTTCTTACGCCTATTTTTTCACCGAGTCAACCTCTTGAAATTATTCTCTTTTTTGAAGGTGCAGAAAAAAATGAGGGTAAGCAAGAATAAAACACCTTGCAAGGAGGATAAGTATTAATTAACAGCCAATTATCGGAGTCATACAGAATTTACAAGTAACGCGGCTAACAAATGTGCAACTGGATGACCTCTCATTTTCCTCAAGTACCAAGTGCAGTTCCTAATTAACTGCACTGGTTAATGAAACTGGTCTTGATGCAAGTCAAGCAGAGTCATAAATAGCACGAACATTGGTAAACTTGAAATTTCACATAATTCAATAACATGTATATTCAAATAATTCGTCTAAGAAATTTCTTATAAGAAACAAACCTTCATGTACACAAAAAAACCATACAGAGGAAATACTGAATGACAGGTATATTCAAATAATTTTTCTAAGAAATTTCTTATAAGAATCAAGCATGCATGTACACTGAAAAACCATACAGAGCACAATACTGAATACTCAGTACATACCAAACTAATCTGCATCGACAATGAATAATAGGGTGGTGAAATGAAGAAAAATAAAATTATTTTATACACCAAGTAGCACAATTTATTTGTCACTTAATTCTAAAATCAAATCATGTTATCAAGCATGTATTCCTGTGAAGGACCCTCCAGTAATCCGGTAGAAAAGAATCATAGAAAAATAGGTGGGGCAGCATATGCAGAATACGCAGGTGCAACTGCATAAGGGCTGTACGCAATTGGTGCAGCTGCGGCGTAGGCCAATGGAGCTGCAGCAAGAGTATTATAATTCCTAGCAATGTACTGGCTGCTGGAGGCAGTCACAAAGGGTGCGGAGTATGCTGCAACTGCAGGTAGTAGACCGCCAGGTGCAGGTGCAGGTGCAGGAGCAGGAGCGCTCATGGCAACAGCCAAGATGGCGAGGAATACGTACTGAAAAATAATAAAAAATAATTAATCAAACAATAACTAATCCTCCCTCATCATCCCCCACTCAACTCACCAGCTTGAACATGGTGACTCGTTAAGGGGTTGTTGATTCTTGTTAGAAAGACAAGAGCGAACTGCGCCAATCGTCGGCGACGTCAACGCTTTTATACCTGCAGGTGCAACAACCCCTCCAGGGTTATCCGGATTTGTAATACCATAAGGAAGTCCAGAAAGACCAAGCAGGATGTCGCAGCAACAGATAATTCTGCAAAGGCCACCTAGGGGTGTAAAAAGAAAGGAGAAGAAAAAAAAATTAAAAAAACAATAACAAAAGTGGAAGCAATCAAAAAGATTCTTCATCCTACTGGAAATTGCAATGAACTTACATGAGAATCGCCACGCCTCTTTAATACGGCATGCGTCCAGTCAGGTTGACCATGACGTGCATCGCAAATGTCTTCAGCTTTCTTTTCATGTGTCGCAGCGACTAACCTACCAACCTACTAGGGTACTCCTATATTCACATAACTCTTTATTGTGACGTCCTACAAGCTAGGCTTGGCATGCTTGCTAAACTTTGCTTTTCATCGGCATCTAACACGGTGGGATGTCATAACCCTAGTATTATACAAGAAGTTGAGTAACGAGACATAGTAGTGTTTGCGATAACAAAGGGATGCAGGTGGGTTACGAAGGTCATCAAGATTGTGCATAGTGGAATAGATACGAAGTCTAAGATTAAAGATTTCGTAATGAGGATATATGAGGAAATTAATAAAATTAATGAAATTTAATGGTAAATGATATTTTGATATAGGAATAATAGCAGAAAATTAATTTAAAAAAAAATGGATTACTCTATATACTTAATCTTAATACGAAATCGAGTGCATTGATTGTACAACGTGAAAGCATCAAGTTCAATATCGGGAATTGTTTATCGATTTGAATGCGACGAGCATCTAACTCCGTTTGCGGACGTTATGTAAACTTACGAGGAATCCACCCACTTGAAATTTGTCGAAAATAAATGGCTGGTTCATTGTACAAAATAACCCCTTGACGAAGGCTGAGATACTGAAATGCGTCTTAAAGCTTGTTCATGTAATTGTAATGACGTATCGGTGATTATAAATGTCAGCCGAAATTGGATTGATATCGATGACTGTATAGGTAATGAGTCACAAATATGACGCCGGTAGGTATTCTGTCGAATTAAGGCGGTTTCACAACTAACGTATCGCGACGGCGTTAGAGCTTCGGTTTGGTCATTTCGCAAGGTTTAGGGGGTCGTTGAATGGGGGGTCAGCCGATCGCGGTATAAAATCGGCATGCGTGGGCGGTCATCATCACTTGTCTACGACACGTTGAATCCTCCAGATAATACAACATGTTCAAGTTGGCTGTAAGTGTGAAAAATAACTAGATACTAGATAAGCACTGACAGTACGTAGTAGCTGAAGTAAAGAAATTGTCTTAGAGAAAGAAAAATTTCATGCTTTCAATCTGTTTCCAGTGCATCCTCGCCCTTGTGGCTGCCGCATCTGCAGATATCGTGCCTGCCGCGCCAGTTGTAGCTGCTGCAGTTCCAGCACCAATTGTAACGGCCAGGAGCAGCCAGGTCATCGCTAGGAACTACAACACCCTTGCTGCAGCTCCGCTGGCTTATACCGCACCTGCTGTTGCCGCACCTTTGACCTACAGCGCACCTGCTCTTGTTGGTGGTCCTTTGGCTTACAGTGCTCCGGCTGTTGGTGCACCTCTGGCATACAATGCACCTGCGATTGCTGGTGCTCCCCTAGCTTACAGCGCACCTGCAATTGCTGGTGCTCCTGTGGCTTACGCCGCACCTGCATTTTCGTCTCCTTTTCTGCTCAAGAAATAAGAACATTTCGTCTACGCCTGTTGATCTATTTTTCTATTGAATAAATCGTTGAAACTATACTTCATCTGTATAATTGTTTTTTACCCCTTTCGTACTAGATATTAGCATTTCGGTTTAAGGTAGCTCAATTTTTTCGGACTTTTACAGACTCTAGGGCGAAAAAGAAATTTCGTCTAAATAAATCTACGATAGATCTACAAAGGACGTCTATGGAAAGTCCTGAATAAATATCGGAAAGTCCGGAATGAATTCCAGTCTGGAATCGTCCCAGTTTTTCACAGACACCTTTTGTAGATCTATCGTAGATTTACATAGACGAAAATTTTTTTACGCAAGCTACCTAATCCAGTTTGCGTATTGCTACCAAATCTAATGGACTTTTCTGGTTACCACTGCCCAGTCCGTTAAGCTGAACCATGTCGAACGCGTGAATTGGGTTAAGTGAAATTAAATCGTAGTTGACATTTAAAGAGGAGACGTCTCTTTAGACCAATTTGCATTGTCTAGATTTCAAATTGACCCAAGGGCGTCTAGTTAGTGCAATTAAAACAGTTGTGCTGAAATACTTCAACACTTGACGAGCTCCGGGTCCAGAAAAGTACCTTCGTTAGATGATCTCATTTCTTATCCCAAAGAGTACATCCTTAACTCCATTATCCTCAAATCTTTTGCTGTGACTAAACAAAACTCGTACGTATGAATGCCAAAAATTTGGAAAAATTAATACCAGCATCTGTCAATAACGTGGACAAAAATTTCCAAAAAATTCCAATCCCCTCTATACTCAGGTCCCTTGTGAATTTTTATCGAAAAAATGCATTATCTGATAACGTTGGGTCTATCCGATATTATATTGACTAAAATTCGATAATTATCTTTTCAATATAATATTATATCATTATAAAATTTGTTACGTTCAATTTTAAGCAGTCACGATATAGTAAACGTTATATATCGATATGGCTTAAAGAAAGCTTACGTAACATAAAAGAAGTAGCACGCTTTCTTCTACGCAAATGACGATAAAAAAATTAGAGATAAAAATAAAAAATTGGGTGTACCATAAATTTCTAATTACACCTTATTTTATAATTATATGAAAACCATTTTATAAAAAATTGGCAGTACCTTAGAAATATATATCCATACTGTTTCGTTAAATTTAAATAATTGTGTAAGGATTTTGATTTCAAAATCGAAAATTCGATTCGCCTGAAAATCGTTACTGTTCCCAATCGAGTAATTGAGTTCACATCGAATACTGTCGCACTACTCTTACGTAATTACTCTTATTATCAGGGCGATCACGTTCATGAAGAAAGTATACTCTATCAGACTGACGTCCCTATAAAAACGAACCCTGACAATTCAAAGTCATCACAGACCTCAGTGAGTTCGAGTGAACAACAACCAATAAGCATCATGAACTCCTTCTCGGTGTGCATTTTTAAAGTAGATAATGAAAAAAAAAAACTTCAAGTCGATTAAATATTATTTAATTTTATACAGATGACATTCATCGTCCTGGTGGCGAGCTTGGCAACGTCAATGGCAGGCGGCGTGCTACCTGCAGCTGTGGCCGCGCCAGTAATTGCTGCACCTGCAGCTGTGGGCTATGCCAAGGCAATACCATACAACATTCCACCCTTTGCATCCAGAGTTGACATCAGTACAAGAGCACTTGCATCGCCATACATAGCAGCTGCACATGCAGCACCAATCGTAGCTGGACCTGCACCAGTTGTCGCAGCCCATTCAGCACCAATCGTAACTGGACCTGCACCAGTTGTCGCAGCCCATTCAGCACCAATCGTAGCTGGACCTGCACCAGTTGTCGCAGCCCATTCAGCGCCATTTATCGGTGGACCTGCACCTTTAGCCTACAGTGCACTCCCTGCTCACCTCGCAGCTGCACCTGCATTGGTGCATTCTACGCATGCCGGAAGATTAACTGCACCTTTAGCCGCATATGCTGCCCACGGACCTGCTGTTATCGGTTAAAAACTTCTGTGTTTGACTTATGAATTGCCTTGCCACCCACCACGCTTTTTGTCATAAATAAACATATTTTACTTAAAATTCACCACGGTTAATTATTATTTTTTATTGCACCCCTTGAAATTCCTTATTTTACCGTCACCCCATATATATCTGTTAACGATACTAAGATAGCCTACCGATCACAGAGTAGATCGACGATCCATTTTAATCGTACAATACGGAGGAAACTGGTCTCTAACCATGAATTCAATGGTCCCATAAATTCCATGGGTACTGTATCCAGTGCATATATGGCTGTCTGTTTTATGGTTCTCGATTTACTTATGGTGGAGAACCTTGCCTTCGAATAACCATAACGTCTCCCATATGTTAATGGCTGAGGGTCCAGTCTTTTGATGTGCCGTGGGTGGAGCAGGGAGAGGGGTTGATACGCGGAAGCTAATTGCATTCTGAAATCGAAACTGGTTCAACCTTCTTGCTACCAACCTTGAAGCATATCCTGGCTCCTGGCCGACTCGATGTACCAACTTGATACGAAGTCACTTTACGAGCTAAATTAGAAGTGTTTATGCTTTTAAAGGATACGGTCTACCTAGGGGGAAAAAATTGTAATCTTGAATGGAATATTGAAAAATTCTACTATGAAATTTTGACGTTTGACATTTTATCACGGTGGCAAAAGCCACGGGAAAATAATGGGATAAGGCTAGATGAGATTTTTATCGTTAAACACAATGTTAAAGGTCGGCTATAAAAGTCCTTAGACTATGTTACATTCGATCGAACTGTCATTAAGTGAAAAGTTTAACCTTTCAACTTTGATAAATATATCTTTTTCCTAGTACAATCGTATACCTACAATTGTATATCGATGATTGTTTCAATGATTGGACGTAATAAATTTTAGTCAAAAATCGAAGCACGTGCGAAAGGCAATAATTCTATGGATCGATAGCTCAATAGTAATTGATACCAATTGGAAAAAGCATTGATTTAGAATTTAAATAATCCCATTGTCTCGTTCGATGGAAAGTTGCCTCGATAATTTAATCCTATATCCAATATTAAGAGCAACGAATTTCAAATCTTATCGGGGTATTTCGACAAGACTGTACAGGGTGAATAAATCATTAGAAGAAATCGTGATTGCTCGTCTCCAATTACACATAGGTCATTTTAATGATTTCAATTGGAATGATTACTAGATATGCAGAGCACGCATTTTGGCTTATATATACATACGTATATGTATATATAAATTACAAAAGTTTAATGGCATGGACTATCGTATGGCATTTAATCATTAAGATTATTCCACGATGACAAAATGACTCAATCTTCTCTATAGAATCGGTAACCGCTAGAATCCAGGGCAACGTTGCTGAACGATTATTGGCCAACATTCTTAGACTCCATTTAAAAGTGAAACTCTTTGTTTTCCGGCAACGTGTCATCTCGTACGTGACGTACATGTTGAACAATTAAAAAATATGTATATGCCGTATATGCATCATTGACTTATTCAAAGTTTCAAGCAGGTGCAGCTGCAGCGGTTGCATGAGAAAATAAATTAATGTAAAATATTCAAACTTTACATTGCCGAATTCATAAGGGTAGCAATACCGAAAATTACGAATATTTTTTTAGGTTAGTCGCTTTGTTAGGCTGTGCTTAACAAAGAGAGTATTGAAATCGAAAATAATTGTGTGACGAATAAAAGTAGAAGTGTAATTGGGGTGGGAGTTGTTCAGGGCGTGGTCACGAAAAAAAACAGAGGTCATCTAGTATGCAAGAGCATGGTTCAACCATGGTGGGGCTGAAGTCGCACGTGGCAAACTCAACATATAAAAGAGGCAGGAAAGTTCAGACTGGCATCGCAGTTTCAAGCAGCGCAGCAACAAAGCAATCAAAACTCAAGAAAAATGATGACCAAGTGCCTAGTAAGTGTGGAAAAAAGATTAATTGATTAATGAACAATTAAAGAGAACAGTGAGTCGATCGAAATAAAGTGTAGCGAACAATTGTTACTGGAGAATTAATTTTTAAAAAGAGGGATGTTTTTCGATAAATAAATATTTTTTAGCACTTTTTAAATTTATAATCTTTTTTTTTTTACAGTTCCTCCTCGCCGCCCTTGTGGCCATCACTTCCGCCGGATTTGTTCCAGCTGCGGTACCAGCTGCCCTTACCGTGGGCACTTATGCCACCAGCTACAACGCACACTCCATCAACCACGCTGTTGCTGCTCCCTACGTGGCTGCACCTGCAGTTGCAGCTGCACCCTTTGCCTATTCCGCCGTCCCTGCTTTTTCCGCCTACTCAGCTTTACCCGTCAGTGCCTACTCCGCTCCTATCATTGCTGGACGTCGTTGAAGCAACTGGATAGCAGAAAATTGACAGAGCCATAATTTTCGTTTCTGGACTAAAACCAACGTTTACAGAAAAAAAAAATCCCAACATCAAAATTTACAAGGATGGACCTTCTTACCCTGGATATTTCATGATTTTACGGGATTCAACAACTACCTCAACCCCAATCAATATATTCATCACGATCGTCGTCTACAATAACTTACCATAAGTCGATAATGTAATTCAACAACTTGAGCTACCATTTTTTCTCAAGAGATGGGGCCTCTGGCGCTTGGTCTGTCTAACTTGCACTTCATGAATTCTGTGATCATTCATCAGCCGTCATCACGATTTACCTCCGATCAAAATTGAAATAAACTATTCATTCTTAAAAAAAAAAGACTATTTCTTATCCTGAAATTACGAACTAATAATCATCAACCAAAACCAGATACCATAAACATTTAAAAAATTTTTAATTTTCAATATAACGCAATCCAGCCTTAATTTATTCAACGAGCCATTCAATATCAAGTATGTCAGGTTGCCCGCGGGTAGGCGCCATGCAATTTTTCAATTTCCATCTTATGCATTACGAATCGAACATTACCCTTAGGATTCGAATGATGTTAATGTCATTCAATGCATTCACAAAGATATATATATAGCTTAATATATTCTTATCAATCTTTCTGTGGTTGATCTATGCATGTAACATTACATACGATACACTTCTAACAGCAATAACTGGAACACCACAAGTATCCCGTTGTTGCACATGCCACACGCCTGTGGCAAAATTTCCAAGAACGCCAATATCCCATACGAAGGATCTAAATGCGATAAATTTTGAAAAAAAAACAATAAATAAAACTCACAAATACCAAAATAACAATTTTTATTAATTAAATCCTCATGGACGATAAATTTGTATTGATATATAAAAAATTTTCAAAAATAAACACCGATTACGTTAGCAATGCTAAAAGATACAACTGCAGGTCACCTTATGCATAATGCAATTCCGTATATGAGAAGCGGAGGTGTGTCTCTTGCGTGAACTTATGCAATTCCATGAGAAATCATGAGTCACTTAAATAAACCAGTCGGGTCAGCCTGCATACAAACGACTCATAGCTACTATCGAACTATCTATAGGTATACGTTCAATAAAGAAAAAGCAAAGTAGTGGCGATCGCGTTTTTATATTGAGACCGGATATAAATTTAAAAAAATTATACCTCACAACGGCATTTAATTTTACGTCTCATAGATTCTTATTGAATATTTTTTATCTAATTGGCTCATCCTTTATCATCGCCCCATACGCAACACGTGAAACGTATTCTCGTATTGTGACAATAGTTTCAGGCTCGTACGCGAAACTACGACAAAAAAGCAAGGCTGAGTCCTTGCTTGAAATTCCAAAGAAAGAAATTCTGTTACATAATCAAAAGACTACAGACAATTTCGACGGGCCTTGCGTATCCGGTTTTTGGGATTTTTATAAAATTTTAGGAATTTCAATAACCGCCAAGACGAGTTACCCATGATTGATATACGATAAAAAAATCTGCCGTTCAAAATAAATTTTTTGGTATGACCTCAAAAAGAAAAGAATCCAAGAGAAACCGAATCAAGCAAAACCGATTCCGAGACAGCTTAGACCAGTTACAAGAAAGTAAAATAAAGAAAAAAAGGAGTAAACAATTGTCTATTTCTACGGTTCGCTTACTTTATTAGAAATTCTAACAAAAAATATATACGTATAATGAACGCTCGAACTATCAGACTATATTCCAACTGGTTTACTTTTATTCCTCCGTTTTGTCGTATCACTCGCGTGTACACATATTGTTCCGTTTCATTCCGAGTTATTCTAGAAACGACATGAAGTCGATTTACACGCGTAAAACGTACCTTAACCTAGTTTAAATCTTGCAAACATGTTGGAATCGTAATGCGTCAAGCAATGCGTAACATCGTACCGTTAACAATGAATTACTATGATTTACATATGTATACACACATAGGTATACTTATATTTACCAATAGCACAGTACACACTTATTTAACGTCACGCTCTACAGCCTTCCAATAACAATTTTCCATGACCTTCTCTTTTATAGCAATGCCAGTTAATGACAGTTGTCATGGTTGCGAATAAAATCTGACACCTTGTTGACAGTCGATTGGCGAATGTTCTTTTTCCGTGATAGCCAGAACAGCCAGGACGCTTAGTATTAATTATAATTAATAATTAAGTTAACCGAACAGCGATCAATTCGTCGTACGTGAAAAGGAAGAAAGAAACGAAAAAAAAATGAGGGAAATCGTTCATCTTCAAGCAGGTCAATGTGGTAATCAAATTGGTGCTAAGGTAATATTTTTCGCAATATTTTCGAAGGTCAATAAGATTGTCTAACGTTGGTAAGGGAAAAAGATAAAACGTGAATGAAAAAATTTACCTGTTCTATTCTAGTTCTGGGAGGTTATCTCCGACGAGCACGGCATCGACCCTACCGGAACTTATCATGGCGATTCGGATCTTCAACTGGAGCGTATCAACGTTTATTATAACGAAGCAACCGGTGGAAAATACGTGCCGAGGGCTGTCCTCGTGGACCTGGAGCCGGGCACGATGGACGCCGTGAGGTCAGGTCCATTCGGTCAAATATTCCGTCCGGACAATTTCGTCTTCGGCCAGAGCGGCGCCGGTAACAACTGGGCCAAGGGACATTATACCGAGGGTGCGGAATTGGTGGATTCGGTCCTGGACGTGGTGCGAAAAGAAGCCGAGAGTTGCGACTGTCTTCAGGGTTTTCAATTGACTCACTCGCTAGGTGGCGGCACTGGCGCAGGAATGGGTACGCTATTGATATCAAAGATACGCGAAGAATATCCCGATCGTATTATGATGACGTTCAGTGTGGTGCCGTCGCCAAAGGTATCCGACACGGTTGTCGAGCCTTACAACTGTACACTCTCGGTTCATCAGCTGGTCGAGAATACCGACGAATCTTATTGCATCGACAACGAAGCTCTCTACGACATCTGTTTTCGTACTTTGAAGCTAACCACGCCAACTTACGGCGACTTGAATCACTTGGTGTCAGCGACTTTGAGCGGCGTCACCACTTGTCTCAGATTTCCCGGCCAACTGAATGCCGACTTACGAAAATTGGCTGTGAACATGGTGCCATTTCCCAGACTTCATTTCTTCATACCTGGCTTCGCGCCGTTGACCTCGCGCGGCAGTCAGCAGTACAGAGCGTTAACCGTACCGGAACTGACGCAACAGATGTTCGACGCTAAGAACATGATGGCCGCCTGCGATCCAAGACACGGAAGATATCTGACCGTTGCTGCCGTTTTTCGTGGAAGGATGTCCATGAAGGAGGTTGACGAGCAGATGTTGAATATACAGAACAAAAATAGCAATTACTTCGTCGAGTGGATACCCAGCAACGTTAAAACAGCTGTTTGCGATATTCCGCCTAGAGGACTCAAAATGTCCGCCACCTTTATCGGGAACTCCACGGCCATTCAGGAACTCTTCAAAAGGGTTTCCGAACAGTTTACCGCCATGTTCAGGCGCAAGGCTTTCCTTCATTGGTACACTGGAGAGGGAATGGACGAGATGGAGTTTACGGAAGCTGAGAGTAACATGAACGATCTTGTATCGGAGTATCAACAGTATCAGGAAGCCAGGGCCGAGGAAGACGGTGAATTTGACGAGGAGGAAGAGGGCGAGGGGGAGGATAAATGAATTTAATTAAATAATCATAATTGAACTATCAAGAATTATGAGTATCAGTATCTGTTATGTTTACGCAAATTCATTTATGCAATTTATGTATGTTGTTTGCCTTTATTTTTGACGTTTTCAAGTAAAGTTGACGTTTTATTGTGTAAGGAATGAGTTTTCTTTTCTTTTTCTTTTTTTTTTCTTTAGGTCAACCACAGATCAGCTTATGTCCAACGAGGATTGTATATTGACTGTAGATTTTATCGCTTTGTATTATGATTCCATGCCTAACCGGCTTGTTAATCTGATAGGACGGCGAGATTATTGCAATGAATATTTTTTACTTGCAAAATGAGGTTAGACACGGTACTTTAAAGAATTCTTCGATCCTTCTTTATGAGTCATTGAATTCGCACGCGAGATCTCGCATAATGCAGCCAATGATATGGGGTGTTCTGCTATGTATTTATTATATTAATAATAGATCGTAAAGAAGAGTTTATTATTTTTTTTGTACTTTTCTTTAATAATACAGGTTTTTATAATAGATCTGTGAGGTAATTTTTCGCTGATACAAAGATAAATCGTGGATAATGTCAAGAGCTTCGATCATCGCCCTTCACTGCCAGTGATAAATCATTTGAAAAGGTTATAATTATCTTCGACTTTACTGCCAAAATATATACGAATCAATCCTTAGGATTTATTCCAACCGGAAGTACCTTCGGATATACGGAAACAATACAGTATTATATTTATGTAGATCATTTCTAAATCCTTATTGGTCATCGCTTATAGATAATTATCTGTCTGTACACAAGGCTAAACTAAGGATACACTACGCTCCCACACTACACAGAAGTACATCTAATTGCCTTGCGCTAGGAATCCTGTTGTCCTTAATCTCCTTATAGTTAATAATTTCCGAGTCCGGTAAGAATATTAAATTATTAATTTAAAAAATTGTAATTTTTCATCCTAAAAACATTATACAAAATTTGGTTAATTTCTTTAAAAATAATTTATTTAAGGATGCAAACACATATTGCCCAAAAGTCGTTATTAGGGGCAGAGTTCTGAGTATGACTTTGACATTTACCTGTTATTAGGATAAGGGTCAAAGTGCATCAGGGAATCACGTGGGAAAAAAAAGAAGCTCTGCAGCTGCAGTCTAATCAGGCTTCTAAGATCTCTAGGTTGGTCTTCACGCTTCGCGTGACAGCAAAAGCTACGAGTTGGCTCATTGCGTCAAGGTGGCCAGACTGTTTTTCTCACGAGCCTAAGATCATTCGTCAAGTACGGATCTTATTCCCAGTGTCTGATAATAGATTCGGCCTTCGTGGATCCGCAGTGTGGATGCTGGTGAACGTGTAGCAGGCCCTGTTTAGGAACCGCGCCCAAGCCCTGCGGAGAGAAGGCCCCGGCTGTAAGTCCCCATCGGACCCCCACCCACCCCCACCGATCCGTGGAAACTCATACCGAATTAATTCAAACGGGGGAAATTTTTTATCAACCACCCGACCGTTCTCTTTGATAGACTTCGCGGTTCATTCTGTATAAAAGGGAGAAACTCTTGTGTCTGATCAGTCTGTGCCAATACAAGCTAATCTAGACAACATGTTCAAGCTGGTGAGTATCTGAAGGATCAGATTTTAATTTTTCTGTAAAATCATTGAAAATCTCTCGCGGCCGATATAGATAAAGTCTTTATTGATGTGATAAAGAAAATACGTGAAAAGTGATGGGATTCAACATTTCTTGAGAATGAGATTACACATTTTTTTTAAAGAGGTTTTACAATTTATATGGATTTTAATGATTTCAAAATTCTTTTTCTTTCAGATCGTTCTCCTCGCCACTTTGGCTTATGCATCTGCCGGTCTCGTTGCTGGTTATGGTGGTTATGGTAGCCATGCTGGTTACGGTTATGGTGGATACGGTCTTGGACATGGAGTAGCCGTAGCAGCTCCAGCAATCAGTTATTCCGCACCTGCAGTTGCGTATGCTGCACATGCACCTCTTGCTGTTGCTCATGCACCCGTTGCTACTAGCTATGCCAATACTTACAAGGTATTTTTTTTGCTTTTTTTCTCTTTATCTCCTTTCGTCTTACACGAAATAGATTATCTTGTCGTGTGGGAGTCTTATACGAAATATTAAGAAATTGCGTCATTGTCCAAGGAGAGGAAATCAGATACGATCTGGACCATAATTCAAGGATCAGTGTAGTGGGCTATAGTTATCAAGATCATTTATGAAAAATATAATATTTTTCAAGGAAAAAAAAGATAAAGATTTTTATTAAGAAATCTTATGTATAACAGGTCTCCTACGCCGCACCTGCAATCACTAAAGTCGCAGTCGCACCTGCAATCGCTAAGGTCGCTGTTGCTGCACCTCTCGCATATGCTCCTACAGTGAGCTATGGTCACGGCTATGCAGCTGCACCTGCACTTTCTTATGGAAGCGGTCTCGGCTATGGCTACGGCGGTCTTGGCTATGGATTGGGACACGGATACGGACATGGATACGGACACGGATCCTATCTCCATTGAGGATCACAATGAAGATAAGATAACCGAGCCGAGTTGAAGACTATTAAAAAATAATAAGAAAAAGAATATAAAGCAAGCAACGATACGACAATTTTGTACATAATTAATTACGTCACTGCACAAAAATCACCGAATTCTCCGTCATCACGGATGTCCAACTACCACGCTAGAATGGCAGATGCCTTTTTTGTGAATGAAAACATTTTTTTTATTTACAAGATAAACCAAATTTTATAAATCACTCCTTGTGATACGGAAAATTAATATATTTGCGTTTTTCATCAAAAAAAATTTTTTCTCAAATTCACTATCTATCCAATCCCCATTATGTTTCCTTTTATCTCTACTCGTAAATTTATACGAACAAGGACGTTCACTTGCGGAAAGGACCGAAGACGCCCGAAATGCATGAGGACGTAGAGTAAAGAGAGTTGCGAAGAGTGGATCAAGGCTGAGACAAGGCAAGGCATATTTAATGTGTAACTACATTTGTCACAAACGATAAATCACTGGACTAACTTTTTGTCTGTACTGTTGAGCAGTTGAATAAATGATTTTATAAAAATGAAATTGTCAATTTTACCGATTTTACAAAAAAACTTCAATAATTCCATTTTAATCATTTTTACATCTGTCACCAGAATTTTTTACACTGAAAATTGCATTTTCAAAAACAAATCCATTTTTTTCATTCAATTACAAAATTTCTTGACTATCTATAAGACTCGTGCAGGACAATGTATGAGATTTTTATTTCACATCGACCCATAGTTTGACTATGGTGTACGAGGCCAAAAACTTGATTCTAATTGAGGTCACGCAGGTCAAGTATTATACGAATCATCGAAAGTGAAAATCCCCACCACTTTAAGAGTGATGAATATTACAGTGTGAAATGATTATACTTTTTTTCTTCGTAATATCGACCTTGAGGATAACAAGGTTATGAACCTTTAGATCCTCGACACGATAAATCTTCATTTTGTAACGATATGCATACTGATTCCATGTAGAAATTCTGTTGTCATTGATTGACTGTTTATCATTACAGCGTGTACTTGATAACGAGTTGAGTGGATAAATTTTATTTTTAATCAAAACTCCACGTGATTCAATGGCGCGAAATCAGAATTAATAAAACATTGATATACCGATTGCCCAATTATAATGGCAAAGGCCGAGACCGAGTGGGTTAAAAATATTGTCAAGTGTTTGCTAATTGGATATTATAAGATTAAGTGGGAGAAAGAAAGTGCAGTGTGAGAAGAAAATAAAGAACGAAAATATTAAAGCTAACAGAGCATAAGTGGGCCAACATGTTATTGTACTTAAGCAAGAACCTAATTAGGCCGACGAGTCCGAGAGAGAGAAAGAGAGAGAGAGAGAGGGAAAAATTAATGAAATTAAATCCATGACTTGCTGATCGTTAATAAACGTCAGATTTGTCGGTCCGATCAAGAGGACAGCTTGACGAAGCAAAGTCGATCGAAAGAAAAATTATACAGTGCAATGTACTACTGGACAGGTGAAAAAGACATAATCGTGCAGAGAAATTATATGAGGTGATGAATACAATAAAAAATTTAAAGAAAAGCCACAAAATTAATAAACAACCGTATTCGAAAAAGGTTGGTTAATTGTATTCGAAAGGCATAAATTATGAATGTCCCATAGATAGAAACCTCAATATATTGCAGTCTTTATTTGATTCCCTTCGAAAAGTGAGAAAGAGAGAGAGAGAGAGAGAAACAAATTTTTGCTTCGCGAGACAATCAAGGTTTCGGGAAACGAGTATTTGAGATTTATGAGTGTGAGTTGTGAAACTCTTACTTCTTTTTTTAATCCTTTCAAGACTCAAATAACAAGTGAACGTTATGGCGACCTTATAGGAGTCGCAATATTTCTGGTAGTTCAATGTTAACTGGAAGTAAGATTCGAATATATAAGGGATCCCGTAAACTCACTGGCACATTCGATTCGTAGTAACGGAAGACGAATAATCCACTAAAAGTCATCATGTACAAGTTTGTGATTGTTGCTGCCTTAGTGGCTTGCGCATCTGCCGCACCTGGTCATCTTGTGGCACCTGTTGTAGCTGCACCAGTTGCAGTTGCACATGCCGTGCCAGTTGCGCATGCTGTACCAGCTGTACATTCGGTAGCAGTTGGAAGCACCTACGCTAATACCTACAAAGCACCAGTTGTCAAGGCTGCACCTGTTGTTGCTGTTCATCATGCTGCAGTTGCACCTGCAATCATCAAGTCCGCTCCAATCGTGGCTGCACCAGTTGTTGCCGCACCTGCAATCGTCAAGACTCCTGTTCACGTTGCACATGCAGTTCCTGTTGCTACCAGCTACGCCCACACCTACACAGCTCCAGTAGTCAAAACTGCACATGTTGTTGCTGCACCAGCTATTGTCAAGACTGCCCATGTTGTGCCCGCCGTCAATCATGTCGTTGTTCACTAAGAGGACCAGTGGCATATGAAGATTATTTATTTCATGAAATTTAAAAAATTTGACTCGCAATAAAAATATTTTTTGTTGCTAATTATTTTTATAATCTTTTATCCTGATTTATCCTAATATCTAATAACAACTTAGTTTTTATTAATAATCCCATTTTCTATTATCGAACTGACAACAAGTCGAGAAATTATACACGGAAAGTAATCATGACCAGGGGCCAAATAGCAAGCACTCAAATTCGTTAGTATGAATTATACATTCATTCCATTTGTAATTCAACAGTTGTCACGAAGAATCTCTCTGGACTCCCAAGCAAACTCGCACTTCGTTCTCAGCGCTCACCGGAAGACTACTTCGCTAGGTACAGGAACCGCGCGAAAATTGGACATTTTCAAATTCTTAAATTTTACGATTATCATTATTTGATGGTTTACAATTTTGCTGAGCTCCATCTTCGACTCATCATGTATTTTTCATCGATCATTTTATATATACTTATCTATCCGAAGTCCTCATAACAACAGTTCCTATGTGGTATTTAATTTCGTATGTCGCACTCAATAAAAATGATTGATTCGTTGAAAAGAATAACGCGTTTCAACATTATACGTATTTAATTAAAATAAAAGACGAATGATTAAATTGCTGATTAACGATTGAAATGAAATCATCAACTTGGTATCCATTTAATTTTTAATGAGATCCAGGATTTTATCAAAATCAAAAACTGGTATATTTCATTTACCAATCTACGACTTTAAAAAAAAAATCGTAAATTACTTAAAGATAATCATTAACGCGTTGACTGTCAAACTACGAGATAACTCGTAGTTGGTTTAAGGGGCTATACCAGTGTGAACGCGAAAAATTTGGGTGATTTTCGGGAATTTTCTGGAAGAAAAGTACTCAATTAAATGTTTCGGAAAATTAAGAATATATTTGGCTATATTTGATCTTCACTGCTGACATGATTCCAGCCGATTGAGTAACTGAAACCGAAAAAGGAAAAAATGTAGTTAAACTGGAAGGTATTTCCTGTGCATTGACGTAGGATTTTTGAAAAATATCAAAATCTAACAAAATGGCGTAGTTCTGAAAAAAGTCTGTTTTCTTGCCTATAAAATGGTCCTTTTTTTCAATGCCAAATCGTCAATTTTCATCGAATCAAAAATATCCTACGTCATTGTAGAGTAAAAGTATTCAAGAATACTCAGTTCAAATTTAAAGTCAAACGGATAATTGTTCTTTCAGTTCCAATGTCAGGAAATTTGAAAAATCTCATTTCGAAAAAAAACGCGTTTAAAGATTTAAATATGGATTTTTGCAAGATAAAATCATATTTACCATAAAAACTGCTAATCAGCTGTACCTGGCCCATACAATGGACCCTCCTCTTCCTCAAATAATGCCTGCTGAGAGGCTGAAGCTTTTCTCCGAGCTGTTCTTCCCTCTTTTCAGGATGCTTCATGACGTAACTTCGCCTGGTTGATTCGGCTGTCATCTCTCTCTATGGCATATTCTTTTGCAATAGAACCGATGATGACGTTTCATACCTACGAGCGGTTGTTCTTTAGAAGGCTGCCATTCGGGGAGTATTAGAGATACGTTCTTGAAATTTTTACAGAATATTCTTGAAAGTATAAACTGTCGAAAAAAGCAAAAAAATCGATTTTTTGAAAGTGTCACACTGGTATAGCCCTTTTATTCTCAAAAGTACCGTGGCAGTCAGCGTGTCAATTGTTACTATCAAAAAAGTTTATTGATAATTTAACAACTCACAAAAATAAAAAAATAAAGAAACAAAAGACAGACCACAAAAACGAAAATTGCAGTCTATCGCAAAAATGTGGAAAACTAAAATTATCTAAACCATTTTTTCTATTATATAAAAAATTGGCGAAATATAAAGAAAGGTGTTAGGTACGAATAGAAAGGTTCAAATTTTAAGTTTCACAAAGAAACACAAAATTTATTGGAGTTTTTCATATTTGAACTAAAACAATTTTCTAAAGTTGAGTTAATGGATGATGCTCAGGGGAGCAGCATGGGCAGCGTAGGTGAGAGGTGCAGCATGGGCAGCGTAGGCAACAGGTGCAGCATAGGTCAGAGGGGCGGCATGTGCAGCATAGGCCAAGGGTGCAGCGTGTGCAGCATAGGCTACGGGTGCAGCATGTGCAGCGTAGGCTACAGGTGCAGCATGTGCAGCGTAGGCTACAGGTGCAGCTGCAACCAATGGGCTCTTGACGGAGACTTTGTAGGTGTTGGCGTAGCTGGTAGCAACTGGTACAGAGTGAGCAACAGCAATTGGTGCAGCATGAACAGCTGGAGCCAGGATGTTGCCGGGTTTGGGTGCAGCAACGGCGCAGGCCACAAGGGCGAACAATACGGCGAACTTGTACATGATGATTTTTTTAAGGTTGAGATTAGTACTCGTACTTCGAAGCTGCTGTTCGAATGATGCTCCTCTGGCAAAGTTTAGACTTTTTATAGGGCCCCTACGGACCCCACCTTTCTCACTATGTGACCCCACCGTGGGGCCCAATCTTTCCCAGTCGAAATCACAATCACGATCGCCGTCGTGAACGGTCTCCAGGAGTCACCATGGCCAAGGCCTGGAACTCGTCCACCGGTGTTCTCCTACTTAGTAAAATCGAGTAGACTTATTTGGACTGACATACAGTATCAGTCTGTAGATAGTGCAGATAGTAGCGTAACAAGAAGGCAAAAAAAAATTATGAACAGCCTAGTCAGACACGACTGATTTTAAAGCTGCTAGACTAGCTGACAAGTATTTTGATACGTGGTAGAATTGAAATTGTATGAAATTGGGTAAATCGAGCGCGTGTACTTTCAAGATGAATTGTGTCACGTTGCTAGCTAAATGACATAGTGGGAGGAGCTAAGCCGATTACGTATGGTTACTTAATCAGGAGCTGTGTCAACTGGCTTGGCCGGTATACAAAGACTCAAATAGATACTTGAGTACGTACTTGGGATGCTCTGGATAAATTTACTGTAATTGTCAAAGAGTACCAAGCCGCGTGACGTATATATGCGAAATTTGATGTCAAAATCGCGATAACGGCAATGAATTAAAAATAAAAATATTTTTGAACCCGATAAATGATCACTGAGTCTGATACGAGCTAATGAATAAATAAAAAAGAATATTTACGTAATTAAAAAAATGTAAATAATTTTAAACCATAAATATACGTGACGCGGAAACGCTAATGATTTACTAATGTCGATCAATCATTGGCGCCACGCCCTAAGGTAATCCAATCGAAGGGCAATACATGTGATGACGTCCAGACTACCGTCATTGAGTATAACGTGTAAAATATAGCGTCTGACCATAATTAACATATGTGTCGAATAAGTAACGGAGGAAGTCCTTGACAGTGCTTAGCGGATACGCAGGACCCAAATAATAAAGTTCTCTGCAATCACGAGGTCCAAGAAGAACATACACAAATAGTATAAGGTAATGGGATAAGATAGGGAATGCAAGAGAAGCATAAGGAACGAAAACGAGTGGGGATGAAGGAACACTGCTGGAGCAGACTATAAAAGCACCAGCAACCAGTTAAACCAGCATCATTCGATCCTCAAAGTCGAAACATCAAACACAACCCTTCGTCATGTACAAGTTCGCCGTACTGTTCGCCCTTGTGGCCTGCGCCGTTGCTGCACCCAAACCCGGCAACATCCTGGCTCCAGCCATTCATGCTGCACCTGTGATCGCAGCTCCAGTTGCTGTTGCTCACTCGGTACCAGTTGCCACCAGCTACGCCAACACCTACAAAGTCTCCGTCAAGAGCCCATTGGTCGCAGCTGCACCTGTAGCCTACGCTGCACATGCAGCACCTCTTGCCTATGCTGCACACCCTGCACCCTTGGCCTATGCCGCACCTGCAGTCGTTGCTGGACCTGCCTACGCCCATGCCGCTCCCATCGTCGCTGGATACGTTCATTAAATTGATAACTCTTATCAGTCGAACAGTCTCGAAATTCTAAACCAGTCTTCATGATACTCAATAAAATCGTTTTCATCTAAAATATATTTATTGCATTTTTTTATTATCGTCTCTCGTCGCCTATCCTATGTTAATATCAGTGAAAAAAAATACTCAAATTTTCACTACTGCTTCCGTCGAAACGTTAAACTCATCCAATGCAAATCCTCGTGAGATCAGCGAATCGCATTTCGCAATTTTTTCCAGTAATTCGGCCTAGGAGTATTCCTGAATAAATTGCAAACAAATTTTTTCATATATGTCACAGTCGTTAACGTCATTATTTCTGACTATCGTGTACAATGGGAAGTCAATTGGTAGTCATATATATTTTTTGACAGCTTTAACCCGTATCCGATCATTCGAGTCTTCAATTCTATAGGTTATACCGTCTCTCACGTTATATAATAAGGGTTGGCCAAGTATGTGGAAAGAGAATTCATAACTCAATGACTGTCACACTGATAATTATCATTCAAGTCACTGTCCAGAGTGTCACGTAGAATCATCATTATGCAGTTCCTTTCCTCAGCATTGTACATACAGTCTCTTACAAAATATTCTAAATTCTCTTCGTGCACGGTAGATCTCGCCGTTAGAAAGTGATTATCCTACAAGAGCAAAGTACTTTGGAGAAAGTATCAAGGTCAGGTAAAAAAATTACGATCATTGATCCTGACCGATAAAGAAAAAAAAAAATCAGTCCCAGAATACGACTAGAAGTATAATGACATCAAACACATAGGAATTGCGTCATTTATCAATAGTAACAATAACAACAAGATAAAAAAATATAACCTGGATATATCTACATGAAAATTTTCAAGGTCAATTTTCAAACTCTTCCCACCTCTAGCACAAAATATTTAATTTCTTTGAATTCCCAGACTAAGCAATTAATCTCGATTTAATTAGTACAGATTAGATTATCGTTACGTCAGAATTCTTAGAATATATTTTGACGTATCTTTATCATCGGACTTTTTTTTACCCTATAAATTCCCGCCAATCTCAACGAATCGAATGATTGTTCCGGTTTTGCCGTGCGGCAAGAGCCAGGCGTAATTTACGGTTTTACGCCCGGGCCGAGATCCGCTTTATAATTTACGATTCAGGGTCACGCATGGACGACATAGCCGATTCTTACGGCCCACGGGCTAATATGTGTAACTTCTTGGTTCTTTGCTGATACGATTGGCCGGATAAGAATAAGCAAGCGAAGAAAATGCCTTTTGGATAGTGTAGGAAGAGAATGAAGGACGCTAGGAAGAAATCTGCTCCGTAGGTGATTGCTGACCTGTCATTATTTTTGCAGGGACCTGTAGTACGGGTACAGTATGTTTTAGGTCTACGTTATGTTACAGAGTGAATTCTTGATTAGAAAATTTTTTATTGGAAAACGGAAAAAAATTTGATCAATTTTTGTATGAAAAAATATAAATTTGTTAAGTTTTCTTAATCCGTTAACATTTTTTTCATACTTTCTTTTTCTTTCGCTTGCAATCGGACACATTGCCTCATACGAACCACTGTGTCTTCGTGACTATAATAATTTTGGATTCACTCGAGCATGACTGACATCTCTCCTTTTATAATATTCAACAGTGTATGACGTTACACGTCTGATGGTTTACGCAATGTTACAAGATGGAAAGTACTTTCGTTTGTTAAGACGAAATTTAATTGTTTACAAGTCAATAATAACGATACAATGGACAATAATGTAATAGGGCGGGAACAATAGCGCGATTCAAATTATATCATGAAAAAATAAAATCATTCGGAATACTTATTTATCTGTTAGCTCAAGTGTGACTCGAATGATTCGTCGATTTATTTCGTGTATGGTACAATTACGCAATTAAGTACAGTTAGTCGAAATCCCTCAAAAAGATTCGTTAAAGTGACATTTTTTGGTTGAGGAAGTTACAAAACAATTTTTTATTTTTTATTATAGCCGATCTTAATTATTTGTGATTTATCGATATTTATCCCCAAAAGGACATTATTTCATCGTTTCTAATAGCAACGGGAAAAGTGGTAATTGAATACGTGGAGAAGGTAGACTATCGTGTGAACAAGGTGTTGGCGAACTCGAATGTGTCCGAAGGTCTCTGGAAGTGTGCGGAAGCGCTCTCCTATATAAACCTGAGGTGGAACCTCATTCTGGCAGATCAGTCTCAGGTTTATCCTACAGCAGACACGCAAAACCCTTAAAAAACCCCTATCAAGATGTTCAAGCTGGTGAGTGAAGGAATAGAGAAAAAAATTTGTCGTGAAGAAAAAACGTTGAGAATGTTGGAAAAGATGTAAAAAAATGGGATAATCGTCATAAAGAGGGAGAATATTTTTAATAATTTTTTTTGAAGAATATTTTTTATGCTAAAGAATTTTCTTGATTTACACGAAAGACGATTTAGCATTTCTAAAGAATTACACGGTTCGGCTGACTGAGTTTGAATGTTAACGAGCAGCTGCAACGAGCGAGAAGAACTTTTAAGGGGGAATGTACTTCTAATAACTCAATCTTTTCAAAAGAAATAGATATGCTTCTGGTGAGCGTAGTTAATGGAGAACGATTTGTCTTCAGGTTGTCCTGTCCGCCATCGTGGCTGTTGCTGTCGCTCGTCCTGGAAATCTGCATGGAGTTTCGCCACTTCTGGGTAGCTTGATCTCCGAGAAGACCATCGAGTCTCATGGGAACACCGTAGTGCATGGCAGTGCTCCAGTGGTGCATGCAGCACCGTTCGCAGTTGCATATTCAGCCCCAGTTGCAGTTGCGCACTCTGCCGCAGTTGTTGCTGAGAAGACAATTGAATCCCATGGAAACACAGTCGTGCACAGCTCCGCACCTGTTGTCCACTCCGCACCTGTTGCTTATGCAGCTGCACCTGCAGTCTACGCCGCACACGCCAGCCCTGTTGCTTACGCAGCTGCACCTGCAGTCTACGCCGCACATGCGAGTCCCGTAGCTCATCTCGTTGCTGAGAAAACTATCGAATCTCATGGAAACTCCGTGGTCCACAGTGCAGCTCCAGTTGCACATGCAGCTCCCCTTGTCTACGCCGCACATGCAGCACCCGTCGCTCACTCCCTCGTCGCTGAGAAGTCCATCTCTAGCTATGGACACAGTCTCGTTCATCACGGCGCACCTGTGGCTCATCTGGCTCACGCTTATGCCGCACCTGCAGTTTCCGTGTGGTAAAAACTTCCTGGATTCAGGGATCAATCTATCGTCACTCAACAAATAACGACTGGACTTCTTCAGCTTGAATCATTGTAGATGGGTATTACCATGGCGATCCTAGGATATTTTTTTTTCATATTCTTGAAATCAAATTTTCCATCAGGATCCGCTTTGCGTTGTGAACTGATTTGCAGGCAGTCTTCCATTGTGAACGAGGCCTAACTTAGCAGTGTGTCTGCACATACACGACTGTATCTACTAGTAATTATGTAACGCATAAAAAAAGTAATTTTCCTTCAATTACGTTTCGATCGAAATGATAGTTCAAATAAATTATATTTCCTATCTAAATAGATATTCGGCAATTTTTTTAATACAAAATTCATACCAAACGACGATCCTTCGTACGAAAAAGAAATTCCTGCGAAATGTGGATTAAATTTAAAATCTCAAGGCATTCGGAATGGAAGGACGTGACAAATAGGGAAAGAAGATGGAATCGTCTATAAAAATTCTGTATTCCCTGTAATTCCTTTGTGCGAGGCTACCTTGGAACTGACTTCTGACTGAGCAACAACAAAAAAAAAACAATAGTCACTCCCACGTTACGAACGCGGTGAATGTGGATCAGGTAAATCGAGTCGATTCTTATATTAAATCTAATACTTGGACCGCGGGTCGCGCTTTGGATTAAAAAAAAACTATTTGAAATTCCATCGATGAGACGATAAAATTAACCGGAAGTGAAGGATACAAGAAGCGGATACACGTTTTTCTAAAAATTTTTCAAAAACAATAAATTAACGAGAAACAACAATTTTTTACTTTTACAATTGTTTATATTATTTTCATTATTTGTTCCTATATTTATCTTCCTGTCTCAAGTGATATTTTCGTAAATGGCGAACATCGCAAAACATATAACGCAAAGTAGACTGGTACGTAGACGGGGTGGTTAAATGGGTGAAAACCTGCCTCATTCAGAATTTTTCTCACTGGACCAGGCACGCCTTGCGTTCAAGGTCCATCGCCATTTTAATTCGAAAAGAGCTACGTGTCGGGTGTCTTGTTTTACTAACGAAAAAAAAAGACAAACAAATTTAGACACATTCAAAGATTTTTCTGGTAGAACAAGCCACTTTAAAAAAAAAGTCTACCCACACTGAATACAAGTTTTATAGCCTTACGGATGCTGCGAATAAAAATAAGATCTGTTACCCGTACAGAATCTCCTGGATAAATATAGTAATGATTAAGCATTTTCAAATCCTAATAAATTTCCCGCTCTTTTTATCAATCCTGTAACAGCTGATTCTGACAGCTGTCAGATGGGGATGACATTTCTTGGTTTACCTTAAAACGCAATTTTTTCATACTTTTTCTACGCATCCTCCGACTTCCAGTCTATCCAACCGGGTGGAACACTCTGTCTATACTGGCTTCGCCATAAGGAGCTGCATGGGAATCCAAGGTCCCGGGTGAACGAACGATCGGAATTGTTAACGACCTCCGCATCGACCCAGCATCAAGCTTTAGCTCTGCCGACGCCTTGCGTCGCGGCGCACAATCTCCTTCGTCGGCAAAATTCTATACCAGGTACTATTAGACCTTCGACGTTGATTTCCTAGAAATTCAGTCCCCACTCTCTGGATACCTAAGTGGCTGCGACCAATGCGGAAAAATGATAGCCTGTACAATACACATGGGAGATACGTATCGATAATCAAATATTGATTATGGATCTTATTACCCTTGACTGTATATATATATATATATATATATTACAAATAAACAAATTATTTAAAATTCCTTATACACTCTGAATATTTTATTAAAAATTTCTATTGCCTAATTACATTTGTCTATTATTATTTAGCCCTGGAAATTCTGTTTGTATTCTTGATATTGATTATGGGTTAGAAATTCTCAGGTTAGGTTAACCTGTGGTAGTTAGGAATTTTTTAATGAGTATCATTAGATGAATTTGAAAAAATTTTTATAATTAACTGTACCCTTCTGGATGAACTTATGGGTCCTAGGGCTATCATATGTATCGTGTAGGATTGAGTCATAAGGTAATAGGGTCTATTTTTTTTGTCGGGGATTGGGTCAGATGCTGGTTCCTGGTTGGGGATTGCATCAGATGTAACGTAGGTTTGAAAAAAATTAGTCGAACAAAAAAATGATTTTGATCGAATCGTTGAACTGAATGAAAGAGAAGGATAGAAAGAGGATAAATAAATTTATGAAATCATTCGTTACCTTCAGGGTTTTGGTTCGAGTCTGTGCTAATATTTCGGAATTTTTAAAAATGACTGTTGCGTGCTGTGTCGACATTTTTGATAATGGAGGATGGATTGCGGAATAAGAGGTAAGTCTGTTATTTCGTAATTCGACCAGTTTTCATAGTTTTAGACATTTTGCTTTTGTCTTGTTTACGTTGTACGAAAACGGCCGTTATGTTATCCTACAACCAATTGAGCAACGTAGGCTAAGCGATTTAAACAAGGTCGTTAAATTTTATGTAACTTTTTGGAGAATTCAGATTTTTGGGTCAGACGGCATTCCGCAATTGATATTATTATCTTCGTTCAAAATGGCTTATTTATTTGTCTTTGTTATATTTACTGTCTACTTGCATAATCAATTCTAATTGCATTTATTTAGATAATTGTTAAATAATAATTGTTACTCTTGATTTCATTCATTTATAATTTCATTTATTTATCACTCCTATTTGTTTCTATTATCGAGTGATTAACTGATTGGATTTATGTGAAAATGAGCGCAACGGCCTTTCTTATGATCTTGCGTTATATGATCGCTCAAGATCATGGTCCGTAACCAGCGATCCGTATTACCGGGTGTTCGTAAAGTACCGTAAACAAGAGCAGGCATTGAGTAACCGTGTAAAATAAAAAATTATGTATTTCAAAATTTTTAATTTTTGAGAAAAAATTGTATTTGTAGTTGATACTTGTACGATCGTTGGATTAAGTTCACCAAGTGTTGGCTGTTTCTAATGCAGAGGGTATTGCGAGGCAAATATTTTTTTGCGAATCAGGTATTTTCGAACGATCCGCAAGAAAAAGGATTTGACAGACAATTCCGTCACACTTGATTGCGAAGGCCAGTCGGGTTACGGTAGAGACGGAGAGAGAGAAAAAGAAAAGAAAATTGTAAATAAAAGAAAAATTCAATAACCGATCAAACTTTTTAGTGACAGCCTCACCAAAGAAAAGGATTGGCTAATGGTATCGAACTTTATCGATCGTTTTACAGAACTTCTTATATATTCCTAGAATTGATTAGCGACCTCTTGGGGTAAAACGCTAAGACAGGAAATGTATTCCTTAAGGTACGTTCTCGTGTGTTCGTAAATTAGCTGAATGCTACGATACCGAAAGTGAATTCTGGTAGTTGATCAATAATGATGAATAGTATAGAAGAAGGTTAGGTTCTCTAGAAATAGCCTTAAGGCAAGATCCTGTACTTTTGTGGGATCCCTTCTTCGTCCTCATGTAAGATAGAAATTCCAGAGACTACGCAGTGGATGTACCAGGAGCGTACGATTGTAAAATTAAAAGGTTTTGAGAAATTTAGAGGGATTCATAAAAAATAAGTGATACAAGTATCGGTATGAGATAGAGAATTTTTAGAATATTTTGAACAGTTGATATTTAAATCTTTTTATCGTTAGCGTATCGTTATTATTAATCATTTGTTTGGATACCTAACGAAAATAGAAATAGGGACGGCCCTGGATGGGATGCGATTCAATGCAATGGTGCGTAGGGACTCTTGCAGTACCGAACGAGTCTAGTTTTTATAGGCCTCATCAGGGCCCCTATAAGTACCAGGTAAGCCGGGTACCCCATGCACAGAATTACAGAAGCTTCCCAGTACAAGGTTCGATTCTCTCGACTCATCGCCATGATTAAATTCGTGAGTAGATACTGGGCCTTATTTTCAAAATATTACTTACAGTTTTCTATATCCTCGTTACTTTGTTATTCATTGTGATCCAAAAACAGCTGGTATTCATCGCGCTTTTGGGCTTAGCCTGGTCCGCACCTGCACCCGGACCGAACCCAGCACCTGCACCTGCACCTAACCCAGCTCCGGCTCCAAAGCCATTGTTCATCTCTGAAATTAAGACTCCGGCATCCACAGCTAAACTGACACCAATCATTGCACCACTTTCTGCACCTCTGATCAGTCCAACTTCGCGATTTGCACTGTTCCCACAGGTGAGTACACCAGAAGAGTTTATTATATTTTTATCTTTGAGTCGTGCAAGAATAGAGTGGTGTTGTTGATTTTATTTGTGAAAGAGTTAATTTTATGTGGTTTTTTTTTTAACAATCCAGTATGGACCGTACGTCTCGTATCCGTATGGAGCACCTTTGGCGCCATTGGAAATTGCGGCAGCTCCTGCAACTTACTCTATCGAACAACACGGATACAACATCGCTTACTAAATGCTCGATCGGTAACCACAGAGAAATTAATTGCTCAGTCGGTAACCCGATGAACGGTCATTGCTCTGTTTTACCATAGTCTCGCCTACCTTCATTGTCGGTAAATCTCATGTATCATGTATCGATAAAATCATCCGCACAAAAGCGAAAATAAAATAAACAGCTGCCATTCTTTTTTTTCAAAATCTATACTACCCAGTGTACTTATTTCGCGCATAAGAAATTCCTTAAAAAACAATCAATACCGTTTTATCCAATTCCCAGAATTTCTTAATTACCAGCATCTTCGAAAACCTTAAAATAATTTCGTCTTCCGAACACAAGAAATCTTGAATACCTTGTTTCGTAACGCAAGAACTTCGTCAAATCAGCAAACACAAAGTCAATAACAATAACGCGAACACGAAAGGAAGCGCACATAAAATTCACTATTCAAAAATTACAAGGATAAAAGTCAAGGCTTCCGTAATTCGCATAAATTAAATAATCCACAAGGTAACGACAGAACGAGAAGAAGATGGAAGGTGAAATCCAAGTCGATTTCGCGAAACGCAAAAGACCCATCGAAATTGGCATCGACTCCTCTTGCCATTTAGATACTTCGCGTAGGCGTAGCCTAAATACATATAATAAATAGTAACCATTATGGATTACGAGAAATTAACCTACTCGATTTTCACTTTGCCTAACAGGCAAAACACCTAGCGCGATTGGTAATCAAGAAACTTTTTAATAAATCTTAAAAAATCATCCAATCGATTGATCAATATCCACCAACGACAAGTCACAATAAAGTCCATTAACCCATTAACGGTGGATAAAAATGAAAATCGCCCCGGGACTAAATAAAATTTTAATTAACCCTCCACATATTTCCATATACGACTTCCGGTCTTCTGAAGGAGCCACCGATGACCAAAACGTAGGCGTTTAGTCACCACGAGAGGGAAAGTGAAATCATCTAAGGACTTTCTCAAAGACTCTTAGTACTCTTAGCATGTCCCGCCATGTAAACATAACCATACAATACCGTACGTGTCTTACGGACTTGCCGGTACAGCCACAAAATCCACTTACGTAACCTCAAATAAAAATGTAATACCCGATTTAATTAATTAGACACCAAAACTATCAAAACTCCTCTCCATTGTCGTACAATAACAATATTTATAAATTAATCACTTTCGCAAGACAGTCAATTCCAAAAACATATACCTTACTCGCCATATATACCATACAGCAGCATACATATTTCCCAGAAGCATATATGCAACATAGAAAATTAAACACATACGTGTTACCCATGTCACGATTTCCTTGATCGAAAAAAATTGGGTCAAGACAGTCTTACCTCTCGTCGCTGTGTGCAGAAATTCCCAGGTTACGAAATACGTAGGAAATTCCCTTGATCGTTGCACAACGAAGTGCATCCACTCAGGTCAAATAGTTTAATGAGATAAGAATACCTAATCTTACCGTCTTCGTAAGTATTATTTTTATGTTGAGTTATAAACAAAAATAGTATTAAATATTGAATCTTTGTTTACTAGTTTTTAGGGAATTTATATGGCATCATGCACAAATGACTTTCTCGTTTGTAATGCATAATGCATCTGGCAACTGTTTGATTCACGGCCGGTTATTACACCCGGCGATCCGAGGATCCTACCGAGCACTTTCTCCCGGAACCCAAAACCTTAGACCGCCCAGTAGTCTTGTTGCAGCACGAGCGGCCATGTTTTATTATAGAATGCGGCGGTTGCCCAGTCGGGTAAACGTAACAAAAAAAATGTCTATAGATAAAATCCCTATGGGTAATTTTAAATTTAATTGAAATAAGCAAAAACTTTTTTGGAAACAAATAATGGCGTTCAATTAGGATTATTATGAAATTTTTTTTGGACAATTGTATTGAAATTTTTGTTTTATCTTTAAGGAAATGAAGCAATTTTTTATTACTGACTGCCTCTGTATACTGCTTGTATATAATTTACTGTGGATGATGCTTCGATGACTCAGTCGTGATGTCAAGGTTGACGTAGAAGGAGCATCAAAAAGAAAGTACTCTCTCGTCTTGCGACTTTGCTTAACTATCAAAGGGAGGAAATGGTAATTTAGCCGGGAAGTCGTTTCCGCCGGAAAAGGATGATATACAAGTACATTTGTCTACCAGTATTAACGTAGACTACTTGTTTTTTCAAATAGAAACAATTCTTTTCTTAAGTCTACCGATATTTTCAGTTACACTTTTACGTCTTTGATACGCATGTTCATTGGTTTATCAACCAGTGTCGGTAACGAAAGGCAAGTTCGCATGTTGACGATGCCTTGGAAAAAAAACGTAAAGATCCTCATAAATTATCTAATTTGAAACAATTTTTGACTAATTTGTCAAATCTTCCTGCAGACACTGTCATAATTATGTTACTAAAAAGTGAAAGAAATTCAAGCTTAATTCACCATAAAGAACTTAGATCCACATAACAAGCACCGTTTGTATATCCTGTTTTGTAGGTTAGGAAGAGAAAAAATCTCGTTCAACAAGTTCATCTTTTTTCCTCATCTTCTTACGGCTAAGATTTACGTAATGGATTGAGGTTATCGACCTCGTTGCACCGGAATGCAACCAATAACCTTGATGCATCAGTTTATATGCAGCCTCGACTATTGTTCGCTGCAGACACAATGACAATTTTTGTAAATTTGTGTCTGTACAGGTGAATATTTTTTTGGGAAAATTCTAAGCTGCACTTTCTTAATACTTACTGGTTAATTATGTATCA
Organism: Trachelus iudaicus; assembly: GCA_030142595.1. NCBI lineage: Eukaryota > Metazoa > Arthropoda > Insecta > Hymenoptera > Cephidae > Trachelus > Trachelus iudaicus. Next base: position 559,650 of record JARQTH010000358.1, on the reverse strand, counting down.
GGTGCACTGACCAGGATCTTGGTACATGTTGTGCAAGTTTTATATTCATTGACAAAAGTCCTCGTTGCATAATAACGATTTCATTCATTCCTACTCTGTCCGAATATACCTGCGTAGTACTGGCTGTCGTTACGATTCTGGATACTACCAGTTGCAGGAACGCGACTTATTACGCAAGCCCGGATCCAAGAGTACAGCCATCTCCAGGAACTGGATCCCGGTACCAAAGAAGCGTGTCGAAAGACACAATTTTCGAACCTCCATTGTGGTTTTTGAGGTTAGACGAAACAAAATGCCTTTCACTGGTTACAATATAATTATTTGATTGTTATATACGCATATATACATATAAAAATCAAAAAATTTTATTTTCAAAATAATCAAAATCTCACTTTATTCAAAGTCACAAAAATGACACTGATAATAAGCCAAAATAAAATTTTACTTTAGAAACTCCAAGTCACGTAACGTTAACGTGCATGCTTAAATCTCTGAATCCAGTTCTACAAACTGTAGAAAAAAATGTTCAATCGTTTCATTATGCAATGATTTTTAAAATCAAAAACTGGTTTGTAAGTCAATGAATTTAACGATAAATTGAAACTATAATTTTTTGGTTTATTTCATTATCCATACTCTGTATATCTACATATATTATTGTATCTTCCGTAAGCTGCCTTCAAAAAATTTCGTTTTCTATCAAAGGTCCGGTTGAATTCGTCTGACTCACAGTTTTAACCCCACTAGCGTCCTCGGCGACTATCCCAGCATCCCCCAAAAGGAACGTAAGTATATAAGATTGCCGGAGCCCGTAAGATCTCACAATCACTGTTGACGGTACGTGAAGCGCGTACGGAGAAAGTGTTTGGAAGACAGAAGGAGAGTCTTAAGAGTCAAAAGGTAGAGGGACGTGGAGGAGCATAGGCGTATATAAGAAGTTCGGACGGTATTGAAGAAACTCAGTGTCGTGAGAGTGATCGAGATAAATAGAGGTAGGTGAATGCGATCGAGGATCCAAAAATCAAAAACCAGCAAGAACCCACATAATAGATATAACCAAATAAAATTACGTTCGTTCGAATTTTTGAAAACAATTTAAAATTTTTATATTTCAAAATTACCGTACTGCATCGTACGCACGTATGACAGTTGCATAATTTTGTTATCATCGATAGCTGAGTGAAAGGAAAATTTTATTGACAGCTAATTCAAAATTTAATTTTTTCTCAAGTAAATTTGATCGCAATTAAAAAATGCAGGAAACCTGTAGCTCTGAGTATAATCTCTCGCCAATACTAATCACTGATAGCGCTTGTAAGGGGATCGTGGTTAAACGATGCACCCACGTCAGTTTTATGGTTCACCGAATCGCGTGACTTTCTCTTCCTCGGAAACTTGACTTCACTGTTTCTTCCAGTCGCCTTTGTATGTTAATGGATCGACATAATACCAAGGATCAGTTGTCGTTTGTTTCACTTGACCCAGATGTCTGAGATAAGAATAGTGGAGTGAGCTAGTAGACTGATTGGGGGGATGCTGGGGGGGAAGAGATGATGGGCTACATGAAAAGATAAAATAAAAAGCACGTGACTCGTTAGTACGCGAGTCAAATTTCGGTGAATTTAAAAAAAAGAAATATTATTTTCTGTGAACTTGACATAATTTTTGAAACGGGTATGTAAATGTCTATTATTTACCTGGATAATTGGCAGTCATTTTTTTCGGCTTGAAAAACGGTAGGGAACCTTGAAGAAAAAAATGTGATGAGTTACGGCCTTTTGCAGCGGATATAGGAATTGGTAAATTTGACAAAAAATGCGACATAGAAAGGGCGGGAGAATTTAATTGAAAATTACGAAACGCGTATTTGTCTCTGTATATATTTTTTTATTGGCTGTTTTGATGTATTGATATTTTTTTTATTATATGGAATTTTTTAATTTTTTCCGGTGTATGTTACGTCACTGCTTTCTCCGTACGAAAATCATTTAGCAAAGAAAATTATGCGTGACGCACATGCCAGCTGCGGAAGTTTGCATCGTTAGGATCCAATCGATCAACTTTCACCCAACTTCCTCTCACTTTCGTTGATACCTGCAGTCGAAATGCCTGATAATGCAGTGGCAACGTGCACGATTGCAATTCGGTGCGTGTCGTAGTGAGAAATAAAAGAAAATAGTGAAATTAGGTAAAAACAGACTTTTTACATAATTATCGTGATCCTTCGTATTTTTGTCTAATACAAATTTCTCATAAATGAATTCACCTTGTAAAGACCGTTCATTTTGAAGACGTGGCGTTTACAATGGTAGCTGGAGAAAGGCGAGAGATGCACTTTCACGCGATAGTTTCGTTGGGCGCTTATAGAGAAATTGCGACAGAGAGAGAAAGAGAGAGAGAGAAAAGGATATGGCTATAAGTAATATTTTTGGCATTAGCAAATGTCTAGGCGGTCTAACGAATTTCGCAACAAGTCAAGATTCATGCAAATTTTTTTTCGGATTTGCCAATGCCAACTAGAAGAAACTAATGACGATTTGAGCGTGAAGGCTGACGATGATCATCGTACGATTTTAATTTCCCTGCTTGGAAACTCTAACGAGCGTGTAAAATTGGTCCAGGAAATTAAAAAAAAAATTATTTTCCCCATTCTTAAGTATACCCTCCCCCACTTGTTTCATTTCTCAAATGGGTCACGTCGCGAAATTCGTTCGACTTTCTGTAGGTTTGTGTACATTTTCACGACGGTCGTGAGTGGTCGCCTTGGATTTTTTAAGTATGGTTTCGTTATGAGATCAGAGCCAGAAATACGAGAAGAAAGTCGAGAGGGAAAGTCTCATCGGTTCTCCGCGTTGGAACAACACAGAAGAAGTGATACTTTCGCCATCTTTCCATCAGAGATACTTTTCGTGTTCATCCAAACTTAGAGATGCTCGAGATGCTTCCTCGGTCTGCACCGATAGATCCCATTAAAGATTTGGCTAGCACTTTCCTTAACGCCAACGCACGTACCCGCCATCTTTGTTCTCGGTCGACCTTGTGACAGATTTCTAAGAGACACAAATACTCAGAATCCGCGAAAGATCTGTTAGAAGATTTTTTTTAATTTTATGTAAATAAACCATTTTTTCCCACGTGATCGTCCAGTCTTTCGAAATTTCATTCGGACCTGAGAGGGAAGAGCCTGGTGGGATGCTGGTCTTGTAAACTTTCACAGAATATTTCTTGAGAACTTCCGTTATCCATGACGTACGATCGTGCCTGATTTAGAATTATGATTTAAAGTGTTTTCTATTTTTGTTTTTTAGAATGACAATGCGGCTCATCGTTCTGATGGGCCTAGTGGCTCAGGGCCTGACATCGCAAGTAGCCTTCCAATCATCCTCGTCGTCCCAGGCAGCATCATCTTCCAGTCAGCAACAGCAATGGTCCTGGCAGGGACAGGACCTAGTTGCTGCAGCTGATACCCAGCAAGAATCATATCATCCACTGACCTTCGATGCCTCCGATGAACAGAAGCAGCAACAGCAACAATACACTGCTAACGTTCAGCAAGGACCCAGTGGAGTGGCTCAAGTGCTGGGCCAGTACAACCAGCAATCGGTAAGACCCAAAATTCTTAAGTCTGATCCAACCTGGTCTAACGTTGCTCACGATATACTTCAGCAATCCAATAAATTAATGATCCTGTCTTTACAGGTGGACACTGTGATCGATGATATTTTGGTATCCAATCGACAGGGTCGAAATCTGGAAGGTTACGACGAGGTCTATGCTGATCCTGATGTCAAGAATGCACTCCAGCTTGGAAACGACACTGTAGCCCGTGCTTATATTAAGGACAAGCTGTGTTCACTGGGTCTGATGAACGTGAGTGTACCTTGAAAAAATAATTATAATAATTATAATTGACCGAGTAAATTAATGGGGAAAAAATGGATTCCTTACAGTGTGAAAATCTGGAGGGAAGACGTCCATATTATTCGCCACATCGTGACATCCAACCTCACGATATCATATATGCGCAACCAGTTACAATTAAACCAGTTGGTCGTCCTCTACCAGCGATTCCCATTAAGCGACCATACGGATCAGCCAAACCAGTTCCAATTCCACCAAGTTTCGGGTCCGGACCACCTGGTCCTATTTACTCCGGTCCACCGCCGTCCTTCTCTGGTCCCAGCTACGGTCCGCCATCTTCTTATCCAGGAAGTCATCCGCCTGGTTTCGGCGGTCCTTTCTCAGGCTTCAAGAAACCTGGACCAATTTACAATTCCAAGCCCATATATGAGCCCGGGGTCGATGGCGAGCTAGATTACGAAGACAAGTTCATTGATAAGAAACAGGTGGTGCTGCAGCAGGCTGGCTCTGGTGTTCAGCAACACGTTCATCATCATTATCATCATGGAGAAGGAGGCGTCGGTGACGGTAAGTCACCGACTGTCGTTGTTAATAATCCTGGTGTCGTTGCTGGTACACCTGGTCCCATCATTGGTCCTGGTCCCATTGGTAACAATGGATTCAACAATTACGGATACGGCAATGGTGGCAATTATGGCAGTGGCGGCACTTACGGCAATTCCTACAACGACTTTGAGGGATACAAAAAGGCCTTCAAGGTCAAACCAGCGTCTACCGGAAACAGCCTGTTTTCCGCCTCCAGCAATAACTACGCTGATCGTTATCCCAGTTATGAGAAACCCAAGCAGGATTCTATCTTCGCCAATACAGGAAAAGGATTTTCAAATAATTATGACAGTAGCAAGCAATTCAATTCTGGATCCAGCAACGGTTTTGGAGCCAGCAATAATTTAGGATCCAGCAACGGTTTTGGATCCAGCAACAATTTTGGATCTGGCAATGGTTTTGGATCCAGCAACAATTTTGGATCCAGCAACGGTTTTGGATCCAGCAACAATTTCGGTTCCAGCAATGGCTTCGACAATGGATTTGCCTCATCCAATTACGACGACTGTGTCTGTGTACCATATGAGCAATGTGCAACGATCGATCAAATTGGACGCAAGGATGATCTGTATCTAGCAATAGATCCTCGTAACCTTGGCAAAGATATTGAAGCCGAAACTGTAGAGGTCGTCCTTACCGACGGTAAAGGTAGCATGAGCGTGGTACGTGTTCCAAAAGGTGTAAACGCAACGGAACAGGCAGAGCAAACCAAAGAGCAAGAGGTAAAGAAGACAGAAACCAGCAACGAGAAAGCTGAGGAAGCCTTGAAAGAGAAAAAAGATAAAGTCGAGGATACGAAGAGAGCCAAGAGAGACGCAAAAGCAGCAGATGAACCTGCCACCAAAAAGGCAAATGCACAGGGCGTAAGTATTTAAATTCTTTTTTTTTCAAATTTTCATCCTAACGTATGTACATAGTATATAAACATCCATATCGTGCTACACAAAAAACACTCTAGTATTGTATATATATATATAGAATTTTGGTTTTGGCTTTTTTCTAATGCTTTCCTAATGCTTCCCTAATTCCAAAATGCACTACTGCACTTCTTTGAATGACAAGAAAAACGACAAGACCATAGATCACAGACCTATTCTACTTGCACGACGACATACAAGGCACGAGATGGGAAACAAAAAAAAACAGAGTACAAAAATGGACTAGGAATCAAAGTCCAAAAGCATTCAAGTATCGCAAGTATTTGTCTATCCATCGATCAGCCATCGGATCTTAGAAAATCGTTAGAGTCACCGAAGTAGAGGACTTCCGGGGTTTATCATGTTGGTTGGTGTCATTTTATATTATATATATATGTATATATATACATTTCCTTTTGCCTGTACAATTCGATGCACTGGAGCCATTAGCGAAAGTATTGGAAAAAAATGGAAATTTTGGAAGAACTTTTTCTTTATTTTCAAATTACATAGCTAACCAACGTGTCTAACCTCTAAATCTCGGAATCCGATAACTCTACGTGGCCTGACTCTCTCGTTGCAGCGTCTGATCGTTGGCGATTTGGATACTTCTAAACTGAACCTGAAGCCAACCTGGGGAGTGAGTTTCGGATTGCCACAAACAGCTGGTGGAAACTACCCGATCAATCCTTACGGAGGTGACTCCTTATTAAATCCATACCCTGGATACGGTGCCGGAGCTCAAGGAATAAACCTTGGCCTGGTCTCGGTGAACCCTCTGGTGGCAGTACAAGTAACTAAGGACGAATACGGGGAAAAGGTCGTTAAGCCTTTTGTTAATTTACACGTGACGCCAAATCAAGGCCTGGTGCACAAACTCGGCGACATTTTGTCATACAAGAAGCAAGTTCTTCTCGGTCATGGCGGAGGACACTACGCACCTCAGTATTATCCGGCTGGACCACCTGTTTACGAGAAGCCGATAATCGTCGAAAAGCCTATACACCATTATCCACCTAAGCCTTATTATCCAAATTATGGTGGTCCGGTTTATCATGAAAAACCACATCATCATTACGGGAAACCTCAGTACGGTGGTTACGGCAACTACTACAGGCAGGAAAACGATTACGAGGACGATTACGATAACGGGGATTACCCTGATTACGGGGATGATTATTATAGAAATTCAAAAATCAATAATCCCAATGGCAGCCGAAACGTACAGAAAATCGTTAATTCGAATACGGCTGATAACAGGGATCAAGGTCGTACTGGAAAGGTTGCTTTCCCAGAGAGGAGAAAACGGGATGCAGATAGCCGTGAAACGGTCCAGGAGGTAAGAGACGAGGTCCGTTCACATCCGTCATCTTCTTCATCTGCTACACGGAGATGTTCCAGAATCTGACTTCCTGGACGCATAGCGACCCGAACGGATTCAGCGACTACAACTACGACTACGACGCATCATGATCTATGATGATTTTCTTTCAAGTCTTTTTTTGTTATCATTGACGTACACAGGAGTCATGATTTTTATCGCTGGCTGTTAACAGTTGAAACTGACAGTGGACTAACTTTTCTAACAGCATCTTTTTTTGGGGGGTTTTTACCGCCATACTTACTTTACATACTTTACTGTTCTTTTTTGCTTTTCTGGGAGTTTTTTTTGACAATTTTGACTTTTACCTGCTACTCTTTACTATCACGATACTGCCTGACACGTTGTAACGTTATGATAAGGATTTTATTTCTCTTTTCTCTTGCGCTTTCGTACACTCTTGCCTGTTTAATGCCTAATCTTTCTTGAGCTTGCTGAATCTCATTTGCTAGTTAACTGATATTTTTATTTCACTATTTTCTTTCGTGGTCGCTGTTGAATTATGCTAGTATCTTATCTCTAGTATCTTATTTCTAGTATCTTATCTCTATTATCTCGTATCTCAAAAATTATACCGTTAGTCAACATGGTGTGCAAGAAAAAAAATGGCATGACCTGTACATATTATGGAGATTGGTGGACCATTAAGATGGTTCGATCGATAGATAAATAAAATTCTATTGATTTTGATTCGCAGAGACAATTCGGACGTCCTCCCGTATGTGGACCGCGACACGTGTGCTGTCGTAGACCTCAGATAACCGGAAATCGACCCCGTCCAGGTCAATGCGGCGTGAGAAACAGTCAAGGAATCAATGGACGTATCAAGACTCCAGTATACGTAGACGGAGATTCTGAATTTGGTAAGGATCATCAAGCCTTAAAAAATTATCATAATCAATTTCAAATTCGACTAATTATTTTTCTTAATTTCTATCACAGGAGAATATCCCTGGCAAGTAGCGATCCTGAAGAAGGACCCGACCGAGAGTGTCTACGTATGCGGAGGAACCTTGATATCCCCACGTCACATTATCACCGCAGCTCATTGCGTAAAGACCCACGCCGGTCGCGACTTGCGCGCTCGCCTTGGCGAATGGGACGTCAATCACGACGTCGAATTCTTCCCCTACATCGAAAGGGACATCGTCAGCGTCTACGTGCATCCTGAATTCTACGCGGGTACCCTGTACAACGACATCGCCATCCTGAAGCTGGACCACGACATTGACTTCGACAAGAATCCACACATCAGTCCAGCCTGCCTGCCAGACAAGCACGATGACTTCAGTGGTACCAGGTCAGTGAGGACAACTGTATAAGATTGAAAAGAAAAATTATTTTATGATTTTGAGGTTAGACCTCACTCACCCTGCCTTGTTCCTGTGACAGGTGCTGGACAACAGGCTGGGGCAAGGACGCTTTTGGTGATTTTGGCAAATACCAAAACATCCTCAAGGAAGTCGACATCCCCGTCGTGAGCAATGCTCTGTGCGAGCATCAAATGAGAAAGACGCGACTTGGACCCAGCTTCAATCTTCATCCTGGCTTCGTCTGTGCCGGCGGCGAGGAGGGTAAGGACGCCTGCAAGGGCGACGGCGGCGGTCCGATGGTTTGCGAAAGACAAGGACACTGGCAACTGGCTGGAGTCGTTTCCTGGGGCATAGGATGCGGCCAACCTGGTGTTCCTGGGGTCTATTCTAGGGTGTCTTATTATCTCGACTGGATACAGCAGATCATTAATCAGTATTGATTTTGATTTTTTTTTTATTTATTTTACTCACGAAATGACGCTGATAAGTGTCCAGCCACTGTAATCACTACTCGACAGGTACTCGTTGCCTAAAATTTTGAATTTTCACAAGGAAATTTATGCTTTATTTATTTTTTTCGAATCGGTCCAGATGCTTGGGACTCGTACTCCATTTCGATATTTTAATTATTGTCAATTGCATCGTAACAACGTGTTTCCTTGGACGATTTTTATATAATTTATATGGTCCACAATTTTTCCTTGTGTCAAACTTGGAACGGCCGAATTTTAATTATTTAAGAGGTAACTTATTTTTTATGTATATAGATTATTATTTGTATTTAAATGTTTGATCGTTAGTATTTAACAGTTTTATTAATACCGTACTACGACGATTGTAATTGATCGTAAGATTCGGATCTTTCACGGTCCGGAGCGACAAGTAATGCATTTTCTTTGCAGTCTCTTACATTTTTGACGAATAAAACATTTATACATTATATATACTGTTATCTTACTTTTTCATGCTTTCTTTAGAACAAGATCCATGTTATTTTTAACTTTGTCTATTGAAAATCTCAAAAATCTGTCACTGGTTTTAAACGTACACGACCGGAGTAGGAAAAGGCGTACAGCGATGTGGTGCTAGCTTCCAGCATTATTTAACAATAGTTCCAAGCGCAACTATGGTCCCAACATTGAGTACTAGAGAGAACCATTCCGGAACTGTTTGAAACACAATCTGAAAACAGCACTGAAAACCAGGTACTTATGTATACCTGCACTGAAGCGTATGGTGCGACTAGTATCCTTAACAGGTATTGTACCGACGTTACGTAGCAGTATTATTGTTAAGACTTATCAGGAACTATGGACCTCCTCGAGAACTATTGAAGAAGCCTATTGTTGAATCGTTTTTAACAGATTTTTAAAAAGTGCGGTGCTGGAGCCGAAAACCGTGTAGCATCTCAATTTTTGGAAAATTTGTATTTTAACGATCTTACGTAGCAGAACTGTTATTAAAACCTATCAGGAACTATAGGACTCCTTCAAAGCTATTGAAAAAGCTTATTGATGAAACATTGTTCAAAAATTGAGGTGCTACTAGGTTACGACGGGATATGCATTATTGATGGAGGCGATGATCACGAATTCCTACTCCCGGACTCGTCGTTCCGATTTAGCGGCATGTTTTTGGTATCGCCTAAAACCGTAGCGTTGTGCATCTTCCTATTCATCTCTGGGTGTGTTCCGTAACACACTGCAAGTACTTACAGCGTGGCGCTGATAAAGTATGCTGTGAAAGTGTTCCGAAATGATGTGACGTAGTACGAAGCACTGGTAGCATGAATATGCCTCACCTCTGGGGCCGTAGTAACCGCAGCATGGAACTTAGCCTCGTACGAGGCACAAAAATTCAAATAATAATTTCGCGCTACTAAAAACTAGTATGCTGCAACGAATTTCGGAACACGTTTTACAGTACTGCCAGTGCTTACAGTGTGTTACGGAACACAGCCTCTGCAGTACGTCCTCTTGTTAAAGTACTGACCGGCAAGTGCTGACCTCCTACAACAAATGGTTCAATTAAAAGTTATACAGCGAGCGCCACTTTGCACTGCTGTATCAGCTGTGGAATATGGTAGAATATTCTGTATAATTCTAACCTTCGTTAGAACAGTTATGCTAACCTATTAAAATCTGTGTTTTGAGTCTAAGCAAAATGCCAATAAAATATATTGGTCGCAAGACTGACTTCAAGGGTAAAACCTTGTGGGAAATTTTGGGTAATCTGAAAGATTTTGGTGTTGGCAGAATCATAATCAGAAACAGATTTCAAAAGTATCCCGAACCAACCTATATGAAAATTGTGAAAGTTGCGGCATTGCCTAACGCATCTGGGGCTCATTTAGTGAGTGTTTTTGTAATTGTTAAAAAAGGTTTATTTAAATGATAATTGTTTTTATTGTGTGTCTAGGACTTCCGAAAGGTTGCTGCTCTTGTACAGAAAACCTTCAGGGGTATAACCGATAAGAATCTTGTGCAGATAGATAGAACTAGCTACAAGGCAGATTACATACTTATTCCTAAAGATGAGGAATACAAGTATTGTCAACCTCCTAAAGAGGCAAATCCAGTGATACTACCAACAACCGTAGACTTTCCTCCGTTACTGAAAGAAATTGTACTTAGAGATATGAAAGCTGCTGGGACACCTGTCACGGAGGAGCCAAGATTGAAGTTATATTATAATATTTATAACATGAACATAAAAAAATATAGACCTGCGAAAGAGGGGGAGAAACCAGATATTGAATTTACGATGAGTATGGGTAAACCTACTCATTCTACATTGTACGCCAATATTAAACAATAGAAATTTTGTTTATTTTACCTGTAAAATTGTATAGTTGATTTGAAATATAGGTTTACCATTTAACTCAAAATGGTTTAGTCTTTTGTTTTACAGATAACTTGAGTCGGTCACATAGAGTCAATTCTTCATCTTCACACCTTTGTCCTATTCCCAAAGAGGCTTCCTTAGCCTTCTCAACCATTAACGCCTGATAAAAATTGAAAAAACCCAGAAATAAAGCTTTCGAGTAATAATGATATTTGAATACCTTCCAAAATTGTCGCATTTCTTGTACATCCTCTTGTTTGCGAACGATCCAACCACGAATCCATCTTTGTAAAATAAGAGCAGCTTGTTCTTCGGTCCATAGCCATGATTTTGGATATATAGCTCTCGGACTTTTGAAGTATAACAAATTTGTAATTGAAATGCCAATCAATCTTATTAAGAAAATCTTACTTCAACTTCAACCAAATCCTAAACGGTGGAATGCTAAATACATCTAGCCATCTTTTAGATCTTTCTGGATGCCTGGGATTTTTATTCCACAGGACTTCTGCCAGATAATCGAGTCCATTGAATCGACTCTTTTGTATCTGAATGAAAATCAGTTTCATAGAAAAATCAGTACAGCAATTAATATAATATAAAACCATACGCGAAGAACATTCCATTGACGAGCCTGTTTCAACATATTTTCCATAGCCGGTAGTAAAACAGAAAAAATCTCATTGTTTAAATACTGAGCTAAACTATCATCATGAGGAATTTTAGGTTTCGATTCTTCTTCTTCATTAATCCATTCCCTATAAGGAGCCAATTCATCTTCCGTCTCGCGAAGAATAGTCTCCCATAATGAGAAACTTTCTTCCTCTTCCTCTTCGCATTCCCTCTCTAAATTTTCAAACTCATCGAAGTCCCTGTCAGAATCCGAAAGCGGACAAAAACAAATGTCCACTTCATTCTGTTCTTCAGAAATTGACTGATTCTCTGAGGTTGAGGATAAGTGCAACGAGGTAGATACGGAGAGGGCCATTTTGTATTTTATTTTTATTTGTTTTCACAATAGCTCTTCATTTCTCTGTGCCGTGTGTCAGCTGACGCAGCAGCCATATCAAAAAGTAAATTTATCTGTGATATAAATGGCCATATACGTAAAAGTTAAATATAAATCCAAAAATTATAACCTTCAATAAAATTGCAGATTTCAGTAATTAAAAAAACAACAAAATGCCCACGTGTCCAGATACCTGTCCTGTCGTGCGAGGTAGACCCTTTTGAATCGTTTATATTTGTCTGTCTTTTAAGTTGCCCAAATTTCATAATTTAGCTCAAATATTAATGCAACAAGAAGCATTGAGATCTGCGGCTAAGGAACAAAACAAAGATACAGTACCGAAACGAACCCAACCTATAAATGAGTCCAGATTAGAAGCTTCAAGTACAAGAGCAAATACTGAATCGTATAAATCAAAGTCAAGTCCACGAACACAACAAACGACCAGCATTATTCAACAAAGTGTATCAACTCCTGGTAGAAGTCCTGATAAGAAATATCAAAATCGTCACGTCCAGCAAGACCTGGAGTCCGACGTGGAGAACGTATCCGAAAGATCGCCTGGCACAGCATCCCGAAAGAAACGCCGTGAGGATGAGCTGGACGATTCTTCTTACGTTGAATCACAAGAAAAATCTGGAGCCGCGTCTGGAAAAGTATCGCGAACTACTTACCGCGAAGACAAAGCGGATGAATCCAGTAACAAAAACATTCAAGGAAGATCTAAAGCTGCGCCTACCGTAGCATCCCGCGCAAGGCAGCGTGAAGACATAAATACTGCAAAATATTCGGATCGAAAAATTCAGAGTAAATCTGGAGCATTCTCAAAAAGGGAAAAGGAAGAAGAAGCTGGTCCAAGTTCCGGAGGAAGTTCCATTCCACAAGGACATTCCCCCTGTGCTCCAGAGTGTCCTCTTAAAAGATATAAAGGTTCCTTTCGTTATCATTCGACAATTCCTTTATTGCATGAAATTTACATAAAATTCCTTATCTGCGTATAATTTTTTTCAGAATTAATTAAACGTCGTACCGAAGAGAGACAACGTAAACTCGATCGTTACTTGATCAGAAAGGGATTCAATTATTTTGATAATCTCTGCACCTGCTCGGTAATATGTCTGTTCAATCAATTGAGCAGAGATCCTTTCGTGAGATCATTGATACAGTCGGCATTGTTATTTACCGTCGGTCTTAAACTCTGCAGCGAACTTTACGCTTGGCAGATACCCAGCCGTGCAACGTTCGATTAACTAATTTCAAAAAAAAAGAAGTATCTAAAATTATATGAACGAAGATCCATATTTATTTAAATTTTCCAAATTCTAGGTCTTATCCAAATTTTAATCGCGCACAACGAACCGATCACTGCAACTAAACCACATATAGATAAAAGATAAGGAATCGTCAAGTTTTTCTGGTCTAGTTTATTAATCTTTTCGTTAGGCATTATCACTCGGAATAATATGTCATCCTGCCAATTAACAGTATCGTTGCTGTTATCAGTACTGCGGACTCTTCTGAGATGACTGGCTGGACAATTCAATGCGCAGTCATCACCGTCGAGACATCCAATGACTTTGACAGTGAGAATCATCTCATCAGTTTCTTTCATATTCTCGAACATGAATGCGTGAAAAATAATATAATTTTCCAACGGCGATACTCTGTGTTGTTCTCTGGACGAAATTTCGCGAATATCTGGATTGAGACAGCCGTGCGAATCCAAAATCCAAAGACTATTCATTATCTTGTTTCTCTGTCTCTTCTCTACGTAATGTACAGTCACTTCACTGATTCGAGAGTATTTCCATCCTGCATGCAAAATTTTACAAATTTATTCAATAAAAAAACAATTGTTTCAAACCTTTCAACGTACCATCGCCTTCTCGTACCAAAACGCGTAGAAGAATTTCTTCACCGAGTATTACAGTTCCACCCGGCTGTATTCTAGTGTCGAAAATATTTTCCGAACTGTACGTCTTTCTGTAAAGCGCCACGTCGGTCTCGAAAGCATTTTTGAAACCGCCTGTAGCGATTCTCGGTGCCATTCTTGCTGCGCTAAAAATTTACGAACACCACGCATTGTCACGATTATTACGTGCGGCGGACCTTGAAGAATTTCCAGTATTGCGGCGTACTCACGTGTCTAATGTTTTTATATTAATTTGCTTGGTGTGTGACGTCACTTTTTCTTGAGTTTTACACTGAAGCGTCACGTGAAAATCATCCTTGAGCTTGAGTCCTTGTATAACCGGAAATCGTAGGCTCAGGCAATAAAATTTATCGGATTCGATGGAGCAGTCGATAACACCACAATTCAAAAATCTATCATTTTCAAAATTAATACGATAATCGCCATTGTGCTTAGTCATTTTGCAAGCATCGCTTCTCGTATTTTCAATGACAGGACGATCGTAATTCTTCACAGGACTTACGGATGCTCTGAAAAATATTTCACGTCCTGAATTCTGACAGGACATGTCATTGACTCGCACGAGAAAAGAATTTTGATTCGATTCCTCTTGAACGTAACCTCCCTCTGTAGTACGTTGCCCGACTTTGGTTTTAACAAAATTCGAATAAGTCTGAAAGCGACTGGCACGTTCTCCATTATGAAAAGGTGCCCTCAGCACAATATCCGGTACGGAAAAATTGCTCAAATCAATCCTTGTTACATTATCTACAATCGTATTATCGGAAGACAATGACGTGGTAGAGGGAGGAGAATTTCTTGCCCGATTATCCACGACTTCCGGTAAAAATTGACCGGGCGATTCAGGCGGCAGATAAGTCTGCACCGTAGAACCGGAAATGGCTCGGGTCCCGTTGAACCTTCGTGGAAAATTAATGAAAACAGTCTTCTTCAAATCAGCCGCATCAGGCTCAATCAAATCCAATATGGCCGCCAACGAATGGCCGATCAAATGATTAAACAGAACAAAGCATTGGAGTATCTGTGAATTGATATAAAAGTGAGAATAAGTGATATGCTAATTTCCAAAATATCCAAATTTCTCTTTAATTACCAATAAAAAATATCCCATCTTGAATTCCACCTTGAATCGCGCCATTTCACGCTGTTTTCAAAAGTAAACTGACCAACGTCTCCCGTTCGATCGCCTTTTAAAGGTTACCGGTTATCGATGAATATGCGTCAAAGAGACAGCTATCATTGTTCCCTCGGTGGTAAAAGGAGAAAAAAATGAAAAGTCCATTATTAGGTACCTCGTTTCGTGATTTGGTTGACGATCATACCGCATTAGCATAAAACATGGGGCGCATCCTCCATTTTAACACTCGTCCCATTAACGAGCACTATACATTAACACCACTCCGTACGAAAGATATATACGAAGTGCTTCGATCAAATATCAAAAAATTTAGGTTAAGCAACCTTCGTATTTCAATTGAACATCATTCATGACCGACCAGGTCGCCAGATCCACCTAAATTACCATACGAAAACATAATGACGTTACCAGTCGGTATTTTTATGGTAAGAAAAACAGTTATCGTTTCCTCGTATAAAGTTAATAATAGAAAACCCGTAATGGTAAGAATAATAATAATATAATTAATTTTCTAGGTTAATTAACGATTACGCAATCAATTTATGCGTATATGGATTACGATAATTATATTTACGTATTACGGAAGCGTGCCTATACTATAGTGGTAATAACTGTTATCAGGTTTTATGTGCACATTTATTAATGGCTAAATTATTATAATAATCATCGTAGATTTTCTTGGCTTGCTATGCAGTATTTCAGCTTGGATATCCGTGAAGTATAATACACTGATCGAACGCAAAACCTGTTGGAGTTCAGGCCACCCTGGATTTGTATCCAAGTGGATTGACCTTGGGAAAGTGCACTGTGCCAGATAACTGCACTGTGCGTTCGTAGATAGGTTATTGGAATTTGTCATTAAATGACTTTTTACGGAAAATTTATTTGTATTTTTTTATATTAAAATTCGATTAACCTAGTCATAGTCGTAGTCTGATGTCATTTGTATTACATTGTGGAAGTTACAGTCCGAATACTTTACAATAAAGACATGGCTGAAGAACTGTCAAAATTGGATTTAAATCAGAAATTTTCAGTGCGCAACGAGAAAACTCATGGCTATACTCCAGGACTGTCCAAAATGAAATATTTCACATGCGTGGCTAACGTAGTACAAAGTAAACCGTAATGATGCACGAATTATAATTTCAAATTCGAAAATTCAAGAGGAACAGTGAATCAAAAAGAAGAATTTTTTAATCGCATAAAAAGTAGGTGAATCAAGGTAAAAACCCGTAAAGTACGTGTAGTCTGGTCCTACCGGAAATTCAAGGCGATCTAGC
This sequence comes from Trachelus iudaicus, assembly GCA_030142595.1. Taxonomy (NCBI): domain Eukaryota; kingdom Metazoa; phylum Arthropoda; class Insecta; order Hymenoptera; family Cephidae; genus Trachelus; species Trachelus iudaicus. Next base: position 543,365 of record JARQTH010000358.1, on the reverse strand, counting down.
AGAGCGCGAAATTCAAATAGCTGCCTTGATTTTACACTAATTTGACTATTGCCGCAAATAAGTTTTAACGCGCTAATACAAATCGACAAAAAAATCTAGAAAATTACGTCTAATAATACTCATCCAAAAGGAGATAAATACCACATAGAATCGCTGTACCATGGATGTCGTTAATAAGTTCTCGCCTCGGTTCCTGTATTATCAGTAATAGCGTTCTGCTCATTAAGCTTTGCTATAGGTAAATATCAACGTCAGGCTTCGTTACCATACCGGAATATACAAGAAATACGTAGCAAGGAAATCTCGATGAGAATACAGACAAATGAGAGTCAATGAAGCGTCGCGTATATTAATGATCAAAAATAATTTTTGACAAACCGATTTTTTCGTATATTCCAGTTATGCGCGCGCATCGTCTCCAGGATGCGCAAGGTGGCGCTTCGACGTCGTTCACGCGAACTAAATACATCTACGAGTTCTACGAGGCATCGCCCATTTTGGATTTAAAGGTGAACCTAACCTATTAAAAGAAGCTATGGCCCGTAAAGAGGCCGATGCATGCTACCGCCTAAGAACCCAGCCTCTGTTACTCGCGCACTTGCTAACGGACAATTATTATCATTAATCTTGAACTTGCAGACGGCCGAGCGAAAGGTATTCCACGGTAGAACGGATTCCACCGACGCAGAAATCCGAGGCTTGCCTACGGTGAATAAAAATAATATAATCGTTTTGACGGACCCGATGGAAAAAGGTAAGAGCGCCTGCTATTCTCTTTCTTGCAGCTTTTTCTTTGGTTATATTAGAGATTGCTAACAGTACAGGCAGTCAGATAATTACAGAGATGTATCGGTACCAGTTATGTGAAGAGATAAAGGACGACAGTATATAAAAAAAAAGGTTCAAATCGTTTCGTCTTGTATTTGAATTTCACTTTTTTTTTTAGTCTTTATATTATGTGAGAAGATTATGTCTTTTTATACCTTATTCTACGTACTACCACATTATGGGTAACGGAAGAGTAATTTTATGCGAATGCTGGATGACGTTCTGCGTATTTGACAGTGCGATTTTCATCGCAGAACGCTATCAGTCACTACGCGCTGCTAAAGAGAATTGGCAGCGATGGGAACAGATAGATTGAAAACGGTTATAGAAATTTCATATAATTTATCACTCATCGATAATTATATACATACGTATACTCTTTGTTGATCTTGAAGAACTATTATTATTGTAGGAATAATAAGTATGATTCACTGAGAAAGACCTGTTACGCATACTACACTGATATCTATAATCAACATACACATAACGATTGCATAAAAGTGCAGTTAAGCAATTAACAAAATGTAGAGGATACGACATTGACCCACAATTGTAATGACGTAAAAGTCAGTAACCGCTTAACTCATTCGTTGTTATACATATATTAGAATCGTATAACGTTCGTCGATTCGGTCAAGTACCCAGGAAAGAAGCACCGTAAACGTATTCGAGTATAGTTAAAAAATGTTTTCACTGATAATTACCAAAAAATATATATATTACTAAAAAGATTAAAAATACCGAGCGTTCGGAAAACACCTGGTGCATTTCGATATTATGATTTTGAAAAAGTCTCCGTTACGCAATAATTCTTAAGAATTAGTTGCAATGATATAATTAATTATTCTAATGAATTTCAATGCGTGATAACGGTGCTCCATTTTTTTTTTTTCTTTTTTGTTCAGACATTATACGTTCCGAGGGTTCGAAGCCATCGCTGGAGCGAAGAGGACGAAGCAAAGATGGTTGTTAACAGAAGCACCGGGCATGCATTAACAGTACTCTGGATGGGCCTGGTGGTTCTCCGTGCTCTCGGTTCTTTGGTTGGCTCTTCTGTCTCCCGCCTCCTGGATTATCACCCCAGGACACTGCCACTACGAGGATCCCGTCCGTAGTTGATTTTAGCCGTTCAGTCCATCGGCTACCTTCCTGAAAATTGCATCTTTTTCAATCTATAACCAGACTTTACGTTGGCAATTGTTCTCGGCCTCTGTTGTACAAGCGTACGGTGCTGTACTAATAGATTTTTGGTGTTATCTAAGAACAGTAATATTTTCTTGTTCAAGCGTCAACGTGTTATCATGATGTGGCGGATTCTTGTTGCTGGAATATATATGGTATTTTAAATTGCTATCGATTTTCTTCTTTTAAATTATTGAATCACCCACAATATTAACTTGTAATCTTAAGAGAAAAATAATCAGGGATATATGCATTGTTCTAGAGTTTAATCTTTTGTATTGTTATTGTTATTTGTAATGTTATCATGACTATGATGCATCTTCCATGCATTTTCCATTAATTTGCAAGGGAATAACAGTCACTTCCACGACCTGATTCGTGTTTTCTATCTTTATTGTATGTGCGTATGTATATATAATTTATCCTTCTGTCTAGTCATCCTTATATACGATTACTTTATTTCATGGTGTATTTTGTCTTATCTGCAAATGTTGTACTGACGTGTACGAAGCACGTAAAATTCAGGCTGGCAATTTTATGTACGTACGAGAATAGCTTACGAGTGCATCGGAGCGTTCGTTTACACCGTTACTCAGTCCTTAGCGTTTAAGTTACTTGACGTTTGTAGTACGTGTGATGCTCTCACGATAATAATGACAGGGTACCTTTGTGACGCGTGCTGGCAAAAGCTGTGTGACTGCTAGAGCAATTATGAAGGTTATATATATATATATATATATATATATATATAGAGAGAGAGAGAGAGAGAGAGAGAGAGAGAGAAATAAATCTGGCAACGACACGTGCCAGAGGTCTGAGGCCATTTTAATGGAGATTGTGAAATAAACCTATGTATGGATGGTCTTTAAGTTGTGTTTGTTAGGATTGGATTAGAGAAATAATGAAGCAGAATTTTTATTTATGAGAATAAATTGAAAATCGTTTAACGATAATTGGAATTTTCTTTTTGTCGAAATGTCAACGATTTCAGGTCGTCATTGCCGTGGCGCAGGATTACGAGGTTTCCGATATTCAGTGCAGCGGTGCAGGATCAGCTGCTGATCTTTTAACGGCAAAAATACGAAGACCGGTCGGCTTCAAAGGGGCGCCGCTATTCGCTGATGATCGAGCCGCTGATCCATTAACCGATCTTCACTGTCAGATAAGACCGGATCCGAACGATCCTCAGGAAGACAATTATTTTCTGAAGGTGACCGATTTCTCGCGATGCGGTATTCTTAAGAGGAACGTAAGTCTTTTTATGTAATGTTACTATAGGGTTGATGATTATTTCTCTTAATTAATTATATTCTTAATTAGGGATTCATACATTTGCGTGTCTGGTTTCCTGCGTTTCCTGGAGTCGTCATGCTGGCGGATCAGGAATTGATCCTCATGTGCAGACCACCTGAACCGACGCTGCTGAGACACAAGGCAGCTGGATTTGCTGGGACTTTGTGAGTGATTGTTTTGTGCTTATCTTTTAAGCGTTATTCGAGAGATATTTATTAAAAGAAAAATTGTCATTTTTAGTCCACATGGTGCCAGAGTGTCAGGGGTCGTCGAGGAGACTCCAGGGCGTTTGGAATACGAAGTGGCACTGTACCGCGAAGCAACTGGCAACGTGACAGACAGTAATTCAAATTCACAGACAGTCGATCAAGCTGTGCCAATCGGTACGAAGCTTCAGCTCAGGGCACGAATAAGTTCAGAGAGTGCTTGGGGTTATATAAAGTTACTGGAGGTCACGGTAAGTCCGGATCCTGATCAGCCTCATGCACCAGGAAGCGTGACCCTCGTCAAAGACGGTTGTAGAAATCGTGACTTTGCGTCGATAATTCCTCATCAACCAGCAAGATACAGAGAGAGAAAAAATGAAGTTTTTCTTGATTTCGAAGCTTTCTTGCTTAGTTCTATGAGAGAAAGATCTACACTCTGGATCCATTCCCAGATCAAGGCTTGCATGGAGCCGCAAGACTGTCAGCCGGTAAGTCTTTATTTTTATTTTGTAATATTAAATTAAATTTGCAAAATAAATAAATTGTAATATGGATCTTCAACAGGATTTTTGTCTTGATCTATTTGAACCCTCGGGTCATGGCAAGAAGAAGAGGTCGACCAACGAGGACGATGGCGGAAGTGAACAATTTTTGCCACGAGTCGAACGGCTCGTTCAGAAATACAATGACTCAACGCCATTTACAAAATTCAAAGAAAATATTGAGTACACTGTCATGATGCCTGGTGGTGAGTATTTTTGGGATTTAATTTAATTTTTTTTTTATAGTGGTGTTGTCGGTACAATCTATGTTACAGAATTGTATGATAAAGTAGCAGCTGGCCTTGAAGGTAGCTGTGGAAATTTTCTCTACGTTGCCACCGGACTTGGGGGACTTCTGATGCTCTCAGCTTTTATAATGTGTTACTTGGCGTCGCGTCTTCACAGTATTTCATCGTCGATTCCTCAAAATAAAAGCATCGACGAATTGGTGCGCGAACGCGCCCGGAAGTACTGCGAAGTCACACCCGGATATACGGGACGTTCTACGGTTCAATAAGTTATCGAGACTGGAACAGCCTTATCGAGGTTGAATCTTGTAAAATTTTTATTTATGTACTTTTTAAATCTACAAAGGAACCTTGCACCTGTCGGCAATGCATATACATGTATAACCTTGCCTACGAGTGCAGATTCTTAAATTTGATTATATTCTCGCGCAACTATCATTGGAACGAGAAGGAATCAAAGCTTCGCGAATCGCATAGTTTTATATATGACTTTTAACGCGAGCAGCAATTAATCATACTTTTATCTTTTCTCAAAGCAAGTTTCCTTCTCAGATCTGACGAATAACTGAATCTTTAAATTCGGTTTAATATTCCTTTTATAGGTTATGTATAATTTAATTACTTTAATATTTTATTGCTTTAAAATCTCCGAGTATTATTCTAGGGATCTTTATCGTGCGAGCATTGCTATCAAGTGACCTGATAGTCAAATACGTAGAATATGTAAACTATTGTGGAAAATTATATATTTTAAACGGTATTCTCGTTATTCGTACGGGTTCGGAAAGTTCGGCCATGTTCGGTAAAGCTCGGCTGTCCTCGGCGTGAATCCAGACATCCCGCTTTAAAACCGTCAATTTATACCAGTTTCAATCATTTCTAACCGGACAACGGTGCCGGATGGATGCCACGATGGATTTACCAGCCCTACTGGTGATTGTCGAGAATTCAAGTATTGGGTGGGTACAGGAAAACCTGTCACTTTTGTACATAAACACATTGTATCGTAGAGAAATTAATTAAAGGAAAAACACGATTCGAGAGACTCATGGATTCTCCTAAGAATCAAATTTGACCGATCGACAAGGATCATTTGAATGTTTATCGAATCATAGGTAGGATTTTAGGTATAATAATTTAATATATAGATCACGATCCGTACTCGTGTACATGATTATTAATATTTATTGAACAATAAAACGAGATTAAAGATCTCGAGCAAATTACAATTTTCTCAAAAGCAAACATACAGATTTCTTTGGGGCTTTAAATTTTGTATTAATCACGCTATTTTATCATTATTGTCCGTTACGTGTTGCAACTAAGCACCGACCGATGACAGTACGAGAAACGTGGGTATTATGGAATTTAAAAAGAAAAAAAGTCACTAAAAAATAAAAGTATTATCCCTTTTCTATTTTTTTTCTCTCTTATTCCGTCGGTTCACCATTATTTAACCATCCTATACTGTCCGCATCTTTGGTATAGATTTCTGAGCACAATGCCTCAAGCACAGACATTATTTTACTCTAAGACTTCTTTAACACCTATTTCTTTAATCAACGATCACGAGAAACAAAGTTCCTCAAAAATTTGATCACCTTATATACACGAGTCCCGCTGTAGAAATGTAATAAGAAAAAAGAAGAAGCAGTAATGATCGCTGCAGAAATCCCGGCATTTTAAATAAATAAGACAGCTACTCCAGTCAAGCATAAATTTATAGAATCTCGCGCAGTAAGGAAAAAAATCATAATACCAATCGAAGAAGTCACGACGATCAAAAGTTTCATTGCGGAAGATAACGATATCAAATGTTCAGATCGTACAATTTTAATGTGCCAACGGGCGCACGTGACTCCGGTAGTTTTTGAAAATATAACGATGCGTGAAAAAGCGCGAGTTTTTAACTGCGCCCTTTTAACTGTGCAACAGTCACGATGTCTTCGAAATTTTGTTCTCGTTTATTTTTATACACTCAATTTTGTTCTTCACGTCTACGTGCATTTGTCGTTGCATAACACGAACTCCCGGTCGTTGGTTTTAATCAGCAGTAGAAACGTCCGCGTTCACGTCAGAGACGATCGTATCGACCAAACGTCGAGGTGCCAAGCGTCGTTCTTCTATTTACAATTTTGCCACGAGAATATCGCTATCCACGTGAATATGCTATTCCAATAACTGTGACTTCCGTGATCGTGTGAACGCTTCGTAAGCATCGAGCTCTTTTTTCTCCTTCTTTAAATTTCTATTCTCGTATTCCAACCTGAAATTAAAGACTATGTCAACACGCCACAGGGACAATTTAAATTTAATTCATCCCTAGATACGTAGAAGCAAACGCTTCTTAATGGCGTTCGACAGTGCCTGCGTTTTATTAAGTTACTCTCGGTAGAATTAAAGTGGAATAATTACCGTAACGAATATTTGAAACCATGCAATAGCAAAATTACAATACGCACTAAGTCATAAGAAAAGAAAAATTATGAAAAAATGTCATGCATCGTGTCTATAACCGTATTTGAAATTTCTTTTTCCGCCTTTCCGTCTGCAAGCGGTATTAGTGCCTTTGCAAGAAAAAAAAAAATCAATAACCCGTGTCACTGTGATTTATACAAGAATTTTAATGGAACGCGAATATCCGAAAAAAGATAGAGGACTTTCAAGCAACAAAGTAATAAAAAAAAGATGTTTATTGCAAGATGAATACAAAAACCAGCCAAGTGCGACAAGTTAACGGCCATTCAAGTTCGTAATGATCGAATAAAGCTCCTGGGACCTAAAGGGGCAAAATACAGTCCGACAATATTCATTAAAACGTTCGCGAGCCAGTGTTACATGAAATAATGAAAGCAATGACAAGTAAAATAATACTGGGAACAGAGTGAACAATAAAATATTATGTTTGTAGTGAATGCTGCAGCAAAAAATTGATCCAACGATTTTTGTACTTGTATAATGGTTTCAGCAACGCTTAGGCAAATGCAATTTGTGTAAAAACGCCAAAGAAACAAATCTTTCGCTTCACGCGCGTTCAGTGCGATATATTAATTTTTTTTTCGAAATCTTATACAATTTGCATTGCCAATGCGCCCGCACCATGTTCCCTGACACTTCAGGGTGGATATTGATCAAAGGTCGCGCACCTATGGAGAATTATTCTCTCGACGATCTTCTCCGTAGTCATGTCGTTTCCACTGTTCAACAATTTAAATTTGTTTTGCCGCTTCGGCTCCGCATAAGGATCCGCGCCATTTTCACAAGGCATTATCGACGTCTGTCCGTGGCACACTATCGACACATTGAAATGCTCCATAAGGTCTTTGGTAACCTCATACGGCGCTCCGATCACTACCTCATTTACATACTGCAATAAAAAAAACACATTTTAATCATTACTGATCAAGGTTATCGGTATGGACTCTAAGAACGTGGATTCGCAAGCTATTTAGGCGTAAACATTTAAATTAAAAATTATATAAGCTCTGCGACTTCTGGTAAAATCACTAGGATCATATCGCAGTTAGTCATCCTTATTTTTATATTGAAACGGATATCGCGAAGGCTTGAAACCGTAATTGGACATTAACGTCAAACTATTGTAATAAGAAAAGGGGGAGGAAAAATGAATACATAATTGTGTATAAAAGTTACCGAGCACAGGGTCAATATGTTTTTCTCGTACATAGCAAGCTTTTGTCTTGTTTTTAATTCCACTCTCGAAGCGATATGATTCAGCATTATAATCACGCGTCACATGATCATTTAAAATGCTAATCGTTACATTTAAATAAATCGGCTACAAACTTATACACGACTCCCGAGTATATTTCCACATGATATCACTTTTACGTAATGAATAATCTAATCCTACATAATGGGGATACATTGACGTTAGAATACCGTCTCACCTTGCAAGCCAGAACGCTTAATACGCGTTCGTGTAGATTCATAATCGGATGATTGCCAAATTTGTATCGATTGACAGCTGGATCCGTGTGTAGGCCGACTATCAAATAATCACCTTCCTTTTTGGCGACTTCAAGAAAATCTAAATGACCAACGTGGAATAAATCAAAGGCGCCGGCCACGTAGACAATTTTATCACCAGGCTGAGCACTCTTGCCGTCACTGAACTGAATGATCTTTTGCGTTGTTGGTAAAAATTTGGAACATCCTGTCCAAGGACTTCGAGCAGTTCTGTCCTGGCCCATATTTGCACTTGGTTCTCTATCTATACTGTATTCGCTTTCGCCTTGCTTAAAGTGACCTCGAGTCATTAATAACATCCGACCCACAAGGTCAGTCGTCGAGACGCCCGCTGTTCTTTGAACTTCTCTGCAATTAATTTCATTCATTGTCATTTACATAGTTATTCGTAAGCGGTTTCTGTCAGGATGCGTAAGGGAGGCGTATCGCTTATAAATTATCAGCCAATCTAATCTTGTGATAGAACATCGTATGATTTTAATAATGACGTGGGAATGTTATTTGATACTAAATTCTTATCTGATAAGTGTAGTATATGATATTGAGAGCAATGGAAAGCGGATGTCGATATTTGTAGTATGGGTCAATTATAATTTTTTTAATTGAAATCTTGAATGTTGATATTATTACAGTTACTGATGTTTATGAGGATATAATTCTTAGTATCCTTCTTTAACTTACTTGTATCTACCTGCTGCTTTTACTAAATGGTATGTATCGACACCATCCGCTGTCATTGTTATGTCATCTCCATGAACACAAAAATCACAATCGTATTTGTTTAGGGTTTCTAATGTCGTTACGTAGGGTGCTCCTTCCACTACTTGGTCCACCCACTTGATACCTCTTACCATCTTATACCTGAAGTTAAATAATTGATGTAAGATGTTAACTTCTATAAGGAAATTTATAGTTTCATTATTTATGATCTTATGTCGTATCTGTACTTTGCTATGAGTTAAGTTATTTTAGAACCGTTGTTGTTTCATGTCATATTGTTTAGGCAGAATCAAAATTCTCATGGTAACATAATGTCACGTACTAATCAAATATTTATATATTATGTCTATCAGTTATGGCACGTTTTGCAGCAACCATAAACATTCAGGAATGTAGTTAAACAGCAGCAAATACCTTATGATTAAATTCCACATAAGAGATAAGGTATACCAGCTGATAAGTAGTACTGCATAGTTTGTAGATGCTTAACAAATAACTTTGTTCAATGGATATAATAAAAAACGTGTGATGCCTTCAGCAATATTATTTTAGCATATTTTATTGAGATTTCGAAGCAATTATTGTCTGAGTAATAACAAAAGTTTAAAAAGCAACTTCATGTTTTACAGTACAGCTATTTTATGTTTAGCATATGAGACACGAAAGCTCGAGTTATTGATTGGACTGTCTCCTACAAACTGTAAGTCCTTACACATGTATCTTTAATGAGATAATGATTCAGAAGAGGGTCAAGGTAAAGTGGTTGATCACCTCAGTATTTAGATATTGGTAGCAAAAAATATTAAGTAGTATAATAATTATGAATGTTCCTATAACGTTAATTTGTGGATTTCATGAAATACATATCACCTTTCTTGTTCTGTAAATACAGGGGGCCCTTTGTGTTTTGTGATTTCCTCATCGGTATGAACTCCGACAACCAAATAGTCACCTAAAGCCTTGGCTTGCCTTAAGGAATTAGCATGTCCGAAATGAACCATGTCATAACTGAAAGAAAAAGCATCCTTCGCTATTATGTATACATTTGTTTAGAATCTAAATTTATTACTATCTTTATTTAAATTTTAGTAGTATGAATTTCATAGTAGAAATAATTATTCAAACAAGCACTTCGTACATCTGCCATTACTATGACTAGACAAATGTCCCAAACATTGCCTAATAATACCCACAAACAGTAGAAAACAAATAACAAAATATAAGTAAAATTCCAAGGATATTCTTAGGTAGAATTTCAATATAATGAAAGGAAATTACAAGCGAAGCATGAACCAGCATTTCAAAATAGTCATACGTCAGCAAAAAGAAGTAGAGCAGATAGAAACTTCCCGGTAAAAAAACTGTTAAATACACGCGTGCCACGGTTATCAAGCAGGAAATAAAAATAGATAAAACGGCAAACTAATTGTCATATAACACACGGCACCCTTTTCATTAGCCGATAAAAAATTCTCACGTAACTTTAGCCAAATATAGTTAAAATATTGAAGACTTACCATCCGTCACACCATACTCGAACTGGCTTACGTTTATCCGTCATTGTGAATGAAAAGTTGTCAGAATTCCAACAAAATTAAAATCTATCACAAGCACGAGCTTCCAATGTACACTTCACGTTAAAAAAATCTGATATTCAACTATTCCCAACCTTCAACAACCTTCCAACGCCTCCCAAGGCTCACTACTGCTGAATGCGCGAGTCGCATTCATGTAAAGTATCTCCCCCACCACTGTGAATCATTGAGCTGATTTCAGATATGAACAATTTAATTGAACGAATCGGAATGTCTCCTATACTTTTGTAGGAATGTATCGTCACAAATAACAAGATAATATTCAAGAGAAAAGGCATAAGTAATACACAAGTATCTGGATGAACGTTGCTTTTGAAAAGATGAACAGTTATGATATTGAAATGAATGGAATTTTTATACCCACTTTAAAAGGAAGCTGAGGCTTGTAAAACGTCACACCTCTTTATCTTTTCGGTAGAAGGCGTTACTGGAAATTAATTATTAGCGTCATCGATCAATTTCAATATCATGAATCATCGTAATCAATAAACGATAAAGGCGCGTGTATAATCCTTTCAAAATTATTTCAAGAATATACGGAAGGATGGCTTTTATTTTGTGATTCAAGGAAGTAGAAACGTGTCTTTCACTTGCGTTGACAAAATGTAATTGATGACTTTAAGAGTGATATTAGCCTGAAGACACAACAGCTCTTAAATTTACTGGAGCGTGAGAAATAACGGGTGTATTGTTTGTATCGAAGTAAAAGTCTAAAAGAGACCTCTGCCCACCATCGAATGATTTCTGATAATACATTTGCCCCGTGAATCGACCTTCTTCATCTTCCTCTGGACTATCCGGGAACATTAAGATTAATTCTTATCACGTATATTAATTAGCGTATTGACTGTCTTTGCAAGAACAAAAATACGCACAGCTAACAATCATCTGGTGACAGATATACAGGGAATTAAATGGTTGGAATTTTTTTGAATTATTTAATAAGTAGAAACTCATGAAACGTCGAATGATTTTTGTATTTTTTATTTTTTTTTTTTGAATGCTACATTGTCATAATTCAATTTTCTCCGTTCAGCTTAAACTTAAATTGCAATGTATCGCGCAGTTTTAGATCTAACCTTTTAGCTAGTATCTTACTCCATAAGTAAAAGGAAATATATATTTTTTCAGTGAATAAATGAATAAGACAAAGAATGCCTTTTTTTTTTACTTCATAAAGAATAACTACCGATCTCGGTAATGTCTACTTTTAATTGCGCTTAGCGCTAATTTAAAACCGAAATTTCGTTTTTGTCGAGTATCGTATCTCGAAAACAAAAAAAAAATAAAGAGAAGTCAGTCGCTACGGTAATAATTCTTAAATTTCTTGTTTCTTTTTGTTCTTTTTCTTTTTGTCAGATACAGACCATTCTCTCTCCCAAAAACTTTTCTCTTCTCCCTTCTACTCTCTTTTGTATTAATGTACATAAAGTAAATGGTTAAAACCGCGCTAGTTAATAACCATTTTGTTGTCTATAACTGCTGCTACTGCCACCACCACTTCCACCGCCGCCGCCGCCGCCGCCGCCACCGCTACCGTATGCTCCGCCATTTTGTCCGTAACCTCCAGTACTGCTTGTTCCAGTTCCGCTACTGTAACTGCTTTGCTGATACGGTTTACTATTGTAACCACCTCCACCGGCACTACCTGTAACGAATACCGACACGTGAGTACAAAGATGTATTAATTCGATGAAAACTGGACATTTTAGAATTTCAGTCTCCATTTCGTACCGCCATTGCTTCCGCCCCACTTGCTACTTCCACGATCGCCACCTCCACGGTCAAACCTTCCTCCTCTATCCCCGTCGCGACCTCCACGAGATCCTCGGGAACCTCCTCCTCCGCGACTTCCGGATCCTCTGGATCCGCCGCCACTGCGGCCACCGTAACGTCCTCCTGGAAGTAAACAGAACATCAGCACCGGGTAGACTAGAAAGTTATATTACCGGTTTCGTAAATATAACACGGTGAAACTAACTCTTGAAGACGCCGGGATTCCTGGAGAGCTCGTAGAGCTTCGGATTAACGACCTGCTTAGCTTCCTCGAGCACCTGGATCAGGTCATTGGCCTTGTGGGAATTGCCAGGCGTAAAGAAGGCGTAGGCTGTACCCGTCCTCTGCGAACGTCCTGTACGACCGATGCGATGAACGTAGTCTTCGGAGTTGGACGGGTAGTCGAGATTAATGACAAATTTGACGTCCTCCACATCTGTGCAAAATCAGTGGTCAGTAACAACATACCTGGGACTACGTGTTTCTTTGTGGTTCAGTCGACTTATAAAGCAAACTGTATTTCTGAAGCGTTATTCAAAACCGGCGTTACTCGGGTGACATGCAAATAGAATTAAAAGCCGGAAATCATGAGTTTTATGAAAAAATCAGCTAGAAGGATGATTCAAACGCAATAATTGGACTTGATGATAATAATGAGCACCAGCGTCAATTCGACAAGACAGTTAAAAGGGAACGATTCTATTGGGACAGTAAATTTAAAGGTCTTACAAGAAAAAAAATAAAATAAAAACAAGTGAAAATTTCAGTTCAATTTGCAAAAGCACCCGTGTCACATAAGTAATTTGACCACAAAGAGCAAGCACATATTCTAATTACCTGTTTCTGCCTAGGGCTGGAAATGTAAAACGATTGGTTTTTTTTTTTTGGAAAATGTAGAGGAATCAGAGCTCAGATGGTTCTCATAGGAGTCTCGCTTCTTATAGCATATAGCGAGCTCTAGTTTTTTTTTAGTCTTAGCGACTTCACACCCTTCTCTCCTGCACCAAAGTATGGATCTGTGCTGGTCATACAAAATCTGTTCCTCGCTCATAGGTTCGGTGAGATTTTTTATATTGGAGCATCGTAGGCGCGCCTTAAGCGACCCACTTTCAAAGCCCGCGTACATCCCGTTGCATGCTTGGCATCAAGGAACACAATTGCAATTTTTTTGTCATGCCACAGAATAGGCGTGAACAGACACACTAGATCTTGGACCATCCGAACGAGAAGATCACTCGCTGATCAGTCCAAAAAAAAGAAGAAGAGAAAGACGACATTTTACTCAAAAAATTTGGTCTCTTCGTATCTTGAATTTCATTTTTTTTAATTCCCAAAATGTCTCTGGATTTTGAAGATGCGCAGTCGAGCTCGATGCCGTGTTCCTCGTTCAGTTCAGTCGTACGAGTGTCTCGCGTTCTATTTTTTTTTTTTTAATTGCAACTGTTGGAATCTTGATGCCGTTCGCTAGCTAGCTGAGAGCTGAGAAATTTAATGAAGTACCCACGAATCTTTTTTTCCGTTTTTTTTTTTGCTGGACGTCTCATTCTATTTGCTGTCCTAAAGAAAGGAACTCTACATCTTCCATACTTTGGACCTGGTCGCAGGTATAGAGCGAGAGTGTGTTTTTCGAGTGGCACGGCGGGCCGAGGCACAGCGCTTTTAGGTTAGCTTGTTGCATGGGGGCGGAGACCAGCAGTCACGCCCCGTTTCACATTAATATATTCCAAAGCAAGCTCTCCAGAGTTCTTATCATTGATAAAACTCCGTCGCATGTGCCTCTGAAAACACATAGAACAGCACGTTACTACCAGACTGACAAGACTCGTCTCGATCAGAGCAAAATCGAAAGTAGGGGGGCTTGACAAGGGTCGTGGGGGATCTAAAAGAAGATCCTTTGCTAATTAAACAGCCTGCCAAATTGCTTACCTGATAACGAGGAATTAAAATCATCTCGCACGAGATGCATGCTTTATGAGTCTGAAATATTCTGAGTAACTTTTTAGTTTGGCTAGAGCACGATTGACTGACATGTCATTATTTATTTTCACCGTGATGGTAATTGCGATAAACAGATTGTCTTAGAACAACGAGTTTGATATACACCCTTTTTCTTATTTTCAGCCTCGTAGCTATGCCAAAACTCAAAAGCATGTCAGAATCTGCCTGCGCTAACTTATTTTTAGGAAAAAAGAAAAAATAGATAAATTAGATAGTTCTTCTTTAGAGCGTACTCCTGGAAGAAATCGATTAAGAATTAGAAACTCCAAGTATTACTATTTTTTTGGCGTACAATAACTTTCTGGGGTTTTTTTCATTGAACTAGCAACTTTAACATAGCGCTCTTCGATCGTCGCTTACTATTTATATAGATAATATGTGTGTATATATAGAAAGTAGCACACATATATCCAATATGTATCATAGACACATATAAACATATATGTTTTGACAAATAGAATTTACAAATTAAAATTTTGGACGATCAAAGGCGTTATGAATGAATATTCAATAATTTACACTGTTGGAGCACCAGCGTCAATCAGTCTGGCACATGCCGTCGTCCGTTGCCACATTTGGATATCATGACTGTTACGACCGTGAATTAACCATCGCAGCCTGACCCTTACATCACAAATAATCGCTAGCATTTAGATGCTTACCTAGACCTCGTGCAGCCACGTCAGTAGCCACGAGGATGGAGGATCTGCTGTTCCGGAATTCTGTAACATTAAAGGATTACATAAAGTGATCAGTTATTTGCATCGGATAAAAAGAGAGTCTAATTAAACTGATTGAACCGAAGAGATTAATCATAATGACTTACGATTTAATACGTAATCTCTTTCCTGCTGACTTTTATCACCATGTATTCCAATCGCTTGCCATCCGTATCGATTGATGGCGCGGGTAATATCGTCGACTTTCCTTTTAGTTTCAACGAAGATAATTGTTTTATTCTCCGGTTCGTTTGATATTTCCTCCAGGAGTTTCATCAGCTTGCCCTCCTTCTCGTACTCCTCGCAGACGTCGACGATCTGGAGGATGTTGTGATTGGCTGCTAGTTGTAGAGAGCCAACGTTGATCTGGATGTAGTCCGTTAAGAATTCTTCAGCTAGGTTTCGCACTTCCTTCGGCCATGTTGCTGACCACATGAGAGTTTGTCTATCAGGTCTGATTTGCTCGACTATCTTTCTAATCTGAGGTTCAAAACCCATATCGAGCATTCTATCAGCTTCGTCTAGTACTAGATATGTGCATCTACGTAGATTTGTCGTGCCCCGCTCTAGGAAGTCTATGAGACGACCTGGCGTGGCGATGCATATTTCTACGCCACGTTCTAAGTCTCGTGCTTGAGGTCCTTTGGGAGCTCCACCGAAGATACACGTGTTCCTTACTTGGGATGAGACTCCAAAGTCAGATGCTACCTGTTGGATCTGTTGTGCTAATTCTCTTGTAGGAGCCAGAATTAGAGCTATCGGTCCATCGCCTCTTGTTAGGCGTGGTTGATTATTTATATGTACAATGGCTGGCAAGATGTAGGCTAGAGTTTTTCCAGATCCTGTTTGCGCTATCCCTACCATGTCTCTTCCTGATAATGCAATTGGCCATCCTTGTGCTTGTATGGCAGTAGGTTCTCCAAAGCCTTGTTTTCTGATTTCATTAAGAACATAGTCAGGGAAGCCACCTTCTTCGAAAAAGACATTGGGTCCTGGAATATTTGTTCCTTTTACTGTAATTTCTTTGTCTGATTTGTATGCTTCGACGGTGTGTTGACTGCGGCCTGACACATTAGGATGTGGCTGATAGAAATCCTTTCTAAATGGTTGCAATGTACTCATGTCCCATCTTGGTTTTCGCAGGCGTTCACCAGGCTGCTTGTTCTTGAAGGAGCTACCAAAACTGCTGTTGTCACGACTTGCTCCTCCACTAAATCTACTACCACCATCGCGACTGCTAAAACGACCTCCACGACTGCTACCTCCACCGCGTCTATCACCGCGGTCGCGGTCTCTGTAAGCCCTATAAAGGTAAATATATTATTTGTCATTATTCAACAATATTACGCATTCCTTATTCTCATGTTCCAAACTATTGTATATCGCTTATTATACAATTTTCCAACAAATTTCAATACAAATATACCAAAAAACAATTAGTTTTTAATTAACTTGCGCTCAAAATAAAATATTCCTGAAAACTGCTACTGGCAAGTAAAATGGTGTAAGCAAAATCACAATACGGTTGACAAATATTTAAGCAAAAGCACTAAAATTCAAAAAAGTTCATTCAATCCTACTAAGAAAACTATCGAACTTACATTATTATGAATTTTTGTCTGTAATGCCAATGAAAATACTGAAACTTTCCAAAGGATTTTGGAAATTTGACGGGACAGTTCACAGTCTACGCGTCACCGAGGTTCACAAGGATTCCGTGATCGGAAGAATAGCAATGGCGACTGTGCGCGACAAGAAGTAGTCCCAAATTATTATAAACCATTTGTCGCACCTCTCGAAGCGTAGTCGACCGCTATAAAATTTTCAAAATCGAACATTCAATTTCTCGACTTTACTCTCGTAAGAGTTTCATTCTGAAAATTTCTTATTTCATTAAAGTAGGTCTCGAACTTTAGCTGGATAGAGCTGGCCCCGTTAGCCACGCCTATGCATAAATTAGTGCACCAGAGAGAGGGGGTAGCACTTCAGCCAATCAAATATTAGCTCTAACTGTCTCAGTATTAAACGGCGTGTCCAATTGGGCCAGAGCAAGACAATGGTATATTTGAAGATACCGACAGGGGGAATAAAGATCTTGCAAGTAGTCGAAGAAGAAAGTGGTCAGGATACGAGGGCAAAGGCGCGTTTTTATAAAAGCAACGTTAAACTTAAGAGAACGAAAAAAGAAAAACTTTTATTAATGATTTCTTTGAATGACAATTTAACGCGAGATAATAATTATTAGTAATCATAGCTTTTCTTATACACGAGATCACAGAAAATAGTCCTAGTAAGTCAAATCCATAGGATACTAATAGTGTTTTCACAAATAACTTATTTACGTGTAAATTCGTCTGAATATAATCGCATTAATTCTCATATCTATCAATGTTGCTTATCACTATCGTGATTATACTTTCACAGATTCTTCGAAGAACCTCAGAATCTGGTTCGAGCTACCAGTTCCTTAAATTACAGTATCGCTATGGAACTTATAAATTATTGTTTTATGTAATACAGTTTTAAAAGGAACGTAAAACCTCATTTGTTGCACTACAACGATATGCTATAAAGAAATTACGACAATTTGATGCCTAGCCCATTTTTTAATGACTCATTTATCGAGTCAGTACACCAGTCACTCTTGGTTTAAATAACTATTACATACCTCTTCTTAGGCTTTGATGCTTCTCTGTTCTAGTACATAGAAACGAGAATAATACTGAGTGAGCACAGCATGCGTTTACTTGTGTGCCAGCACAGTCATGTTCGGTACATCAAAAAATAAACTTTTTAAGCACGATCACTCAGTGTGCATACAATTTTGCACACAAGCTGAACACAACACCAAGGTAAATTCTCAATAAGTACACCCAGTCTTGTCTTATCACTTTGATTAATAAAAATTTAAGTACAAAGAGAAAAAGAGTAGTGGCAAATTCATATTATAATCAAATATGAATAATATCATTGACCACAGCACCCATATACGATCGTTGATCCACGACCAAGTATTTTTTGTCAAATATTCATACAGCCTTGCTTTTTCTTTTTTAAATTACTTCAAAACATTACCCCTTACGCACCTATCAATTTTTAGTCCTATTATAATTAATGTATCAATAATCTCCATTTTTTCTCTTTGTAGAAAAACCTGCGATCGTGCCTAAAAAGTATTGAGTCATAACCATTACAATTACTCGTAATTGCAAACGACAAATACATCAGTCTATGAGATCCCATGGTTTCTCCATGCCCATACTATTTAGATAGTCGTTATCATTTTAACCCACTAGTAAATTCCTCGCGTATCTTAATACGCGGAACCTCTGTACTGATAGCTATTCCCATAATTATCACCGCCGCCATAATTCTGCGGCATGTTACCCTGTCCATAATTCCTTTGAGTGCTATAGCCATAGCTTGAACTTTGACTTATTGGATTAGACGGTTTCCCAGTCGAGTAATTGTACTCAGATGTGGTGTAGCCGGACGATGAAGATTGGTAGGATCCTCCACCACGAGTACCGCTACTACCTCCTCGTCCTCGGGAGGAACTTCCGCCACCGCGTCCTCTGCCTTCTCCACTGCCACCGCGTCGCCCTCCACCTCTGTCGGATCCTCCGGATGGCCCTCCGAATCTCTTGCCACCTGCGATTCATTGGTATTTAAAAATCTACCCTCTGTTTCCGCACTGAAGAATATTTTAAGTTCCATTCTTTTGTTGGCTCTCAAAGACCTTTGAGGCTTCTTTGACTAAGTATCGCCCTACTCACTTCTACCTCCGAAACTGCTTGACTTTGCCATCTCGGCCATTTCACTCAGTCGCGGATTGATGTTTTGTCCCGCTTCGCGCAAGACCTCAATCAGGTCGCCGGCGTGTTTCATATTGTGACTCGTGAAAAAAGCATAAGCTGTTCCGGTTTGTCGTCTCCTGCCAGTACGTCCGATACGATGTATATAGTCCTCGGACGATGAGGGATAATCGAAATTTATCACATATTTAACGTCATCCACATCTGCGAAATGATAACGTTCAAGTACTGCGATGATTATTTGAGGATTTTAATTTTTAAAAATATATATAATTATGTCGCTTTTCTTTGCGGGTTACAGCCTCGCGAGATGACAAGAGAATAAAATTTTTGTTTCTTTGTCATTGTTTTTTTTTTTTAACTATTTATCATTACTTTTTTTAATGTATCATTTAGATAGTATCGTCGACGGCGTGCGCACGCATTTTCAAGTGTGACAAAAATGACGCTTGAATGACACCCACCTTTCCATTGTAAAATCCGACTCAAAATCAGCTAGAGTGGGTCCCGTTTGCTTTTAAAGCGGGACGATTTCGGTCGGTTTCTTTAGTAAAATTTAATGTCGGCCTAGAGATTAGACAGACACAGCGGTGGTGTCTGGTTTTGGGACAAAGGCAGCATTTTAGGGTTTAGGCCCGAGTGCATTAATTCTACTAGAGGCACCAGATTATTTGGCGAATCGATACTTTCATCTTTATCTTTGCTCATTCGATTAAACGACAGTGCAATGATTTGTACGTGAAAATCATTTTTGTTACTAAAGAACGCCTTGCAAAAATGATTTGTCACTGTCACTAATTCACTCAAGTATTGTATGACTCTTTACTGAGTGTATCAGCGCGACTCGAACAACATAAAAGTATAAATAAATAAAAATAATAGAGTCACTGTGTCTGCCCAATACTGGCAGTACACCGCGTCGATTTAGGGATCTCTGTGCCTCTGAAAAAAGAAAACCAGACAGACTTAGTGGTAGCTTGTGTGCATTTTTAGAGCCCTGCCGATCGATTTAACGTATCAGAAAGAAATCAATGTTACCTGCCGATCATTAGATTGAATAAAACAAAAATCTTCATATTTGTTGTGATCTAGCTTGATTACTTTAAAGAAAAGAAAAAAAGAATATTTTTCTAACTGCAGGGCTCTATTAATGTAGCTCTTAGAACAATGATCACAAAAGTTCCAATGCATCACACGTTGCTACATACACAGCCGTCGGCCGGTCTCACTATGATAACGCATCACTGGCTAATCCAATAAGTGTTGCCAATTCCCAGTCAAACCGCGCGTCCTTACGTACAATTGGTTTTTTTTTTATTTTCAATTCCTAATTAAAACCTACCCAAACCACGTGCGGCTACATCCGTGGCTACCAGTATTGGCGCGCGTCCACTTCGGAATTCTTGTAATACATGATCTCTCTCTTGCTGATTCTTGTCGCCATGGATACTCAATGCTTGCCAACCGTCACGCCTAATGTTTCTCGTGATGTCGTCAACTTTTCGCTTTGTTTCCACAAATATGATTGTCTTATTCTCCTTTTCGGTGCCTATCTCCTGAAGCAGCCTGTACAGCTTGAGATCCTTTTCGAATTCCTGACAGACATCCACTATCTGGATGATATTGTGATTGGCGGAAAGGGTCAAGGAACCGATATTCAAGTGAGTGTAATTTGTTAAAAAATCTTCAGCCAATGCTCGCACTTCCTTTGGCCATGTCGCAGACCACATTAGAACTTGACGATCAGGTCGAATCTGTTCTATTATTTTTCTTATCTGTGGCTCGAATCCCATGTCTAACATTCTGTCAGCTTCGTCCAGCACGAGGTATGTGCATCTGTTTTTGAGTAAGGATTTGATTATTTATTTGGGTAAGGCCACTGAGTAGCATGGTACTCTTGTTTAGCTCACCTGCGTAGACTGGTGGTACCACGTTCTAGGAAATCAATGAGACGTCCTGGTGTGGCGATGCAAATTTCTACTCCTCTCTCTAAATCGTGTGCTTGTGGACCCTTCGGCGCACCACCAAATATGCAGGTGTTCCTTACTGCTGCCGTTTCACCAAAACAGTTGGCTACTTCTTGAATTTGTTGAGCTAGCTCACGGGTCGGGGCTAAGATAAGGGCAATAGGACCATCACCAGTAGTTAGACGTGGTTGATGTATGATGTGGACAATGGCTGGTAGAATGTACTATAAGGAAAATGAACTCTTTGTAGCAAAATTTTCAATTGTTTAGAGATTGTACTAACCAACCATGAATTTTTAGGATCTTACTTACTCCTAAAGTTTTTCCAGAACCAGTCTGAGCAATAGCAACAAGGTCTTTTCCACTTAGTGCTATAGGCCATCCCTGAGCTTGAATAGCCGTAGGCTGAGCATATCCTTGTCTTCTTATGCCTTCCATTACGTAAGATGGAAAATTCCCTTCTTCAAAGTATTGAATAGGATTAGGTACATCATCTCCCTTAACAGTGATTTCAGCATCCTGTCGAAATTTACTGACCTCCTCCGGTGATCTGATGGTACAATTCAAGATGATAAAAATTTCTTTCACAATATTAAATCAGTGACAAAAAAATATCATACCGATTTCTAACAGCCGGATGTTCTACGTAAAAGTCCTTTCGCAATGGTTCTAAGGAACGAATATCCCAGTTTAATTTTCTTAGAGCACCACCAGGTTGTTTACCCTTTAAACCGCCACGTCCACTCCCGCCTCCATTTCCACCGATACTACTTCCGCCCCGACTACTGAATCTTCCACTTCCGTTTCCGTGACTTCCATCGCTACCACCTCGACCATTTCCTCTGCCACCTCCTCGACGACCTCTGCTCTGATCTCTGTCACGATTGAACCTGAGAAGAGGTTGAGATTTGTACGATTAATCAAGAAAGAAATAATTCAAAGATTATGTAACAAGATGGTGGTCGAACAATGAACAAGGGAGAATGAATGAAATAGGTTTTCGGTTAAGCAGTAGTCAGTATCTTTTGAATTGAAATAAATGTACGTTACTGACAATAAATCATTTCTGCCATACATACACATAATATCCATCAGGAAACTGCAATTATTGATTGCTGTCATTAGTATAAAAGGATTTTACATTGTTAAAAATGGCCGTATTTTTCCCAAAACTGCTGCTTAAGAGATTTGAAATTTCTCAGGCTATAAAGTACTAAATGATTGTTCCCAGGCAGTCAATAAAGATTACGATTGAATTAAGTTTTTCTCGATAAAAATATTAAGAGTTCCACTAGTACTTACATGTGGAAATGGGAAAATATTACAGAGCAGCGACTGTCTGATAAACCGTATCGTCCGGCGAGCAGCAGCCACTTGCAAAGCAATCAATAATTTCGTAGCAATGAGCTGTAACGAGTGACTCTGGAAACTAAGCGCTTAGCTAACTTCGTATCTGATATCTGCACGTCTTTGTACGAGGAACTAGAACGAGCGTTTTAAATGTATTTTGATAAGCGAGAAATTATCAAGTTTGGATTTGCCGGCAGTCCGGCAAGTCGAATTTTCTTCTGAGGTACTTCCGAAAGTAGTTCCCAGTAAACTGTTTCTATGGATACGGCGTAGTAATATCGGATAATATTCAGATCCATATTTAGGTGCAGTTCTTATGTAAGCGACGCTTTGCGTCCAATAATTACCTAATTCTGCATTATTTGAGAAACACTGCTGGTGGAGATGACACATGCTATTGGTTGACTCATTCAATTTAACAGCCAATGGGATACTTCCTTTAAAAAAGTATCATTTGGTTTAGAAAGAGGCGGCTGGTACACAGCCAATAGGACGCTGACTTTCACCCAGTGTTGACGCTTTTTTTGCGTTTGTGTAATGTTGCCAAATCGACTGCTAAATCTAGAACGGAGATTGACGGAGACGATACTTTCAAGAAATTTGTTCTTCTCTGTATAGAAGGATATTGAATATAATCTTTCGTAATGTCATCACAATCGGTACAGCTATATTTTTTTCCCTTAATTATGGTAATGAATAATTATGACATGGTCAACGGGGGATGTTATACCTGTAAACAATAGTATTCGTGTATTTAACGTATATGTTTGTTTTTATTTGTCAATTTTTTTATTTTTGTTTTAGGGATGTGATACTCTTCGTATCTTGCATTTACCTCCGTATTTATCGGATACTCAACGTGACGAGTTGTTCAAAAAATATGGTGCTCTGAAAACTAGAACTGTTAGAAGGTCTGAGAAATATACAATGACTTTTGCCAAGTTCCCTTCGAAACAAGAAGCTACCGAAGCTTTTTTACGATTACACCAGTTGGAAGTGCGTGGGCAACATTTATCTGTTGAATTTGCCAAGAAATCTGTACCTATTGAACTTTCCGATAGTGACATTCATAGGACTGAAGTAATTCAGGAAGAAGCAAAGAAGGATACTCCAAATAAGACACATTTACAAGCTTTTCTTAAAAAGTTAAATAGTTGGGCAAACAGTCATGTTCTTACACAACCACCACCACCAAATATTTGGTATAAATATTCGCCACCAACCAAAAATACATTATTACGAATAGCAATACAATTACTCAAGGAGCCAGCTTTTTACACACAGGTAACGTTTTTATTAAATGCTTAATATATTTTACATTTTATATTATTATTTAATTATGCAGGTCTTACACTTGATGAACAAGATGAATTTACCACCTCCGTTTGAGGAGTTGGATTCTGAATTTCCAATGCTTCGTGAAGTCTACAATATGGAGAAGTATAAGGATATTTTTGGAGTTTCCATTGAGGAAAATGAGGAAGCAGAAGGTAAATATTTTTTTATTTTCACTTTTTAACAAGACAGAATTTATACAGTTAACGTTTTATTATTTAGAACAACAATCTGACGAGGAAGAAGAATCGGAGCTGGAGTCTGACGAAGAAACCCACAACAGACCACCAGAAATTATTCCTGTGAAAAGGAAAAAACCACAATCTACAAAACGCTTAAAAATTCCAAAATTTGTAAATCCAACCAAACAAAATGTCACTACCAGTTCAAGTCAAAAACCAATCAGACCAGAAGACATGTTCGAGTCCGTTCAACGTGGCGAGATTAAGAAACCAAAAATTGAGTTAAAAAATGTTTCTGATAAATTATTAGATACGCCGACCGATACAATAACTGCATCTACAGAAACTCCAGAATCAGAAGGTGGTTTTGGTCTTATGTATCCGACAAAGAAAAACGACGAAGAGGAAGCAGAAGAAAATCCAAAGCCCCCATTAGAGGAACAAGAATTCATTACTGCAGAGCAACTCGCATCTAACAGAATATCCGCAAACGGTAAGTAAAATTGAATACAGTGGAGACTCAATTAACCGGACTAATTGTTGTCGTAAGTCATTCGGATAATCGAAAATCCGGATAATCGTATGTATGAAGAAAAGCGATTTTTGTAATACATATGTATTAACTCTAGAAAGATAACCTACGTCGCCCACGTATGGTTATCTTTTAGGTACATTGTCATATGGTATCTTTCTAGGATTAATACGTAATGTTAGATGTTTATTCGAAACAACAAAAACAAATTAAACTTATTAAAATCAACAACATAGGACAGTCGCTGTAGTTTAATTTTTTTTTTTTAAATATTTGGTAATTGTCATTTGACGTAAACAATTTTTAGATTACAATTTTTAGATACCATTTTTTTTAAACTAGACTACAAAGATATTTGCTCGCGATTGACAATCCGTATAACCCAGGTCCGGATAATCGAGTCTCCACTGTAATCGATATTAATTCGTCTCCTTTGATAACAGTATCATTAAAAGAATTTTTTCACAGATCAAAGGTTACTTCCGGTTTTCAAGAATTACCATGCTGGAAAGCCGTCGTGTCGCTTATACATAAAAAACTTAGCCAAACAAGTGGAGTCCAAAGATCTTCATTTCATATACAAAAAATATGCAATACCAAATATGGAAAATGCAGATTACCAATTTGAAGTTCGATTAATGCAAGAAGGTCGAATGAAGGGTCAAGCATTCGTGACACTACAAAACACAACCCAAGCGCAACTGGCCCTTGAAGAAACAAATGGCTACATCCTAAAAGACAAACCAATGGTGGTGCAATTTGCAAAAGCAGCTAAGAGCTAGCAATTAATTACACCCAAGACTGATAATCCCATCGAGATACAATATTTATGTACATAAAACCCAAGCAAAGTAAATACTATATTAAATCCAAACAAATGACCTTTAACCTACTACCGTGAGTGGGTATGAATTCTTATCGCTAGTTATTACTTTGGATTACAGCGGTGAAGTCCATTTTAATTACCACTAAAATTTTATTACAATGCAATTTAAAAGTCATTGGCTCTCGTTACTTTCATTTAATATTTTAACGAATATCCTGCTGGTTCCAGTAGAAAAAATATGTAATTTAATCGTCCTTTACAGTAGAAAATTAGAAAGTCGTTCTACTCAAGTAGTGGTGTGTCAGAGCCGCGTCAGCGGGGGTCGGCGCCCGCCTGGCAGTCAGTAGTTGGCGAAGTGTCCGCCAGGGAGTTGTGTTTTGCATTCCGTCGTGTCAAGTGCTGTGGTGAATTCCCGTTCGTGTCGAGCGAAAGCTGATTTCTTCGTCCGTCAGCTCCGTCTTGAGTAAAAGCATAAGAACATATTGAACGAAATTATAATGATGGACGTGTCTCTGTTGCTCCAGCATTCCCAATACGCGATACCAGTGGGCATTGTCTTGGTCTGCGCTATCCTTGTATTCGTCTTCGGCTTTAAAAATGCCGAGCAACCGCCGTTCGCTCAACTCTCGTCTAGCTCCGACGTGGACCGGAAGCTAGCTGGCAAGAAACGAAGCAAGATCAGGGAAAAGGTATGAGTCTAGTAATTATTGTTAATTGTTTCCTATTGATATTTTAAGGAATGGAACGTGGCACGCGTGGTCCACTAAATCGTTCCTTCCTCGCCATATGGTTCCTTGTTTGTAACAACATGCTACTCACACACAGTCGATAATCAGCTGGGCCACCTTCCAGGGGTGATGCTTGTAATGCACGTCCCTTAATGGCTGTGACGTAACATACAGACACTTGTGTCTTATAAGTGTTTTATGCATTTTTAAAAATTATTTTCATTCACGTTTCGGATAAATGCTTTAGAACTTTGGAACACCATTTATAGTTGTTTCATGTATATACTTTGTTCTCTTTTTAGATTTGGTATTTTATTGCTTACCTAATTTTAAGGAGTATATAGAGGAATTAAGGTTCTTTAGTGTACATGTGTTGGACTTGTGTAATAGCATTATGGGATTTAATTGCTGAGTTCAAGAGAATGTACTTTGTCATTGGTCTATATATAGGTAACCTATTTTCTTTGCAGCGTTCAGCTAATGGACAAGTTGCTACCGAGAAGGCTAGTCCGGTTAAGAAGGTCTCACCTGTCAAGGCAGAGCCTGTGAAGAAATCTGCTGCTAAGTCTGACGATGTCGATGGCAAGTTGAAGGAGCAGAAACAAGATGATAACAAACCTAACGCTGGTAAAAAAGAGAAGAATCAGGCTGCTCCTAAATCAGGAAAGGAAAATAAGGTGGAACAGGCGAAGAATAAGAAGAATCTTGCTCAAGAAAAGCCAGTAGATTTTGATGATGGTATATTTTATTTATAAAATTTTCTTAAAAATATGTTTATTTATATGCTAAATACATTGATTTTCTTGCTGTAGGAGGCTGGGAGCAGGCATACTCCAGAAAGGACAAGAAGAATAAGAAGAAGGAAGAGGAGACCCCATCGAAGAAAAGTAAGAAGGCAAAGAAGGCAGACTTGATAAACGAGGTTACTAAGGATAAAGAGCAAGAGAAACCTGAGATTAAGGATAAAGTGGCCAAGGAGACTGAAAATAAGGAATTGAAAGAAAAAGACAAGAAAGAAGTAATTCTCACTCCGATAACCGCTGATCCTACACCCGAAGAAAAAGTTTCTGAGAGGAAAGAAGAAGTTCCAGTTCCCAAGGTAATTGTTTACGCATCCTTTCATAAAGCACGAGAAAAGAATCCTGAAATTTTCCTCACTATTAATTGTTAACGCAGATCGAAAAGGTGGAGAAGGTAGAAGAAAAGAAAAGTAAAGCAAAGAAAGGAAAAAAGGTCAGCGAGAGTGAGGGTACTCCACCAATTTCTGAACCACCAACTCCAAGGAAGGATGAGAAGCACATCGAGAAGGTAGCAGAAAAGAAGGTGATCGAAGAGAGCAAGAAGAAGCCTGAGATAATAGTGGAGCCACCGATAGAAGAAAGAGTCGAAGAGAAGGCTGCTCTGGCATTCGATGAACTTGGAGGTGAGTAAAATAAATAACATTCTTATCCCTGTAATGCCTATTGTTAACTCTTCGTTAAATTGAAAACGACACTAACAACACAGCAAACCAATTTCACGAAATTAAAACAATTCCTCTAATTCTCAGACGTGTGGACGGAAGCAAAGCCACAAAAGAAAAGCAAGAAGAAGGCTCGTAAGGACAACTGAAAGCGCTTCACGTGAAAGAAAACAGAGTTTCTTGCGCAGAAATACTGAGTGAGAATCCTGCTTGGCCCGTAACACAGAGGTCGTAAACTCGCGTTCGGCCAAATCAGGTGTGTCCTTAGTCGACTTAATCGTTCACCACCTGACCACAATTTCCTTGTCCCGTGTAAATAAGTACAGATCGAACAGGTTTCGCGACTGTCATTCGGGATCGTCGCATAAAATGGACGTTTAACGTCACGATCGCTTAATTAAGGTAAAGAAAGAAAGAAAGAAAAAAACTAAAAGAAACAAAAAAACTACTAGAGAAATAGCGGGCATCGTCACAGACTCTAGCTAGTTTAAAAACTTAACAAAAGGGAGACACTCAGAAGTCCAGGACCTTTCAGAAAAGTTACAAAAAGAAGAAAAAGAAAATCAAAGCGAAAGACGGAGTTAACTTTACTGCTCAAGTTTTATGGTTTTCTTGTCTCAGCTATTTATCTAACTTAATTTCAAAATTGATATCCCAAGACTACGTATAACAGAGCTGTACTTCACGCGCCTTTAGTCTCTGCGTGACTTGTCCCTCGTGAAAAACAAAATTACGATCTGAAGTTCCACTCCGAACGGTCTAAGGCCCACATTAACAAGTAAACGTGTTAAACTCGACACGAATATCCATATGCAGGACAATCTCGTGAAAAGAAATGGCGTCACAACTACAAATACAGTATACAGCCACCGTATATAAAAAGAAAATATACCAAAACAGAAAAGACACGGAGAGAGACATGTTATCGCTCACCCGCGTCACACTGTCTACGATCAGTGAGGCTAACGAAAACAAAGCTACCAAAAAGAAATTCTCTATCCTCCCAGCCTCATACGACTGACGCGTGAAGACACAAATTTTCGTGACGCTGATGTCTATGAAAACGGGATCGTGCACAACTTGCCTTGATTGTCGTTCGAGCTTAGATCTCGCCATAGAACAAGACTCACGTCGATCCGTGCCTCTTGGCCAAGTGAAATCTTGACAAGAAATTATCTTGCACGTGGTTCAATGAAAAAATAAAGGAAGAAAAGAAAACGTACGTGTAATGTACGCGCGCGTCGCGCACACAATTCTTTTTCTTTTATCGCGCTATAATAAATCTCTGGCCATGGGCAACGCTAAAGTATAAACGTAAAAGAGAACGAAAAGGAAAGGATGGAGAACAATTGGAGTCAACGACTCTATTGGCGCTTTATACGGTATAAACGATACGACAACCGACTTTATTATTGATATACAATATATCTATAATATATATATATATATATATATATATATATTATAAATATAATCTAAAATTAATATGGTAGCACCGCGATGAATATTCAACGCGATGGCTTAGTCATACGTTTGTCTATGTGTAAATGTGCGCTCGTAGAAAGAACCGGAAGAGGATGTGTCTTGACTCGATTAACAGTGCTAAAAGAAAAATCTCTTCAATGATCCTCCTACCCGATGTTTTCAAAAACCGGAGCGGTGCAGCTTATATTTTACTTAAAAAAAAAAAGGGATAAAAATCTGGAAAATATCTGACCCTCTCTCTCTCTCTCTCTAACTCTCTCATACGCACACTCTTTTTCTCGCCTTCCGCCAGTCTTGTTTTTTCCGGTCAAACAAATTTTTCTGCTAATTCCCTTTCCCCCTCTCCCCCCCTCTAGGCTCAAAAAAAAAGTGTAAATCCCCCGAACCTCGCCAAACGACCCACTCTGGATACGACAGGGACTATTGTAATTACATTATTGAAAATGCGTCCAAACAGTAAGGGGTCATTTTTATTCTTGTGTGATGTATCGTACGTATACAGGGTGTACAAGAAGAAATATGTACCACGACAGCCTGTATGCGTACGTATATATGTAGCGTATTTGTTTGTGTTTTGCGATTAAGAGTTAACTATTAATATTTAATGCTAGGTATTTTTAGGATAGAACAATGGGTGGCAGAGGGAGAAGGGACGGACGCGGGGCGACAATTTCAATCGTGAAGATAATGCAACAATGTGATAAGCGTACTCGATTACCTGAGCTCATTACTTGAACATCCTTAAAATAATAATTCCACTCGCGCGAACCATCTGTTATTATTGTTCATTGTTTTTCGATTATTATTACTGTCATTAAGATTATTATTTACTGTTTCACGTGGGAAACTAATACGACACGGTACACGCGGTTCGACGATGTAGACAAAATTGCGTGGGTCAACGATACGATCGAGAGTGAAAAATTGGCTAATTTGAAAAGTATGTTTTTCTTATACCCCTATCAGAGATCATAATTCGATCGGCAGTTGAACGCAAGCGATTCTTCAGTTGGACAGTTTCACTTCAAGGAAACGTGACGCACGTGGGATAAAAAGTTTGAAATTGAATTGCCGAGAAGAAAAGAATAGAAAATTAGTCTTTGTTTTTTATTAGTCGAAAACTGATCCACCATCGCGAGCTACTTGAACTTATTAACGTGCCAAAAGAAAAAAAGAAACCAGGGAATAAAAGGAACTGATAACGAAGAAAGAAATCTTTTATCGATTTGAACATGCTTGGGACTCTGACAAGAGAAAGAAGATAAAAAGACAATTTAACCCCCTCCAAGAAAATGGTACGAGGCCACGACTGCTCTAGCGTAATAAATATTCGTTTTTGTAATCTCACTGGATTTGCGTGTAATGTATTGCGTGTATTAACGAACAATTAGGTTATACAGGTTCCACGCAGTTTATGTATCAGGTTAATAACGATCAGCCAAAAGTGGCAGGGCTCATTGTTATCACCGTTCCTCGAATCAACGATAACTATTGTACTTAAATGAGAAGGACAGAAAAATACGTCTGAGAGGTTATGTAACGCGTACAGGTGGCGTCTCCACGGCTATACGCATACGGTTAATGGCCGTTGAACGAAACGAACGATTGCGCCGTTTTTAACGTTAATTAAATCTTTCCGTGGATTCACGAGTCTCGCGTATTATTCTGTCTATAGAGAAATGCAGATATTTTGAATAATGCAGATTTGTAAATACAACCGGGACAGAAATTGTAACGACGATTGACGAATATTCAAGATGGCGCTCGTTACCCTGTCGCGCGATCTTTTCTTTCTCTCGTTCTTAGATACGATAGGGATTATTTTCGAAAAAAAAAAAAAGAATCACCGTCCTCTGTACATTTCGCTATTTTAAATACGTTTTTTTTTTGTGTAAGTTGTATGAAATATCTGGATACACGCGTTTCTCTTGTTAACACCGCACGTGACTCAAGCTCTCTCTTTCTCGCTCTTGCTGTACGTCCGCCATTCCTTATTTATCTTACGCAATTAATAGGTAATACGAATATATGCCAATCTACGACTGGAGCATCGAGGAGTGTTTGATTTATGAATATTTTTCTTTCAAATTCTTTTGGAATACCTTTTTTCAAAAATTAACGACAAAGCGTACTCTGAGGTCTTTGCATTTTAATCGTCTAAGAGAAATATTCGTTTAACGATTAAGAGTAAAAGATAAAGTTGCTTTATGACGTGGCATTAATGATTGATGTATTTTTTTTTTTTTTTTTTTTGTTAATTTGGAATTGCTCTAATGACTTTTATTTTATTCTGTAAAAATGACCTTGTAAGCCTTATACGTTTGAATGGCATCGACACACATTATTGCACGGTATAATTAATTCTATAAATATTTTATATATATATATATTGACAAATATATATATAGAATATAATATAATATAAATCTATATACATATTTGTGTATGGGTGTGAGTGTTCGTTAGTCTTCTTAGTACTAGATATGCCGGGTGAGGTTAAATTTAAGCAGAAAAATTGCAAAGGTGATGTATCTATTGTCAGGTATCAAAAAAAAAATGGATGGAGTGGGATGAGCATAATGATAAGAAAAAATGAAAAAAAATTTGAATATATATATATATATATTTAGGTTGTGAAAGAGTGAACTTGTCGATTGGGCGGCGGAGGATATGAAAGAGAGAGGAGGAGGGGGGGAGAGAGAGAGAGAGAGTGGGGAGAAACAATTAAATAAAGACTATATTTTTCCAGCATTTACTTGCGGCCATTCACTAAGCCCGCTTGTACAAGTAAACGTTAAAGGTTTTTGGTGCGCGTAGGGCAATTTGTACATACTACAATCTATAATAATAATAATCTATAGCTACGTTTAGTATAATATTTGTTTGTTAAGAAGACGTCGTGAGCTTTCGTGCATGTGAGTTAGCTCTTTTTAAAAATTTTTTCGGATTTGTTTATTTCGAATTTTATTATTTTACTTTCCTTGCGTTGCCACTTGTCTTTCTGAATTTTTGTTTCTAGGGAACACGAAGAACAATTAGTTGGAGCACATTAAATAAAATACTTAGATACGAGAGAATTGGATTAAAAAATTGTTTGGTTGTCCTGTGATTATTTTACGTTACTCTACTTCTTTATTGACTATTCTTATCAGTTCAGTCTTCTTCTACTGGATCTATACTATCCTCGTTTACGATACCAATGCAAATTCAAGTCGTCTTGTTTAGGAAAGCGATATATTAAAAAAAATAAAAAAATAAAAA
The DNA here is from genome assembly GCA_030142595.1 of Trachelus iudaicus. Lineage (NCBI taxonomy): Eukaryota > Metazoa > Arthropoda > Insecta > Hymenoptera > Cephidae > Trachelus > Trachelus iudaicus. The sequence goes on along the minus strand of JARQTH010000358.1, from coordinate 511,325 downwards.
AAAGTTATATTTCAAAGTGCCTCATATAATTTTCCGAGGTGCTTGTTATTTTGATTTTAGTTTTTCAGTACGTTAAAACCTGAAATATTATTTCAGCGACACTCTAACGCTCTTCGAATGCTTATTGCACTTTCTCTTGAACTTCTTCTTCGTAGTTCCGGTTTCCTCGTCGTCGTTTGCCTCTTTCCCTGCTCTCCTTCCGGTGTCTACATCATTTTTCGAAGATTTCCTGGCTTTGCTCCTTACCAACAATCTAACCTTCTTCTTGGGTTTGTTGTTAGGGATTTTCTTTTTCTTGCGTCGCTTCTGACTATCCATGCTGGCTATGATGGCGGCAGTGTCCGCAGATACTTTGACCTTTGGTTGCTGGATGCTCACAGTGATCCTTATACAAGATTCATACAAAATGTCGCCGCAGGCTTCGCCAAGACAAAATTCCTCACCGCACTCCGTGCAGATCTTCACGCTACTCTCAATTATTCCGGCGCGATTCTTGTTACGTCTTACTGTACTCACGAACGAACGTCTTTCCTTGTCCATTGTCTTTGCTTGCAACTTTCCCATTTCTATCTGAAATTAATTTTTTTGAAATACTTTGAGTCACTTGATTCTTATAATTCGATTTTTCTCTTATTCGAGTGCTGCAGTACCAGTCTGGAGAACATATCTTCGTCCTGACGTAGCTTCGGTCTTATTGGTGTCAACATCCGCCAGTCTATTGAGACTTGCTGAAGCTCCCTCAGGTTCAGAGATCGCATATCCGGCGGAACTGGGTCGCCGTAACTCCATTCTCTCTCTATCGCCTTCAGTTCACGTTTTGTTGCTCGCCAAGAGAATTCCTTGTCGCGCACCTTAATGTCTTCTTTTTTTATCTGTAAAATTTTATAATTTTATTTGCTCTTTATTTCTCGTCGATCAGTCTCTGCTTTTAATACCTTCTCTGGCTTTATCTTGTACTCCGGACAACGTTCCAAGAGTCTTCTAAATTCTTCCTGAGAGTTGCAACTGGCTTTGCTAAGATCTGGAATCAAATTAGCGTCCTTCTTGTCGTCTTTGAGGAGATCGTCCAATTGGAAGGCCATTGTTGTCTTTCAACAATTCTGTAAATCAACAAACTACAGATTTCATTTTTTTTTTTCTTTACATTACTTTCTCTTTAATGATTCTTGTACTCCTTGTCGGTGCGCTAATGGTTATGATTAGCTACTTTAATGGAAAAATAAAAAAAGGATTTTTGTTTGTTTGGGAATCAGTAGAAATCTGGTGTTGGCGATACTAGACATCTTTGAGGATCCCATTCTTTTTGCTTCATCAGTAAGCCCTGAAAATCAGTTTTACATTGCGGATTAATTTAATTGTTTTGTTATTGATTGAAATTAATAATTAAAAAAGCCTTTTACGTTTCTCAGGGATGTCAGCTGCGACAAAATTTCTCGACCGCACCAACTGTCCATATTTTCATTGGCTTCCTTTATCGTGGGACTTTTATCCGTGCTGTTATCACTGTTACTGTGAAATTTACTGTCGCACTCGACTTTCGTAGACTCTACGTTGACCCGACCATTTTTATCTATTCGCAGTGGCACAACAGAATTCAAACTGTCCATCGACAGATCCGCATCGTAACTGTCCAATTTTACTTTGCGTCTCATTGAATTTCTAGTTTTCAATTTTGAATTCATAGGCTTTCTTCTGTCGGGCGATGGCGATCTGTACGATAAATCACAGAGAGTATATATAATGAAATAATTAAAAACAAAGTTTCTTTTTATAACAAAAAAGTAAACATTACCTAGAACCCTCGTCGCTAGATTCTACCTGACGTCTTCTGAGTCTAAGTCGTCTCTGATAATGCGGATCCTTTTCGCTCTGCGTTCTATATCGGGTGCCTGGTCTAAAAAAAACTTCGAGTCACTTCGAAAATTTCGATATCCGTTCCAAGATCGTTTTTCAAAATTTTCACTGCAACTGACAGGTCAAAATTTCTTTAATTACCGATTCGCATTCCAGCGTGGTCTCGACTCTAAGCTGGGTCTTGGTTGCGATTTAGATCTAGGTAAATTCTTCATAGAGATCTCTTCCGCAGGACCAGTATTCGTTGATCTATCGTGTGAAATAATTAATTAATTAATTATACAATCAATTCACAATTTAATTGAATAGATCAATTAAGAAATAACTCACTTCTCCACGTCTCTTCTATTGGCATTCACAGCTTCCTTACGTTCCTTTATGGAAACCTCCTTGTCCGTGTTATCCTGCAGGACCTGAAGATCTCGATTAGCCTCAGTCTGAGTCCCAAAATCCCGTCCATTGAAAGTCCTGTACTTGCTGGGCGTGAGAATTCTGTTCTCCACGATCCTGGGCGAAGTACCAAGCTTCAACGATGACTTTCGTCCTGCAGGACTTCCCAGACTCTGAACAAGAGCTGTTAGTCCCGTAGCAAGGGAATTGGCGCCGTTCTCAATATTTCTAGGACTAGGAGTGACCACTAGATTGACCAGCTGGAGATTGGCTGTTTTAAGAATTTCAGGATCATCCAATCTGCCACTAAGGACTATGGCTACGTCCTTGCTAACTGGAAGCTGTATACTGGTAGGTTGATTAGCCTCGTCAGGATCTTTCTTATCAGGATTCTTCTCTTTCTCCCTATCAATATTACTAGATTCCCGCTGATTGTTCATCTGCTTATTTTCCTTCATCGAACTGTCGCAGTAATAATTATTCTGCTGCACTGGATCAATCTTTTTACTACAGGACGATTTGTTCAGTCTGTTATCCTTGGAAGGTTCGTATAAATTTACATTGATCTCCTTGCCGTTATCGTCGCTGCTCTCGTCTCTCTTTCTTCTCAGTTTCTTCTCCTCCTTTGCCAGTCTCTCAGCAGCTTCCAGAACTTCACGCATGGCTTCGGCCTTTTTCATCTTCGCATCCTCCTTCTCCTTCGATCTTCGCTGTTCCTCCTCGAATCTGATCGACCGTATTAGTTAGTCATTGATTTATAAAAATATATATTTAAAAATATATAAAATTTCTCACCGTTCCTTTTCCAAATCCCTCTCTCGCTTTATTCTCGTCTCCTCCTCTCTCTCCTCCTTCAATCTCCTTTCCTTTTCCGCCTTTCTCTGTCTGTCCCGCTCTTCCAGTTGCTGCTTTATTGCATTCTGCAGCTCCAGAGCCTTCTGCCGTTTAATTTCACGCTCCTGAAGTATATCCGCGTCCACTGGAATATTCTGTCCTCGCAAGTACGTCTTGTTCGAATCAGAACCAGCTGATCCTGTCGTGGAACTGTCTGGACTACTTGCGCTGTCATGATTGATCACCAGGACCTTTTCCAAAGATGGGTAAGTTTTTTATTTTCAAAGTCAATCAATCAATCTTACCACTGCCATTAAATATAACATTCAATATAAAATTAAAAATACCTGACTCGTATGATCAAGTCTAGAAAGTCCTCTCTCGAGCCAAGAGGGTGGAGGTGGATCACCTCTAATTAAATCCTGTCCCCAAATTCCACCCCATCTAGGCCTATTCAATTCTCCACCCTTAACAGCCGAGAGTCTTCTAGAGGGTGGCAGAGAGCTCTCAGGTGTACCATAATAATTACCAGAATTCCAATTGCTCTCAGTCATCACTGTAGGTTTGCAGCCTGGTAAAAAACCGCCTGAAAGTAATAAAAACCCTTATTAAAATTGATCCAAAAAATTGTATCTATTTTTCCAAAACTATCTTTCAACGAATAATTTATCCAGATATTTACTGCTACTCTGCGGCAAGGCTGCTTCGGCAGAATCACTGGCGTACCCGGAAGTCTCTCCCTCGCGTTCTTCGCGTGGCGAACCGTAACGCTCCCTCGTATTAATCTGGCTCGTGTCCCGTTCCTGGTACCTTTGCTGCTGCTGCTGCTGCTGCTGCTGAGGGTAGAAACGTAAGCCCTCCACCCCCAGTTCACGTTGTTCCTTTTTAGGGGTAGAAAAAAATAAGTAGAGCGTTGCGTGACCCAACCAGACTCAACTGGATTCTCCTTCGAGAACGGGACTTCACTTCCCTACCTCGGCTTGGTACTAACCCCTCACATTTATACATACAACACACCCTGTACATTGGCTCTAAACGAGGCTGAGATTACTATGCCAGATTGCGACCGCATGGCTTTGCTATACAGACTTAACCAGCCGCAAAAGGCACAGCGAGAGTCACATTAACATGTAATAAATTCATCTTGCATTAATATTCATAGAAATTCGCACGACCTGACCCGAATGTCTTGAGCTACTTTTGGCATCCTAAGTAACCGTATATGATTTTGCATATATTGTTACGTCAAAATTAATTCCAAACCACACGGCGCCAATAGAGGTATTGATTTTTATTGGAAAATAATCATTTTTCTGTATCTACAAAATTATTTTTACACGTTTTCCCACTTTGCGTGGATGATCTTAATTTTGAATTTGGTCGTCAATTATTGGATTTAATTAACGCTGGTAATTGAGAATGTCCAAGACACGCCATAGGGGTCAGTGAGCTCTGGCTACTAGAAAAGTCTGATATTGATCTTAGGAAGTGACTTACTTTCTTTCCTACCACGCTACCGCTAGGATCTATGTTATTGTTACGTAGTAAGGCATAATTCTTTTTGTTTTTGTTTTTCTTATTGTTGTGTTTCACTTTTCTGTTTAATAACTCTTGTTACCTGGGACAAGTACTGGGCTTGATCCTTGCTATGAATCGGCGGTAAACTGGGACTTCTGCGTCGCGCCGTTTTTGGAAATTCCGTCTGATCGTTCAAGCTTATCAAGCTGCCGTTGGGACAATTCAAAGTTTGCAAGCTTATTGTACTGTTTCCGGTATTTCCCATTGACAAGCTCTTCAAGCTTATCGTACTTCCGTATTGTCCGCGCTGTGACTGCTTTCCATTAGTTTCCGTCGAAGACATTCTAGTCCCGGTACGATAAGTCCTAAGGCGGGTTAACAATGTCAGTAAATAATAATTCTAGGCTGTTATCGGAGGAATAATTAAAAAACAAACAACGTCCAGTTATCCTGTCCCACTTACCGTATAGTCGTACGTACAGGATTACAATTTTTCAAAGAACCCCATTGCCCGCAAAGTCTGGCCATTTCCTCTAAATTAAAAATAAAAATTGCATAATAAAAAAATAAATGTCATCCAACCAAATACCTGGGTGACGTTATTTTATGTGTATTTCAGAAAAAAAAAACATTTTTGCAAGCATACCCCTTTCTTTGGCCCACTGCAATCTCTTCTGCTCCACCAAGGACAATCTTCCTGTCATAATCCCACGGGGAACTCGTCACAAGAAAAACAAGATGGAGGAAAGGAGATAAAGGGGTAACAAAAAATAAATGGTCTACAGGATCAAAAACTACCCCTATAAGTTGGATCGTACGTTCGTGTGGATTTAGTTGTGTGGTTTGTGTTTACGTAATTGCACTGTGACAGTAATGGAGGGATGATTCTAATCGGGCACTACTTTCAGGGCCACGGCTCCTGGTGTAAGGGTTCAGTCACCGCCCAGAGGAAGATGCGGGTTCATCGCGGGTCGTGCAAATATTTGAGACTGCGGATGGCCGCAGGGCGCACGTAGGTATTACCTGACTTGAGTCTATACGCCTGCACGAGGAGGAAGAAACGCCGACGGACCCCTTGGACTGTTCGATCGTCGTTGGGGTTTCCATAGGAACTATCGTGAATCAACCTCCAACGTGGACGGCCTACCCTTTCCTGTCTCAGGGTCGATAATATTGATCGGTTGGTGCGATAAGGGATAATGACCTCACGCGCATCACTTTGACGGTCAGATCATTGTCCGATGGAATGCACTTGTGTGCACGTTATCCTACCGTTGCACTGAGAAGCGAATAAATTGCGATTGTCTCGCCTGTCTTCATTGATAGATGTCTCACGGATTATTAGAGTTTGTCAATCATTGTTGTAGCTTCTCTGCGTTGTCAATTGTTCATTCTGTAAGACGGTTTATAGGTGGCAATCAGTCAGTTGTCGAGTCGTTGGTATTGACGGAGGCTAGTGTCCATAGATTTTGGAAGCAATCGGATAGACTTTTGAAGAAGTTCTACATCGAATTTATGATTTTTGGAAAGTGCAGTGTAACTATAGTTGCAAGGATGAATGATCGGGATGTACGTGGGTGACGGAGGATGCATCTTGCAACCTTACTTTTTTATTGTTAAATTAAAGAAACATGACGAAGAATTTTGTGGCGAAGAAGACTTACTACATATTGTAATTGATGGATTTGTCGTAGGCGGCAGCACTAGTCGGACACTAGCCAAACGGATAGGAGCGTTTGCTATATAAGAAAGTGCAGAGGCTCGGAGCTTTCATTTTGCAAGAGGCATTCGTCTGAGTTGGAATTTACGCGCAATTTTTTCATTCCCTATTTGATTTCTTTTTCCCCTTTTCGGTTTAATTTTCTTTTTCCCGAGAGCTTGTGAATGGCAAACGGAGTAGATGAATATAAGTATGTACATCTGTACTTTGTATACTGTATCATTATCGTATTCTTCGAATAAATTATCTTGAAACACTTATACGTGGATATTCCTTTGCCATCTGCGAATATCCCAGAGTACAAGTGAGTTCTGTATCTCACCTTACTCTCCTCCGTCCTAACTGCATACTTCTTCTCGTCCTTCTCCTTTATGCTTTGACACCGCTTTTTAGCTATGCTCCATTTTCTCTGCCATTATTTCCATTGCATCTTTGTCATATTATCCATATCCTGACTTCGCTTTCGTTCATCAATACTAACTTCTAAAGTAAGATGATTTCGGATGTCATTTGAAAGTCGTATCTTCGAAATTTCAATGGGTCAATTCTTATTAAAGAATTCGCATTAGTCGAATTTTCGCCTCTCCTTCGCATGATATTTCGCACCTCCTGGGCATTATAAGTGGCGCCATCTCTGAGAGAACCGGTCAACTTTCTTTTCTGGAAAGTGTGAAGGAACTGAGTGAAACGAGGAGACAGAAAGGAAGATACAAATAAAAAAGTAAAGAAGTAGAAAAGTAAGGAATAGAGTTATAAAAGTAAAGAAGAAATAAGTAAGAAAGTAAAGAATTAAGGATAAAGAAATAAATATAGAAAAAGAAGAAAGTTGGAAATCGATGAGAGGGGTGTTTCCAACAGACCAATGTAGGAGACCGGCTCGAGGATGAATGAGCGCTCCGAGTCCGGGCACTGCCTCCACGCTCCCCCCATCACATATCTCCTGCTCCCACTCGCCAAGTCCTGTGCGGCGAATTAGCGCGCACACAATTTTGAGCAACTTTCAGTACGTCTAAATATGCTTGGCCAGAATTTCTGATTTCTAAGTGTTAATATTTTACTTTATTGATTTAATTAATTATTTTAATGTCCAAAACACCTTACTTATTAATGTTTCAATTTGAATTTAATTTATTTTCTACATTCTACAATTTCATTTCAATTTTTGTCTACTCCGTATATTCTGCGAGATTTTGCCTCAATTTTATATTTTGAATAAACTTTGAAAGTAAATCAAGATCCAATAATATTTAGTAGTATTCGGAAAGCTTTCAAATTTTCAATATTTCTGTGCCACTAATTTTTTTCTTCTCTCTTCCTTCTTCTTCTTATCCCTTTTTGGTTGTATACTCTAGTAGAGAGCTAAGTGCCCTCAAGTGATGAAACATTTTTCAAAAGTTAAAGTGCTACACGGGTGTCAAGTTGGAACAGCACTTTCTTAAAAATGTCTTAATAATGTTCCAACAATAGACTTTTTCAATAGTTCTTGAGAAGTTCCATAGTTCCCGATCTCGTTCTAAGGGTGGTTTTGGGAACCAGCCTCTAATATTATTTAGTTCATGCTTCTTGTCTGCAAGCAAAGCTTAAGCTTTACTGATATAGCAGATTGTAGCAGATTCACACGTACGAAAATCATGTAATACGTGCTTCTTACCTTAGTGGATGGAGGAGCTACGATTCCAATATATTAATTACAAATATATTGTTTCAATATTAATGTCATTGTAAAGCATAAAGATATTTGAAAGACAGAAACATGTCGTGTAACTCATGTCAGACTAAATATTCATTCTTCACGCATGAAGTAAGTATCGCTTGTCACTTGTAAATAGGTTATGTTTTGCTGTCATTTCGAAATAGATTTGACTTTCTTTTTTAATTTAAGTTTCGGTTCCATATGATTAAAAATAAATAAATTTCTGTACTGTCGTAGTTATATCTACTATGACCGTTAATTTATTCTCTATTAATTTTTTTAGAATGTGTGTCTATATGAATTAATTATTCTATCGCTTGCCTTATCTAAATTTTATTGTTTAATATAGAATGCTTGTCCGAATTGTGGGTTCTCTTACTGCAGCAAGTGCCTCAAATACAAATCCCATTTACCAAATGTTGGTACGAAGAAGATATGTGGTCCATGTTATAACAAATTACAGTTTAGCGAGACAAAGAAAGCTGTAACACCTGTCTCGGACCTGTCCCCACCAGAGGGATTGGATTCTCCACTGATACCCATAGATATTACCAAAAAGTACAAAAAAAATAGTAAAATATTATGATAAATCTTATGCTAAGAATTGAAATGAATTGTAACAATGATTCTTTTATGTAGATTGGATGCATTAGAAAATCCAAGTAAACCGCCAATAACAATGTATAGACAAGTTACACATTGGGATAAGTTTAAAAAGGGATTGGAACCAGCAGATCAGGAAATTGTTGATCGCCTGAGAAAACTCAAAGATGAAGATAAACAAGTTCCTGCACCTAGTGTAGAAGAAATAAGACATAGATTGGCATTATTAAAGGATCAGGATCCTGATAAAGTTCCTGAGAAAGGAAATGTATGATATTATGAGTATGAATTGATAGACATGTCACAAGTATCTATTAATCAAATATATTTTAGATTCATGAAGTGGATACTAGATCCGACCAGCAGAAGGCAAATGACTTGATATCAGAATATTTAGACACATTGAAATTGTCTGCAGAAAAAGACCCCTATTGTGAAATCCAAGCTAGATTAGATCATTTAAGAGATATCGATTCATCCAAGGTGAGTGTGTACGATAGAAAACAAAAATTAGAAATGAGAAGCTATATATTTCTTATCAATAGTCCACAGTAAAACATGACGAAAGTGATGACGAAGATACAGTGACTAAGAAATTAATTAAAAAGGCTTTGTCCGAAGCAGCCATCGAAGCAAAGTATCAAGATGTCGATGAGCTTGAAGATATGGAAATCGAGGTAAGGCAAAATAACTATATCAATTAAATTAATCCTTCTTCTACGATATTAAAGCAAACTTTTTTTCTCTAGGCTGTACAAGGAAGCGGTGACGAGGATGAAGCGCCATCTTGCGTTATGTGTGAAGAAACAAAACAATTGGTAGTCTGTTCAGGTTGTAATAACGATTTTTATTGTCCAGCGTGCTTCGAGGAAAATCATGCAGACTTTGAATTGCACAAGCATAAAATAGTACCCCTTAAACTGTCCAGGAAACCCACCCCCGATTGAGTATAATAACATCAATCGAAAATATTAGAATTTGTGTATATTTTGGAAGTAGTGACGCGTTGCCTTTGTATAATTATTTCGCTATACGCTATAGCCTTTGTAATATCTACACGAATAATCTTACATCGCATTACGTGCCTCGTACTCTATCAGGTGTCTAATAATGAATACTGCTTAAGAAAATTCGTGTCACTCTGGCACTCCCGGTTGACTGTTTTGTCGTCATTGTATGGCTTTACACTTTTGTACAGTATCGCCTTCGGCGTCTGCCATCTTCATAACGGTACCCGACGCAGATAGCCGAGTGTACGTACATGGTCGAAACGAAGTCCAAAGACCATTAATCAAATAAAACTGAGACAAAATGTTAACTAATATTTGTAATGAAGCACGGCTTGTATATACTTTTAATTTCTACACGGCTAAAATACAACACTTCAATAACTTGTAAGTGATACCGACTTAATTAATTAGTTAAATTACTACGGGATTAGTAAAAACAATCTGTATTATTAAAAAAGAAAATTGTCACGTTAGGTTAAATATGTATGAAATTTTTTATTTTCTGGTACCTCCAAATCAATGTTCAAATTTGGTACAAAAGGCCAAATTCCCAGATCTATCTTCCACCGGAACAACAGGTGTAATTCGTCAACGTATCTGACTCACAACAAGTGACATTCATTCTTGTCGACGGTGGGTTTCCCCAGGGACGCCAGACTTCTGCCGACGCGACGCAAAAACATCTTTCATCGCCAACGCGACCACCAACTATACCAAGGGAGCAGCTTATTTTTAGAAGTTTCATTTCAAGGCACAGTGCCAACTTTTGCTCGAACCAGTCGCCCATGTTGGTTCGTGTCAAATTTAACCTGTGTTACCTGTTCTTGTTCCCAGGACAGAAATTGCAGAGGCAATAATGCATTTCCTGGTAATGCATCATGGTGTTCCACCACCTGTAGGAAATTCCTAAATAAAATACTGCTCCTGTCGTCCTAACGCAAGCTGGACCGTCCTCCACGTACAGATTCATAATCAAATATGCAACAAGAGCCGTTAGAAATTCAAAGGCGTGTTTCTCACATCTTACTAATGGTACAGAATACCAGTAAACGTTCATTTCTCATCTCGCACTGACTTCCAATTTAGCATGGCTGTGTTGCAAAAGCGAATTAATAAATATTCGACACTGGAGGCGATATTAATGTAATTTCGTGGTTAGAATCCCAATGCGACTGCACTGTAATTAGTAGCACGTGCCAGTAATTTGCATAGTGCGATAAGATGCGTGTACCATGGGATTCTTCCCTGTATTAAGAGGCACCAGTACTGTCAGGAAACTGCTTTCCATTATGCAATTCATTTATAATCAAATTACAGTGAATTTCCTTACGTCACTATGCATAATGTTGGCGCATCACACGCTTTCACTCTTTTATCTTTTCTTTGTGCGCAAACAAAAGTATCCCAGACTTCCTTCTTCGCAAAATGATTTAATAATACTCTCTAGTATCTCTAACTACTTTTACCAGAAATTTTCAACTATTCTACGTTCTGATAAGATACAATTTGACCTAAATATTTCCATAGCCTTTTTCATTGCTGCGATCAAAAGAACACCTGTCCTGTAAACAAAGCAACTTGATACTTGGCAATTCGGATAGACAAACATTTCTTGAACTACAGTCGACCATAAGCCATGTTTTTTGTCTTGGAAAACTATTATTCGGCCAGCTTGTATATTCTGCTAGAAATCTTATAGAAATTCTGCACGGACTATAGTCCATTCTTTTGGCACTGGTGCTCATGGCATAATAGTACAGAGTCAATATCTACGTGGGAAATAGTATTCACTGAACACTATGAAGACTGTAAGTACAGACCAGAGATATATTTGTCATAGAACAACAAGAATGAAAAGTACGATAGCCAAAGCCACGAGACAAATACCAGCTATCTCGCGGTTTGAATTCCATTCAAAGTCGCATTCTCAACTCGCGACTCCGTTCCAACGTATTCTTTTATGTTTCCGGAAATAGTCTAAGTACAGAGTACAGTACACGTCTATGTATCTAAAATGTCTTGGAAAATCACAATTATTGTTATACAATACCTTGTGTATAATACGTTATTTACGCGAATAATAGGCCTGGGACAGTTCGCAAATCTAAAGAATACCAGTTCCATTTCTTGCGTATTCGCCATGTTGTCACACCGCGAGAACGGAGCGACTACGTTAAGTATATCAGGAAACGTTTTTGAATGCAGTATTGTAACTGTCATTGCGGTAATAATGAAGATAACGAAATGACTACCTCGAAGTAGACGAAAGTAACAAACGTATATGCTAAAGTGACACTGTCATTATGCGTGAGAAAAGGAAAGCCCTGATGGCGAATGTCTCTGGGTAAAACTCAGAGATTCAATTTCAATCTCTGACTTTATGAGCGGCTTGTTCAAAAATATATGTGTGGTATAGAAATAACGAGTGCGGCGTCCCACTTCCACGATTTTCCGGGATTTCAAGATGAGGTTACGGTAAAAGTAAGCATATACGATTGCGAAAATATCTAAAGTTAAATTTGAGTTATCCACGGCTACACGAAGCTCTTATTCTCATTGAACTGCGGAGGTTCACGAGTTTCCGAGAAATATATAATCAGTCGGTCCAATTAGTAGACAGTTTGATATTTCGACGTGGGCAATGAGAATGCTTGTGTAATTATTCAAATTTTTCAATATCGTTGGCAGTACTGCATTTTATATTTATAAAGTATTAATTGGATTTTTACCTTTTCGGAAATTCACGTCTCAGTCGAGTAGCCTCGGTCTGTCTCCTTACGAAATACGAAAGCTTTAAAAATAGTCTTGTCGCTCTACGTGACCTTTGATTTCAACGAAATGGCTGCGACTTCAAATTGGAAATTTTTAATTCACCACTTTGTACGCGTTCGAACGGTCGCACGTGTAACTGTAGGAATTTTCATGTATCACGTGCTGCATACAAAAGGAACGTGAAAAGTAATATACGATATGAGCTGCAGAAAATCCTTATTTAATTGGAGTTTGCCGCTAAAGTCGTATGCGTTACAACTTATGTTTGCCTTGTGTGCGGCGTTCTCTGACACTGAAAGATGAGTTTGCGCATGCGCAACTAAGAAGTAGTCAAATCTCACAAAATGAAATCGAAGCCGAATTATTTTTTTTAACTTTTTATAAATAATTAGAGATTGTAGACAGTAAGAAAGTGGAAGGACAAGTTTATATTTTTACTTCGATTACGCTTCTTGATAAAATAATTACACTTCTGCTCTGGGCATTTGTACAACACTCTACTTATCTCAGAACAATACAAAATGTAGGCGCAAAGTATATATATATCGTCTCTATGTATTATTATAATAAGGTAATATCTTATAGAAAAGAAGAAACAAAAGTGATTCGTTGCTTTTATCCTGCAAGAGGATAAAAAAAACAGCATTCTTATGTCATCGTGTAACAATGGAGTACCCACAACCAATCGCTTTAAGAGACTTTCTTCTGTATTTCTCTCTTCTTTCACTCTTAAATTCTCTTACTCTCAATGAAAGAACGACTAGCCAAGATATCTACTGGAAACTAATATCACTCTGAACGTTGGCTTAACTTTCTTGCGTTTTTTTTTTTTTTTCCTATACGCTTTTCTTTCACTTTAATTATCAAGATGTCAAAAGGAGCGACCAAGCGGTACAATGGAAGTCAAGCTACCGGCGCAATAAAGTTTTTTTTCTTTTCGGCTAGGAATTGTTGTAGGACATTTCAATTACTTTTTCATTCTTCATTGTTGAACAAGGCACGGATTATTTGCAATAACTCTGCACGCATAAAAGCGCGTAGATTCAATGATATAATTATTATTAATTACATACATGTATATCAAGTCATTCGATAACCAATCGTGAGAGACGTTTTCAAAAACAGAGTATTTCAGAAAGATTGACGTGCTGATTATACCAGGCCGAAGAAGTCTGTGAAGGAATATATATTCGACTGACTAATAGATTGAAAATATTTCCTTAGCAGTTTCGATGAAGTTTACCATAATTATAAATTCGTTCGTTTGAGAAGACGCATTTTTAATTTTTTTTTTTTCTTTCTCTCGGAACACATATACACATATATACCATCTATGTATACATAAGCCTTGTACTAAAGATGATTACTACATCCATATGCAAGTATGTATACGCACTTCGACCCTTATCTACAAAAGGACATACAATAAATTATAAATAATACGTAGTAAATTTTACGCGATTTAATTCTAGACAAAAGAACAAGTTGCAGGGGTCGTACGAGAATTCTGACCGAAGAGTCTCGGAAGTTTTTGTTTTCTTTTTAAGTCGTATATGTTTGTTCATATAATCGTTTCGTAAAAATTTCTAAAGTGTCGTTAGATGCACATGCGGCATACGCGTGTTTAAAATATTTCGCGTTTAAAATCCATGGCACGATGAGGGTGGATCCATCATTACTGCGACGTAGGTTCTTGGTTCGCTTTCGGCGGTGGTAAAGGTATCGCCTCTTCGGAGACGGGAACTTGTTTCTTAGTCTTCTTTAGTTTCTTGGGCGTCTTCGGCGACTTCGCAGGCTTCTCCGTGGGTTGCGCTGTCGTTTCTTCTTTCTTAGATTTCTTGTCGTCTCCTCCCTTCGTTTCTTCTTTTTCGTTATTAGTATTGACTTCCGTTTTGCTGATTTCCTTGGTTTCCGTTGTAGGCGCGGCTTCCTTAGGTGCTACGGATTGTTCCTGATGTACTTCCGTTGGGGTATTCGAAAGATCCTTGGTAGCTGGGTTACTCTCTGTGGGTTCTGACGATTTGTCGAATGTTTGTTCAATGTTCTCAGATTGATTGACAGTCTTGTCCGTTGTTGCGTTTTCCTGTTCCTGATTGGCAGTCTTGTCTTCTGGATTCGAGGTGTCTTTGGTCGGTGAGGCTGGTGCTGCCGGTAGAGGAATTGCCTTTCCATTGTCCTCTACAGCCTTTGCCTCCTGATCTGTTTCCATCGACTCACTGGCAGCATTGTTGTCTTCAGACATCTGGGACTCCTCTTCAGGTTTTTGTTGACCTGGTAGAGGTACCTTTGACTCCAGGAGACCGATGCAGTCCTGTATAGTCTTAATAGCTACCTTGCGAGCCTGTCTTACATTTTCCTTGCCTTCGGTTTCAATGTCATCGAGTTTGATCAGTTCCCTGGTGAGCATTTCATCTAGGTACATGTACTGCTTGTCCTGTCTGGAATTTCCATTGTACGCCTTGACCTGGTCTGCTAAAGAGTCAACTTCTTTTTGCACTAAGGCAACCTTTTCTAGAGGTTCTTTAGGCTGCACCTGTTTTAGTTTCACGGGTTCGGGTTCTGATTGTTGTTCTCCTTGCTGTTGCTGTTGTTGTTGCTTTTGTTGTTGCTGCGGATGTTGCTGTTGCTGATAATTATTGGATGGCTTTTGTTGTGGTTGTTGATGTTGCTGCTGCGGTGGTTGTTGCTGCTTAGAATGTGACCACCTAGGCTGTTCAAAAGGTGCCTGTTGCTGGTAAAAGTGATCCTGGAATTGCGGTGGCCATGGGCTCTGCTTGTTTCCAAAGTGTTGATTGAAATGTGATGGCCTGTGGAATTGAGGCGGTGTCTGCTGGAAGGTCGGTGAAGATTGTTGTTGTCTTGTGAACTGGGGCGGAGACTGTTGCTGTCTTGGGAACGCCGGTTCTTCCACATTTCTTGGTATCACAGGTTCGTCTCTGCCTTCAACGAATATAGGGATATGCCTGACGTTGCCCTGCTGTCCAGATTTTTGTTGTTGCTGCTGAGGCTGCTGCTGCGGCTGCTGTTGCTGTTGCGGTTGCTGAGGTTGCTGAGTCTTTGGCGACATGGGTGGCTTACCAGCGGCTTCAGCTTGTTGCTGAGGTGTAATATCCACTCTGGAGACAAATCTCTGATTCTGTGGTGTCTGTTGTTGCTGTGACTGTTGAGACTGTGGTTCCTCGGGTGACTGGAACTGTTGTGGCTGCTGAAACTGACGTTGCGGATACTGTTGCTGAAATTTTGGCTGCCGATTCTCAGGTGGCGCCGACATGGAACGCTGCCCGCGCAGAGCCTTATCGGGATTCTCCATATTGTGTCGATGCTGGCCTATATCCACAGTGTTTCTGAGACCGTACTGCGGTATAGGATTGCGACGAGTATCCTGGGTCACGGTCTCCTCAGGCTGCGTTGTATTATGCTGAACCTCCGGTTCGCCGTGCGAGCTCACACCACTGGCGCCGCTCGCGGCGCTAGCTGCACTACTCCCACTGGCCTGACTCCTCGCGTCCTCGTCCGGATGACCCTGGTAGCTGCCGGTTCCAGAACCGCGACGACGATTCCTCAATGTACCATGGAACGGTATGTCGCCCCAGGGTGGTCCAAGAAGATGATCAGCAAATTCCGGATGTCGCGACGCCAAGTCGTCGAGATGCGCGCGAATATCGGTACGACGTCCAAATCCAGCGTCGTCGTCAAACGGAAATCCCTGCAGCAAACAAAGAAACAAATCACGTTTAGCACATCCAAAAAAAATTTACGCAAACGAGAACCGACCGCGCACACCGACGACTACATAAAATCTCTAAGGCGCGTTTTCATGCAAAGCCGTAAACGCTCTCAGCAGCTCATAAGACACAATCCCGACCTTTATCGCATATATCTATTATCGGCTCTCGCATTCATAATTTTTTATATAAAAATCTCTCGAACGTCCGCAATCAACTATTCTCCTTAGGCACTCCCCTCGTCGACCTTTGGGACTATTTTCTTGTCGCGCGAAACGTCATTGCAAACGCTCCCAAACAAGAAAATGAATATACGCGCTTTGAGAGCGTCACGGCTCTAGTTGCCAACCGTGTAGTCGCTTCAAAAAACCAGTAAAAATAATTGACATAATTTCATTATTAAAAAATCAATCGTACATGCTGCGTCGAGACGCGCGACAATCGCGTGACAACTTTATTTCAATTTCCCATCGTAATTTTACCGAGGGCATCCGGACAGCAGGACACGTGCAAATATGGTTCGTACTTAAAGGCGAATTCGCGTGCGTCTACTCACAATCAGGGGAATGAGCGGGTCACGCGTAGGCGTTTTCGCGTGGTCGTCAGGACGTCATGGCTTTTATGCTTGATAAACACGCGTAAGTTCTCTAACGTCACGAAGAAACTATATACCCACGTACTCCGTGTCTCTGACTTATAGTATATATATATATATATCCTGGGAATATATATATATATATATTCCACAAACGAGAGAATGAACGCGAATTGAATGGAAAATTAATAATTGAACGTGCGTCGCTTCTTAGGTTCAAAATGTCTTCGCGTGATGAACCGACTAACGTCGTACGTATGTTAATTCAAGAAATTACAAATTCAATGTACAAAGATGGGTTCGTATGTACGAGAGAAAGTGAAATCATAAGCATTGTCATACGCGTTGCATAGGAGAGCAAGAAACTGATGAATGGACACGCGTGGTTTCCCTTTAAAGGATTCGTAAAGCAGAGAAGCGGCTCGGCGAATCGTATGCGGCGATATGAATCATCCGAGGGAAAAGTAACGGAGATCTAATTAAACCTGATTTTAATGGAGAATTAACAAAAATTATTAAATTTTACACAACGACACAGACAGATGAACAGATTTTTTGCTCCATATATTTAAATCATGCCGGTGTCGCTTATGAGTGTCGCATGCGATGTTTAATAC
This sequence comes from Trachelus iudaicus, assembly GCA_030142595.1. Taxonomy (NCBI): domain Eukaryota; kingdom Metazoa; phylum Arthropoda; class Insecta; order Hymenoptera; family Cephidae; genus Trachelus; species Trachelus iudaicus. The sequence goes on along the minus strand of JARQTH010000358.1, from coordinate 493,994 downwards.
TTGTAACGTGCAAATAATGAAATTGAAATACGATTAAGATACAACGATGTTCAGTATATGAAATAATTTAAAATATCCAATAAACATGCTGGTGCATTTACAAATGACACATTGAGATGCACCTCAAGTACGATTATGTTATGATTAAGGAAATTTTTTGAAAAAAGTATTTTTCTCATCCTACAAATAATCACGGCTGTTGGTCTGAGTAGCCAATATGAATTTGCAAACAATTTATAAAAAGAAATGTTCATAAAATATTAACGCGAATTGTAAATGCAATGACTACGTGACATTTTACAACAAATTACAAATTACGTTACAAATTTCTACGATATTTTTGAGTACATCGTTCAGTGTTCCCCGGGTGTTCTGCGCGAGTCACAATGCAGGTGTGATGGTATGAAAGGAAAGTAAAAAAAAGGAGAAGTATAAAAATAAGCCTTACGCCAAAGACCGTAAGAAAAATATATACATCGCTGAGAGAAAAGGTATGTTAATCAGTAACGTCCTATAAAAACCTCTATTTTTCCCCTGGAATGCGACAGCAGTTCAATAAAGCTAACAATAATTACAGCGAGTGACACATTAAAAAAAAAAGATTTCCAATATTCCTAGTATTAGCAAAAAAAAAAACATTCCAATACGACCACCAATCCATTTACCCTTGAAAGTCCCACGTCGTATTGTCAAACTACAAATCTAATTATCCCTCATCCCTCTTCCTGACGTCACAGAAAGATGCGTGGGCAGACGTTACGCACAATGCAACAACGCGTAACGCGTTATGCAGCTGCTCGGAGATCAAGCAAGGTGAAACACGTCATCCAGGACTACTAGAGCATAAACCTTTTTTTTTTCATTTCGATTTTAATATTTTCGTCGAGTCATTTATTAACGTAGGTATTTTGTCTGCAAAAAAAATCGCTGTTACAATACTGACAGCAGGACACTAGGTTCTGTGCTACCTTAGATTCGTATGGCGAAGGGATCGTACCAAATTTCTTTTCTTGTACTCCGTTAAAAGTCCAATTCGTTACTGCACCTCTACAATTTGAGGTTAGGGTAACGCCAGTGAAGACGACGTAAAGACTCCAGGGTAAAGCAGTCGATAATTAAACCAGGTGAGCGTGATTGGGGTTGACTACGCCATTGCGAATGGTGTATGCAGTAGACGCTCCAAGGTATAGTATAATAATCAGTTAAAGTAGGTCACGGTTTGTCGTACGGATATATGTATACATATAAAACCCCCATTTCAATAAGTACACAAACTGCTCAACGTGACCAACGCAACACTGCTACGCACAGTGCTCGAGACGTGGGACTTGCTCGGTTACGATTCCGCGATTTCATTCCTGGAGTGACGTATCCGAGCGAACGAGTAATGGCCGTCGGCCGGTTTTTAAGTCAGTCACGCGGCCGTATAAGGAAATCGAAACGAGTCCCCTACAGACTACACTCTTCCGAACGAGATAAGTCATGAAATTCAGTAGGAACTTTTCTGAGACGATCCAAGACGTCGATTAACGATAACCGAGGACTAAATTGTAGCAGTAGACAAGAAACAACGTGGTGAACCTATACCGGAGGTAGAAGACTCGTGTAGGTTCTAAAAATAGTTCATGACTATTGCCGTGAAAAAGGAAGCTCGGTCGGTAAGGTAGATTCTGAGGTGAAGCAACGACATAACCGACCGAGGACGAACTGTTTTGACGGATGACGAGGAGGAATGAGGCTCTCGCGAAAAAGAAATTACGTGGGTATTGAATTAACACGGGGATCCAGAGTGCTGTGTACGTTCACAGACTTTGAATATTTATAGGAGTGACTCTTGGCGCTAATGGCTCTGTTATCACTTGGTATCAGTGAGTATCCCTCGTGGATTACGTCACGTTGAATCGTCATTACGTAACTTCCTCGTGGTGGATTGTTGTGACGTGGGAGTTTTGATAATCATCAGATATTTTACAACGAGGATTTGAGTGCTTCCTGTCTTTGTGGGCTAATTTGGGTAGTAGGCCGGGTAAAGAGATCTGGCTCTTGGAGGCGATAGCTTCGTTTGATCTTGTCATTTCTTTAAGGTTCCATTAGCCGGTAACCGGAAGACGGTTTTCTCGGGAGTATATCTGAGACGGTCAAACTCCGAGGCGCGTCCTGGCGAAACGCACCTACGCTCCGATACTTGAGTTTCCTATTTTTGGCACAACGTTGCCACGGGTTCAGAAGTGCCGGGTTGCCACGTTTGCCGTGCCGACGGGGACGGGGGCATTGAAGAAATATTCGAGACATTCGATCTCGCGAGGCGGAAGGAAATGACCGCTATTTAAATCGTAATACGGAATTGAATGGCCAGTAGACTCCGTCAGTGGTACGAAAATTGGGTATTAGAATCACGTCAGGAAATATTGACGTAACAAGACACTGTCAGATATATAGGAGTTATTCATGAGAGTCACCCACCTGAAGTTAGCCTATTTGATTTCTGTGTAAAAGAACGACGGTGGTAGCGTCGGTCGCGAATGATCCTATATACAAGCTTGCAGGGTGATAATAATAAATCGTGCTGTGATCATTTCTTTTTTTAACGTTTCTTTTCAAAATTCTTCTCATTCACCCACCCACCTCTCCAACACTCGTATACCTATTATTTCCCTTCTAGGTTATGGGTCGTCCTCGTTGCCAATCCAACATGGCCTCCGTTACTTAGCGCGTCTGCTTACCAAGACCGGTTCCTTTTTTTTTTCCGAACAACAGTCGATTGATTAGATCACGTCTCGAAAATATCCCCTGTTGTCACAACTTTCCGGGAACCGAATACCGAGTCTCGCTAGTTACATATGAATCTCAATTACCTTCCCTGTCTATCTTACCCGTGGTCTCTGTTTGTCCAAGAGGAGCCATGTAAACACGAATATACCGAATGTGCCTTCGCGACCGCAAACACTGGTAAACGCTTAGATAAGACCCGGGGCATTTGAATTTTTTTTAATACATAAACAGTGACGTATTCAAGACTATTTTAATTTGCATGAGAGATTTCTACCAGTGAAATTTCATCAATGATTTTGCGATGCCAAGCTACAATGATTTCTCTTTCATTTTTTTTCTTTCTTTCTTTCTTTTCGTAAAAGCAACAGCGACCTTCCCACCGTAGAAATTAATGATATCACTCAGTAGGATTACACTTGAAACGTTTCCAAGTCACCGGGGAAAATATGTATATCGGCTTGCCAAATTCTCTAGTCTCTACCAAAGAGACACGCAAAAGCAAAGAGAGAAAGGCAAGTGCCTTGTGGTCAGCAGGCCATTGCTTGAGTCGAGGAGCCTGACCTTGCAACCTGAAGAAAGGGACCTTCTTCCGTCGGCTTTTTCATTCCTTCGTTTTGCAAGTCTGTAAAGAACGCTCGAGAATATAACGAATTTTCAAATTTTACGACCGCGCCATTAAAGCCTTCGGGGCAGGCGTAAGGCGCCTGTCGCGCGACGCCGAATTCGCAGAATTGTAATGCGTCGAACAGAGCGAATGCGAGTCAGGCCTAATAAGGTTATGCAACGACGACGAACGAATGACAGATTGGTAAATAAAGGATGAGGACAAATAAATTTAACAAATTCTACAGATACCTAACCTCAAAGCATAAGAGGCATTGTTCGATCTCGTATTTTTAGGAGGCTACGTATGTCTTCTAGTATGATGACGGAATATTTTTGCCATTCTATTTATAGTACGTATCGTCACGACGTGGGTACCTTTTTCTTTTTCAGAGGGTGGTGGGAACACGGGGACGAAAGAGGGACACGCTCTAAAATCAACGAAACGTATTATTTTTTTTTTTTTCTTCTTCCGACGGCACACAGTCGCGCCTACGAGGCCGACAATGAGGGATGAGACAAGTTCGCTTTCGATGGAAACTATGCGTTGGCGATGAAATAATAGCAACGTTTATCCTGTCTCGCGTCTTCGTTTCGCGTCTGGTAGAATTTTCGCGCACGAGCTTACTAATCGCGGCTTTAATAGAAATTCGCGTTGCTTCCTTTGGTGTAAATAAAAAGTGGCGATAACGACGCTCCGCATTAGCTAATGAAAAATATTTCTCTAATCTCAGTTGAACGCGTGTATCGTCGAATTATCTGATATTAAAATAACTGTAAAATAGATTGTGTATATTAATTCGTAATGGCCTATGAAAATTACTGATGAACGTATAAACAAATGAGTGTTTAATAAAGATAAGTGGCTTGTTTGCGTGATTTCATAATCTTATTACTTATCTGATTGGCATGTAAAATTCTCAGTCATGACTCTCGACCATTCTAATTGCAGATAGACCAGGGATCCAAGCTAGAGATCGACATTTACCACAGTTAAATGTGCACCACTTGAATGGGGATTCCCCGAAGTACTTGGCAACGTTATTTTTACTAATAATCACAACGGCAACGTCGATATTCAGTCTGATGGAGAACCTTGACCCTAACGTAGTTTGGACGTAGTTTAATTTACAATGGAACAGATGAAAGTCACGTAAGTCAGATAAAAAAAAAAAAGAAACTTCGAGAGAACCGTCACTCGAATGTTCTCGATGGTTCGCGGAACATTCACGTGGGAATTTCTTACGCACGGCGCATGAGCGCCGAGCACAACGAGGGATGACGGTTACAGACTCGAGTCGAATAGACGATAAAAAATACGAAAGACTGAGAGAACCAACAGCAAAAATATTCAAAAGGGATGAAAGAAAAAAACTTACAGGGAACACGCGGTCCATTTCGATCCCTCGGCCAAATTCGGGGGCGGTGTCCAGGATGACGGGCGAGTCCATTATTCCGGACCCCGGGGTCCGCGAACTCTTCGTCTCTCCTTCTCAAGCTTTTTTTTGAATATAAACAAAACCCCGCAAATTCAACGCGATGTGTTAAAAGGTTTTAGCCAAAGAAGCTCGCCAAAGGAAAAAAAATAATGCCGGGCGTTTTGGTTACACGAGGAATTGGGAAGATGGTGCGACACACTTTTAATTGATCTTTTTTTTTCAGTTACCGAGCGACGAAAAAAATATATCCTCGGGAGACGATCACTTTCCCCCCGCTTAATCCCTTTCTCTTCCGGTGCACCAGGAGGTCGCAGATAACAAATTTCTCTTCTTTACGGTCGCACTCAAATCTTCTCCAAACCCTTTCTCATACGTTAAAGGTTCAAATTCAATATTACAGCACTCTTGTTCACTGACAATATCTTTGTGCTTCACTTTCAACGACTTTTAACTTGTTATTACTTTTTCTCTCTCTTTTACAGAGACGTCTCCTCCAAGCATACGGAACGCAATACGGCGTGCAGTCTGACCCTCGCTAGGTCGATAGCAATACTGTCAGTCGGTGGCGCGCAGGCAACTTAAATATCTGCGTGTGGGACGACAGGCGCGCGCAGTTCTCAGAGAGACGACCGAACGGCTTCGAGAGAATTCTCGAAGTCTCGGCCACCTTCTACAAATTTTTCCCAGTCGTACCAGTCTCTCGTTGTGCTGGCGTCGCCAGTAGCGATATGTAAGTAACGCATGTATACATATAAAATATATCACTGTATACACGTATATACATATATATAACATTAAATTCTATGACATATTCGAGTTCGACGGGTTGTCGAATGTCGATAAGACATACCAATATAAATGACAGATGCGAATCAATACATTTTTAATGACTTCTCCCTTGCCACGTATCGGAATGTAATTAATTGATTAATACGCGAAAGAATGGCGGGAGCAGTTGTTTCTCATTGTCACGGTAATAAGGAATTTCTTATTCAGCCTTGAGAGCCAGGGATGCTTCTGAAAAAGATATTGCGTGGGACTGACAAGTTTGTGCTGATTTTTGTATTATTATTATTTCATTTGGTTTTACTGCATTATTTGTGCAAACGATACAAAAGCAAGGACCGCGTCCAAGTCCGACCCGTTCACCTATATCCTTTTATAGTAAGAGGATCCCCCTCTTTTAGAATTTTACAAAAGAAATCGCAGGAACGTCTTTCCTTTTCTTTTGCCAACTACTAACTACTAAAGATCAGCGGTAATTTAAGAGACAAAAAGTTGGTCTACGTACGTATATCGACACATAGACAGTTCTAAGTCGACAAGAAAATCGAAGACAGGAAAGGCCCAATTAATTTGCGAAAGTAAATTAACGCAGAGAATGTAAAGGATTTCTAATCATTGACCAGTGCCAAAGATCCTTAACTGATTGTCAGTACGAGCCGTCTGTAATCTATTGATAAATACTGATATTAGATAATGACTAAAAATAAAAGAGACGTCGGATAAACGATCAACGTTTTAATTAAGCAAAGACGCTAGTCAAAATCACTTTCGAATTTGATAGCCGTTATGGCTTTAAGCTGATATCGTTTTCTCGCTCACAGACTCAACGATCCGAATTAGAATAGCCGTCAAATCGACGCCAGGTCGAAGAAGATTCTCGCCCTGATTCAGTTCCTTCGTACAGACAGTGCCTGTATAAATTTAATTGATCATGATCAATTTCGTAATCGGGCGTTACTCTACTTTTCTTGTGTCCCATCCAACGGGTGTCCGCTGATTTACTTTGACATTTGTGTGTCAAAGGGATTGGCAGCTTTTACAGGGACACCTGATGCATCATCGGATCGGAATGTGATATCGGTTTTAAGTCTTCGAACCTTTAATTAACAATTATTGACTCATCGTCTTGGCTATTGTCATCAATATAGCGGGTATGTATATTCAACTGCACAGAGAGCAGCAAAGAGACACGACGATAATCCAGTTCCATGAAAAACGTAACCATTGTCCGTAGTTTTCTTTTGATGCATGTGTGTTTACATATGCATACTATGCATCGGCCTTTTTCACGGTAAACGCTGACGCTTCTTCGAGTCGCTTCCAAACTATAAGATCCTTCATTGAATATTAGTCATGCGATTGGATTCTGGCGCATCTCCAAACTTCGTACCTTGTCGTTGACCACCGCGTACGGAAGCGCATCCCGGTACAAAGAACACAGTCGGCGTTCTTATTCTTCGCTCTATCTTCCTTCTCGCTACGTAATCTCCCTTCGTTGAAACCTCGTACTCCTCACGTAGCTACGTACCGCCTTAAGTTTTACCGAGACGACGACAAGTCGCAGCAACAGGCATGTCTGTACCTTCGCGCAATTAAAACGCGTCCTCGATCTGAAAGCGGACGCATTTATGGCTACGCGAGAGTTACGACGTAACTGCGCCCTGGCGTTGAAAAATTCAAGCTCGGCGAACCGTTGAAAGGACATTTTGTAGCCACCTGGAGAAATTTATTTGAACCTCGCCAGTCGCCGTGCCGAACTTCTTCTGCTGGATGCTTTAAGGGAATACGAATGTGATATTTATTTATTATGTTGATAAAATATTTACTACAAGATTTTAAGCGTACTTTCCCTGTCTCTCGTCGTCAGACAGACAGAAAGTTCTAATAAATATTAAATATTAAGCTGTGTTTGGTGTCTATCGTTGTTAAATTACTAGAGCACCACGTGCAAAAACATTAGTGCCGCGACGATCTGAACAAATGTAGTCTTTCGTACCGCATACATCTATTGTAGAGCCTGTTGACGGGTTCATGTTTTTTTTGACAGATTAAAAAAAAATGCAGTCTCTATCCACGCATGCGTGTCACTGTTTAAAATCTTACAAGCTGTGCATATGGTTTTACGCTAAATATGTTTTATTTTTCTACTTCGGAATATAAATACGTTATTTTATGTAGGATCACATCGTCAGCGATTAAAATTCATCGTTCATGCATGATATATAATTTTTAAGCATCAAAAAACATACCAACGTTCTCGTGGGAGTTTGATAAAACTTTCATAGCCTCCAATGCGACACAGATGCGTCTCGCGACGCTGCATAAGATTGGAGAATAGCCAAGTGCACTCGGTACAAGGTTTTATAACCTTAAAAAACCACTTGAGGCTCACCCAGTCTCCCTACAATTGTTCTCCCTCGTACCAACAGTCCCTATTATAATCCCGCACGAATCTTCAAAATCTCATCCCTCGTCAAACACGAACCCTAAAAATTTGATAATTTCCCGTAACACAAAAGGTCCAATCGAACCAGAAGTACACGGAGTCGAAAAACCGGTTCGCATTCTTACACGGTAGAAGCCATAATACACTTTTTCCCGGAAAGAGCCAGCGCCACAGTCACAGTGTATTTACGGATACGGCGTCGTATAGAAATTCATGTTACTCGAGAGAATGCAAATTAAAAAAAATAAATAAAAAACGAACAAACAAAGGTATACCTGCATAACCCAGTCACCTATTTGCAAAACAGTGTACCAGGTATATAACGGAGTACAGTCCCTGCTCGACGCATAGACAACGACGATGAGTCATAACCCTACCATCGCCGCTTACGTAATACTTTGGCATATAAAACAGTTGTACGCACCGCAAAGCCTTACAGACTGTATTATCCTTAGTAAAAAAAATTATTTATTTATAACAAATCCGGGATCAAACTTGTCCGTCCAACGAGAACAATTTGTACGTCTAACCCGCCGAGTATCGAAATGCCGGCGTTTTATTCATAGTCGCCAAAGGACACAACGTGCACGTGCACGTACTTGACGTACCGTGCGATTAATCGAGTAGATCGTGTATCAAATAGCTAGAGTGGATACGCGCTGCCACTCGACTGTCTCTCGTCCTCGTGAAATCGAGAAGGCCGCGTGTCTGTTTGCCGTCATGAAAATGGCGGAGTGCCTATGGGGGGTTGTTAGCGTGGGTAAAAATGGCTCGTTACGCCAGAGGGAGCAGAGAAACGAGGAGGCCTTGGTATTGTCCAACGTCTAAAGGGAACAACTTCACACAGTTGCATTTTAGTGACCCACTTCAGTGCGTACTACACCTCTTCCCCCTTATACATTCTCCTTGCTTCCCCGTAGCCATCGATCCGCCATGACGACTTTCCGGCTCGTTTAAGCGCCCGTTCGTTATCTCGCGATCTTTCGATATATAAAGTGCAGACGCGCACGCAATGGCTGGCCGACCTTTAGAGGCAGCGGAGCTCGGTGGAGCAGAGAGCAACGAGTGCTTTTGACCGATGAAACTTTTACCAGGGAAACCTGGAGCGGTGGTCGCCATGGGCGAGACGACTGCCGGTAGGCGCTTTTGTTTTTGTACTGCGGCAAAGTGACGTCACGGATTAAGAGAAGAAGATAACGTCGGAGTCCTAATCGCCCTTGGGCCATTGAATTTGTTCTGGCTCGTTTGGAGGGCACTTCGTGAGGTCGTTAAGCTTGTTAGCAATTTTTCGTGGGTGGGTAGTGTGGACTCGCCCTTAGTCCTAGGCTTTTATTAGAATTCCTAGTAACAATGCTCGTTGGAATTCTGCTGCAGTTTTGCTGTATATATGTGGCTATCGCATTGGCGTTTTCAAAAATGGCGATTTCTTGTTACGCTATTTATATGCGTTTTCATGTATCGTTCACGGGCAGCCGATTAACGGCTTCTGATAATTGACGTTAATCGACCGTGAGAAATCGAGGTCACGAATTAAATTTACAAAAAATTCATTTTCAATGAGTCGCTCACTCTTACGTCCGCGTATCCTCGTGCTGTGGTTATATTGATTTTGAAAAATTGGTACAAATCATTTTCTCACCCTCGTACAATTTGTGTCGCTTGTAGGTACGTACTGTTACCTTGTTATTGCCATAAATTCAGAAGCGGCGACGGCAAAAGTTTGCCATGCAAATAGACGCGCGATTCGTGGAAACACCTTTGTGGTAATTACCGTAAATATTTATCGGCAAGAATCACAAGCTATCACGTGACAATCGAGACTTCGGAATATTCGACTGTCAATTCGTCGATAACACGTGTTTTGCGAATTATTTTTTTTCGCGAAAACAAAATACCGAGAAAATCGTTGTTTCGCAACGGGTAAAATTAAACGACTGTAAAGGTTTTTTTTCATTTTTCATACAGTTCGTTCTCGTGTGGGCGTGTACGAGCTATATGTATTAGCAAATAAAAAAAATGTAAGCCAAAGGATAGCGGAATGTGACGAATAAAACATAATTCCATAGGATGAGAAGACATTAAAGTACCTTTGTCAGTAACGAAGAAGCGTTGCTAATTAAAATAAAGAGAACGTCCACACGGCTTCTGAAAGACAGCGAAATGGACAAACGAGAAGGAGCGCTGCTTCTGCGTAACTATACTAATTTGCTTAGTCCTCACAAAAACAGAAACGATAATGTTTTCAAAGTGCAGCTGGTTCGCACGAGGTATACCTATACACCACTATGCAAAAGCCATATTACATACCATGCGGCAAAAGCAATGTATATATTACACGTAGTCTCTTCAGGGATCAGATCGGAGGGCGCGGACGTTGATCCTTGTCTTTTAGACATGACGTATTAAAAATTAAACCTACCGATAATTTTTTATAAACGTATTTTTGGCTTTAAAAAAATCAAATGACCCATCGATGGTACGCTCAGGGTTAAGCTGCGGAAAATACAGACATTAAATAACCTAGTATCATTTCAAAGAGCGTACGTACATATTTGGTAAACGCGCGTAGAGTGGCGGGAATTTTGAAATTGGCCTGCGTAAGGTTTCACGTGAATGAACGAAGGAAGGCGAATCGTCGGCTGTTTTGTAACGATTACATTTGAACGCGGATCGTAAAATGTATATGCGTGAATATATATATATATATATATATATTCGCGGTAACGAGAATAGCCAAAGTTCGCAAACCGACAAAGACTGAACGATAAGTCCTGCCTTCTTTTTTTTCTTTCTCAAAAAATCCTATAAATACGATGCAAAGCCGGGTGGGTGTATTGCGATTTTTTTCAGGGTCACGCATGAAAATAAACACCGTCAGTGTCACGTGTAACGCGATACCAGGCTTCTTAGGATACAGCGGTACTTCGTTCTCGGGTACGACTTTTATTTATAATTTCGAAGGAGAACGCAATTCGCAAGGACGCACGACCTTAGACACTACCACGAGTTCCAAGACGAGTCATGAGAGCGAAAAAAAAAAACGTAAAGAAGAAAGAAATTGATAATATAGACTGGCAGTAAGTTAAAAAAAACTTTGACAAACATTTTATCCCTATTAACAATCCTTTCCTTTTGGCTGCCTTCTCCATTGAGATGTGCGTCTTCCTTTTTCCATGCCTTTCGGCCTCATCCTCACGTGAGGATGTGTGTCCGTAACGAGTCTACTGGATCGGATAGGGGAATTCGCTAAAACAACGACCACAGTCCGTGAAAACGTCTTGTACACGAGACTACGCGAATCTACAAAGTTTAGACACCGAATTCGGAACACTGTTTGGCTTTAGTCTGTATGAATATTGAAAACACTTAACCTTCAGTAAGAAAATCCATTGTCGAACACTGAGGAGACACGCGAGACACTAGAAATATTCATAAGGAACGACGCGACGCACGAGATTCCTATTCAATTTTCGTGCAAGCAACGTGTTGCCATCTGTCGGTAATATCGGGAAGCTCGTCACTTCAAATCAACCGTACCCGGATTCCCCGAATGACCGTAGGAAAAAACCTAACCGCGTCAACAGAATCGCGACTGAAGTCCTTCGAAAAAGAAAATTCAAAGAAAATTTCTACAAAAGGCCCTAGACGCTAGAGCGTAAGACGGGACGCTTTTACGAACCAATATTTCTCAAAATCATACAAGCGTATCGTGCTGTTGAGTAGAAATTCAAAATAAATTGACTAACGAGACACGATCGGTCGTTAGAGACAGCCAAGTCCCATTCGACTCGCAGGATCATCGATAATGACGATCGATGATCTGTGCTGATCGATAGCTCTACCAGGAGCGCACGAGAGCGCAGGAGGTGCGCAGCAGCTACGCTTGCTAGTCTCTGACGATGAACTCTCATTTTGTGACGTCACTCGAGCGGAACATGGACAGACAGGTTTCTCGCAGGCCGATGCGATTGGCTAGTACGACTTTCGCTCGCTTGGGGAACGGCGCTTTTTTCAAATTCACTCAAATTCTTTTTTTACCAGTTTTTTTTTCATGCGGATAACTCGATCAAACCTGAGTATACGATTTAACCTATGTAGATTTTTATGAAAACAATCTTGCGCAAAAATATTCGTACACTATATCTACGACAGCCTTGACACTTCGAAAACCTTTTGCACCATCCTGTATATAAGAGCAACGAATTTTTTTTTTTGTTCTACTTCTTTGTAACGGATATAAAACAGGGTGTGTCCGCAGTTGGGCGAAAATACAGTGAAATTGAGAACGAAGCTCGTTCTAGAATTCTTAATGGAAATCGACCTGAGGATTTTTGATACCGGATGGCGGTTTATGGTATTATTATACGAAATTCTCGGTACTTGTCACAGTGCAAATAGACGCGTGATATGAAAAGGTAAGATTAATGGCTGACACGCGCGCTACGTACAATTAAACTTGTAAATAAAAAATGATAATAGTTACGATCGGAATGATAATGAGCGTTTCATACAATTTATCATTCCGGCCAACCTTCACTCCTTCCATCCACTAATTGACGTAATCGCCATTCCATAATGAATATGTAATGAGCACAGCAACAGCTAATCACGCGCTAATGTCTCTCGTGCTAATTGACATTAATTAGAGATCTCACCAATGGGAAAAATAAATTTCCCAAGAGAAATTCGTACTGGACTAGTACTACGTGAAAATGTACGCGAGTCTAACAATAAATAAAAAATTTTAACGTCTAATTTACAAAATTTTATTACTTACAATAATTAAAAATATTTTTCGATCAAACAAACATTTTTCAACAGTCTAAAATACGTTCTAGTCAGATCCTTGTATCGCGTAGTATAGGTAATCGATTAGCACGCGTTGGCTAAAAGGACAGTATACAAGGTATATCCAGGACATAAATATACAGCATATACACCCTATATACAATATATATATTTACACCAGGGTACACTCATCCACAAAATTACAAACTTTCTACGGACTTTCGGTAAGTCATAGTCACTATGAATATTCGATATCCAGTCTGTACATAAATCAGCGTGGGTAAAAGTCACGCGTGTAATCAGGATGCGCGAAGGCGAATAAATATCGCTTAATGTTTTATGCACGATAGATAAAGCAGAATCAGCTGCGACTGGAAGACTCCAATAACGATTTTTGAAAATTCCCCGCGACCCACCCACAGTGTCTCGGGGGCCTTGGTCTCTACGATGAATATTATATAACCCATAGGAGGCATATTTTCCATCACTTTCCCCATGAATGGATGAGCACAAAATTTCTTACGATTAAAATTTGAAAATACGTAAAATTCAAAAAATTTCTAAAATTTTTCTTTACCCCCTTCGAAAAACCTTTTTTCATCTGACGTATTTGTATCGTGTGTAGAACAATGCATCACGAACGCATGATTATGGCTATGACTATGATGGATGGCTGGGTATATTATCCACGGTGACTTCTTAGTCAGTCATGGTTGGGTCATGTGTCAAATGACTGATCCATGGGGTGTCGCTTGCGGTTATGAATGATATTTACAAACCGGAGAGAAAGAGAATCTTACGGATGCTGTATTGCACGACAAGTACCATATACGTCATAAGGCAAGTGACTCACATGGTAATAGTGAAATTAGCATTAAATAACCGATGAGTTTTCATTTTGCGAAATTAATCTGAACCAAGTCCTCGTTTGTGAGGCTCTTGAACCCAACCGGACCTGCATTCTCGTGCATTCAGTCGCACTGAGAATAATTTGACGTCTTTCTTAAATTAATATTATTCAACACAGTTCGTTATAACGGGTGAGTCAGGCAACATCTGTAATCGCTAATTTCAGGCACGAATGTGTCTCTATACGATTTTCCAAAAATCTATCAACCAGTAGCCGCATTTTCATGGGGCGACGGAAGCAGTAAAACCATCGAGTTTGAAGTAATGACATTTCAATGTCAACATTGGTCCATGCACTACGGCGTAAAATTCCAAAATTATTTTTGCATCAGCCAAGGATCCTTTTTTTTTATTTTTTTTCTCTCTCTCCACTCTACCGTGTATATATATACGAGACTTCGGACTCACCCGGTACTGTTATTTATTTATGATCAACGTGCAGCAGAGATTTGGCGATTTTGAAATGTCAAGAGAAACTGTCACGTCACTCTTCGAAATTCCCTTGGATATTCTTCTCATCGGGCCACGTGACAGCCACGGAATGGACTTCCTGTCGGCAGGATATTTCTTCGGGTGATATGTCAAAAAAAAAAAAGGACGTGGCTAAAGGAATTCATTCGATGGCTCTTATCAAATGGCACGTCATCGCTGTTAGATAGGACAGTCGATAAAAGAGATACGATTGGCTGAGGAAGTTCCGGAAATTAAATGTAACAAAAATATCCAGACTACTTTCGCTCGATTAGCTTATCGACAAAGGATGACCTACATAGAGATTATCTCAATGCCGATTACTTCGAAATTCTGGTTTTAGTATAGAACAAAAAATTATTTTTCGAAAACAGTGGACGAGGATCGCTAAAAATATTAAAAAAAAAAGTAATTCCCCACAATTTTATTTGGCAAAATATAATACGTGTTTCGGGGTTAATTTGAGGCGCGTAAATTTAAATTTGTTTACCCAATATCCCCTTTGCAGTCTAAGCCCAACCTAACCCTTTTCAGTGAGCTCTAGAAAAGGACCAAACAAGAATTCCCTACTCGAATCATCCCTTATTCTATTTTACGCCCTCTAAGCTCATAGAAAATGGCCGACCACTTCTCCCCTTATACAGTACGAGGGTACGGTGTACCCTTCTAGGAAACTTTCATAGCAAAATATATCGTACGCCATATTGATCACATTTAACGGAAGTACCAACCTATCCCCTCTGTATCTACTCTGCTTCACCCTAATACGTGGGGAACTTGGGTAGCAGAACTAGGGTGAATTTTATGGACGGCATCTATATAGTCAGGGATGTCGCAGTATCCAACGATTTAGTGGCTATAGATAAGAATTCGCAAAAATTTATATTCCGAATTTTCTTCGGAATGATGAACTTGGACCCAATTTTATAGGTTAAGTTTGAGCCTAGATTCATTCATGCCGTTAGAACTGATAGCAGCTGCTTAGTCGTGAAGTTTGATTAAAATTTCCATTTGCTTTTCGTGACTCAAATTTGCGTATTTTCATTTCACTTCAAACGGCTATCAGTCGCAAAAATTTCTGACAAAATATTCCAAGTAACGTATGACGTATGTTTTTATTTTTGAGTTATCGTGGTAGTAAAAAATGTTTTCTCCATTCATATTAAAATTGATAAGATATCGATTCGATGCTAATATTGATTAAGATATTCGTCGTTGAGTCTACGTACGGAATTCGTACCTGTTTCTCAGGGTGACTATATATAAGGCTGCCGTACAAAGTGTTCAGTCACTCATTGTGCTTAATCATTTAGGTTATCAGGTTCAATTTCGCGCTACTCTCTCTTTTTCTTACTCGTGTTTCTCTTAGTTTTAATTCTTGAACGTTCGGTCGGTATGGCAAAGGAATAAATGCGAGTAGAATTCACGAGAACAACTTGGACCAGTGCCCCGGGCCGCTAACGGTAAAAATAAAATCTTAACAAGCTCCTGGCATCTCCGACGATACGTAGATGATACATGCATACGTTACGATAAGACCAGAAGCAACGAGAAAAATAAGAAACGTCTACCAAATAAAGAGGAAAAAAAAAGGGTAGCCCCACTTTCGATGCAGTTGTGTCAATTCAAGTGAAAGAAAGCCTTTTGCGACTGTGGAACGTTGGAGTGAAAAAAAAAGTTTCAAAAAGAAAAGGTGACCTATATATGCATTTTTTTTTGCAAAGAGAACCTTCGTCCCGGTAAAAATTGCGAAATTACAAAATGACGTAAAAAGAATTTCGTTCGTCAATTAATGACATCCATCAGAATTATATTCGCTCGGTCACGATGCCATTTAATCTGCCAATAATGGACATGGACGTATAGCTTGTTTAGTTATACGCGTAAAAGAATTTTGTATATATACAGGGTGGGGCATTTATAGCGATCGGCTCGATTTTTTTCGAAAACAAAGTCAGATTAAAAAAATATTTCAGACGAAAGTTGGGTTTCAAGTGGGACGGAAGATTTCCTTATTGAATTCCTTCCTGAGTGCAGGCCTTAGGGTAAGGTTGACTTTCAGGTTTTCAATGGGACGATGCAATTTTTTCTTCCAAAAATCAAAAGAACACTCAACTTCGATTCTACCAGTACAAGCGCACTAATGATCCATATGCGTGTGTGTAATGTATACAAGATTTCATAAGAGTAAACATATATGAGATACGGCAAGTTATACTCGATACGGTTGAGAAAGCCAGCTGGTAAAAATCAGACATTGCAAATTCAACACGTTGGCAGCCGAGAAGATTGGCATCCTGAATGTTTCAGATGGACAGGAAGATAGCGCGTGGCAAAGAGGATTCCGACTTGTAAATTGAAAGTGCAGTGTGTACGTCAGTTTTCAATAAAGCGACACTGACAGATAAGTTACCTATATAGGAACAAAAAATTTCCTACCAGAGCCGTACCGTATAATTTCAAAAGATTAACGAAAGCTGACCTGTGAACTACAAAAATTTACGCGGGGAATTTAAAATTTTCCTTCTTTACACCGTATAATTTTTGCAAGCCTCGAACTAAGTTAATCGTAGAGTTAAAACAAAAAATTCGCCCAATTAAATTTACACAAATTACGCAGAAGAAATTGTCAATACATTCGACGACAATGGCGGCGAAATTGCATTTGAGAAATTCCAGTCCGGATCCCTGCTCGCAGAGGGGTGACAAGGCGTCTACTGAAGGCAGGGACAAAGGGTAGCAGATACGTAGTATTAATAAAATTTGAGCAAGTCGTAAAGACCGAACAAAGGATCGTTCTTCTTGTATAGCAGTCCCGTGGCCCCATTTCCGGTGGCGCTACCTAGACACGCTACGTAGTACAGGGAATTACCATCCACCATTGACACTCGGGACAAGCATCAAGCACTAGGACAATCATCCCCAGGAACCACAAGGGGATAAATGAGTCTGAAGGTTCTTGAATGAAACGAAGAAGCCTTTCAATCTTCTACGGAGCAATGCGTCGGGACGAAACAAAGCTTTGGAGGTTATGTTACACGAGCTTGAGCGTCGTCCAATGGCACAGAGACTCGTCGATTTATTGCTTGCAATTTCGTCGAATTCGTTTACGAAATCGTTTTCAGGAAATTGCAGAGGATTATTCTCAAGGGTACGCGACGAGGTATGGAATTTGTTACAGCGAAAGAATTTTTTTTCTCGTATAAATAAAATAGCCAGTCGTAACAACGAACTGAAGATTCTCCGTATCCGATGTTATTGTCCGATTTACCGTAAGGGCGAATCCGCATAACCGCTACAGCAGTGTACAAAGACGCCTTGGTATTTTGTTTTCAGTCCAGCGAACAAGTAATTTAAACAGCTTGCAAGTTGTAATTAACCTCAAGGCGTCCATTCACAACGATGGATCGCTGCGTTGATCGCGCGGCGGCCATTTTAACCTGTCGATATTCAGATAAGATTCGATATTTATCCGTAGATTAATATTGGTTTAGTAATCGTTACAATTGTCGTATATGATGTATATATTATCTATTGCAGGTTAAAATACGCTGTACGTGGAAGGTCGATTATCAGTCTTGTCAAGATTTCCATATGTTTTCAGGTATATTGAAAACGCTTTGATAAGACGTTTATACGCTATGCTGATAAATGGTTGTGGCTTTTTCAGAGTTATCACTAAGAATGTCCCAGGAGGCACGATGTACAGTAACACGATGGATCTTTTACAGATACTTAGGCAAATCGGAATATTGCATCATGAGTAATCCGCATATCACATTATACTATATACATGTATCCAAACTTGTCTTGCGAATTAATCTTCTTGACCTGGAAAGATGCGACGACGACCTTCATTGACTTTTGCATGATTGCTATTTTGGTATTTGCGAAGTGACGATTTTTATCGAAATTTTTTGTTGCGAGCAGTACGTTATCAATTTACTGCATAAATTCCAATTTCAAGTTGTTGTATTAGGGGCTAATCCAAAATTTATTTACAGCATTAAAATCACGTTTAGTAACATTTTTCATGGAGTGTATGTCTCTCGTCATTTTTCTTCTCTCTCTCACGAATCGGTTGCCTCCTCTTGCTCCATCTCTCTCAAAATATACCGATCGCAGTGAGAACAGTCGTCATGTTGGAGGAGAGACTAAATATTTGCTCCCGAAACGACATGGAAATTGGGACATTCTATAAATAAAGAAATTGATACCAGACCGTACGGGAATCGTGTAACGCGTACCGAACGCGACCTGGAAATACGACTATAGGCTTTCTGTCAATTGGCACGTGCTAAAGATATGTTGCCGAAGTAGAAAAAGAAAAAGAGAAAGATGTTAGGAGACAAAATAAAGTAAACAGTAATTGGCGCTTCGAGGTAGAGGGAGAGAGAGAGAGAGAAAGAGAGAGAGAGAGACGGAGAGGAGAAAAAATAAAGAAAATGGCAGCAGTGCTCGAAATACGATAAACAGAAGCGGCTGTTGTTTCCGTGGTGAATTTCTTTTACTTTGAAACGTACATTAAACGTATACTCCGAACAAGAGACCAGTATTTAGAACAACGAAACATTTTTCATGGTAAGCGAACAAGTTTTTGAATATAACAAAGCCGGATTGGGACGATCGGCAAAATTTCGTATATAAACGTACGTCACAGTCTTTACGAGGAATGTATCGGAGAAGTGTGATAGAGTAATTTTAGAACGAACGGAACGTAGTTATTTTGAAAACCGGTGTACCGTTTCAAAATAATACGTGTAGATAAAAATGATTTGTTTAAATGAAAATAGAAGACAATAGAGAAAAGTTGTATGGTATTACGATAGGAAAGTTCGTGAAGCGTACTCACTCTGGAAAAGCCGGCATGACGCTCAAAGGGATCCCGTGTATTTCTGGCAGTCGGTTCGAAAAACGATTTGCTGTCGTCGTCGAATTGTTGCTTGAGTTCTTGAAGGAGTTCATCCCTCGACTTTCCGCGCATCCTGTCACCGAATCTCGGTTTTTCTCGGAAGTAAAAGGACATCTCCGTAAGACGGGGGAAACCCCTGAAGCACCAACACTCACTCGGCACAGGAGATTTTAGCTCACTCGAAATGGATAAACGCGGATTGAAGATTTTTTAGCGATGGTTATTACTCTTCTCTCACATAAGATGAAACCTCGCCAAGACAGCTGTCTTCTCTGACATTCTCGCGTAACGAGTCGCGCGCTACTGACTTCGGCTGAGTTCCCGTTGGCACGAATACGCGCGAAGATCTCTCTAGAAGCCGGTCGGTGCGCATGCGTATTGATACTGAATTTTGGATGCTTTTATTGTGGATGCACGTATTTTATTTTTTATTTTCAAAGTAAATAGCAAACTGTTGCATCTAGAAAGTGCGAATGAATTGGCAGAGACTTATTCTCGATACAGTGTACTTAAGCTGTACGAAAAAATATATTCTTGAATACGACTGGAAAGTGTGAAAGTTTTAAAAATTGGGAAAATTAGATTTTTAAAATATTTTATCCTCAACAATTCAAAAATTATTATTGGCTTGACGAGATACGATAAATTTTAGAGATAACGTTCCATGATATGGGATATATCGACTGTTTATAATAATTTGTATTTTTTTTAGGGAGTGCTGACATCTCCAGTGTGACGCGCTACTGATTTTTCAACCCCTGTCGGTTCACCCTTGTTGAGGGAGAGAAGCGACATCTGTAAGATGATCGGCGATCTCCTGTTACCAGTGGCGCGCAGTTTGAAACTTTCTAAGGGCGCACGTGCGTACGTGACATTTGGCATAACCCTTGGTGCACTTAGCGTTAGGTGCATTCCAGTCGATTGTCCCTTTGTATTTTAACGTTAGAGAGACACTCTAAATAAATCAAATGCAGTAAGGGCGGTTACAGGAGTGAGCCAGGTTTTGCAAAGAGTTGTATATTAAGGTGAACGTGGGAAAATAATTCTGGTGCGTATAAAATTCTATTCGTAAAGACGAAGGTCGAGTCATGTTGCGTTACCGATTATTTTTTGTAGGACAGCATGATGAAAAATTCATTGAAATTAAATACTTCGAAGTACCAATGCATTGTTTGTCGGCTGGACACTCTTTCTGTGGGTGAATTACATTATCATCAGACGTACAAGCACACCCCCGAAGAGCTATCCCTCTCTGCCATCAGTCTTCAAGGTCTTATAAACATAAGAGATCCAGCTTTTGATATAGCAACGTCGGCTGAATCTTTCTGCAGTGATCTTACTAAGCAACCAAAATTCTATATGCTGTCTGCCAATCTACTGAGTGATACGAACAATAATTCAAACAGTAACGATTGTGCATTGAATTTTGTAAACACTGTACATGCAAGAAAGGAATATGGATTTGATTTAACGAATGTGAAGAATAATTCTGAACATAGCTTTAAGATTCCTAAAGTGGAAGGTTTCTCTAGCGGTGTTAAGCATGAAAGTTTGCAGTATATCAGCGCAGAGGTAAAAAAAGATATTCCTTTCACCGAACTGGAGATTGAACTTATGAAAACTGTAGATATCAGTAACGAGACCTTCCTTGAGGGTGTTCATGGTCTTTGCGAGGACTTGAATGAGATAAAGAATAAGATACTTTTGGGAAAATGGCCTTTAAAGAAGAACAGTACTCATGCAAGATTGGCGCGAGGAAAGCAAAGTAGAAAAATTTGGTCGAAGAGTAAAGCCAGAAAAATGTCTAAGAAATCTATAATTGAAAGTCCTTCGTTGGAATGTAATATAAAACTTGAAACCCCTACGGTAATTAACGAACCTGAAAAACAGGATGTAATTCTAAAACCAGATTGCAGTATTGAGATTGAAAATGTAGATCCAGAGATTATGATTATTGATAAAACGCAAGAGTCAATGGATGAAAAATGTTCTTGGAATTCAATGATTGTGGTGGAAAGTCAATTAGAAGATCTGCTAACTGGTAAATACATAAAACTAGAAGACTGCGAGATGACTGTTTTGAATCCAATTATGCACGAAATGTCTATGGATCTGAAAACTACAAACGAACAATCTATTCTTATGTCTTACGCTCCAGATAGTGTTGGCCAAATCTCTGTCAATACTTTTCCTAACGAAACTTGTCAATTGAGATTGGAAGATATGCCAAGTACAAGTTTTGCTTTCGTTGACACTTCTATGAATGACACTTCTCACATAATCACCCATCATAGCACTATCTGAATCATCGTTAAAAAGCTCTTTTGAAAGTACAAAGTAGAAAGTACATCATTTCGACTGTGTTCATGTGTAAGTTCTATGCGACAAGTGTGAAGAGCAATGGCAGTACAAAAAAAAATAAGACCAGTCACATCAGTGCGAATATCATATTTATAATCCTATTCAAGCATACGTGCATTTTATTCTCTGTTATTTCATTTTAATCCAAGGAGACAGTTCCTATTTTATATGTTTTGATTATATTATGTTTTGTTTTATCCATTATTTATAAACGTCATTTCTATCACTTTTACTAAAAGATCTCAATATTAAAGATAGGACAAAATGGCAGAACATTTAAACTTTTAGATATAACAAAATCATTAAGGTATAAATCATTTTATATAAAGTTTCTCGTGCATCTGTTATGTAAGTCATTCTCTTTCGTCATAAGTGTATCAATAATTAGAAATAAAGTTTTTTTTAATCAACGTGTGTCACAAACTCTATCATTTAGTATGCATTTATTAATACATTCTACCCCTGTAGTAAATGAATCAATGATATAGGTTAGACAAAAAATTTTACTAATTGTTCGTTTATGTTACAAAGTATAATTTCCAAAATTTCTACTCTGCATACAGGTAAGATATAAACTTATAATCTACTATGGCTAACAGGTTAATATACAGGTGCTAAATATACTAAAAAAATTATTATCCTAAAAAATAATTTGTTTCATTTTCACATTTTCATTCAAGCGTCACACCGTTATCACGATCCACGCCAGACGATATAAAACCATTGACACTATACTTTCTCCTTTTAATCTTTTGAGGTATATTAATAATGTATAACAAAAGCAACATTGACGATTATCACAAAATTTCACCGATGACGATAAGATTTAATAACAATCCATCGAAATCACATTCTTCGTATGATAAACTGTCAAAATATCATCAAGAATCGAATCGAAGCTATCGGTATACGTCTGAAGCCATCGATTCTTCTCCTCTATGTAAGCATCAAGATCAAGATTAAAAATAGTATCAAGAAATTCAACCCGTGTGACCTGCGCGACGACCCGTAGTTTGTTGTGCTCCGGCAGTTTCATCTCTTCACCGCCGACCCTTAAAGAGTCTTTATATATAGCTGCCAGGAGGTTCATGTCATCACTTTCCACAATGGATTCCAAAATGTTACCCTTATCGCTGGCCATTGGAACATCGCTATCAGCGAGAGAACTAGGAGCAGTGGCAGTTAGGGAAGATGTAGGAGTCGCAGGATGAAGACTAGGGGAGGGTGCGGGAGGAGAAGGAGGAGGAGATTCTTTCTTATAGGAACTATCAATGGTTGCGCTATCTTTCGGCAATGGTCTTTCCGGAACGGGCTCGTCGATCTTATACTTTAGCAAAAAGTTTTTCAGCTGAGTTATCACATCCGCCGCAGCTTTGCACACCACGAAGTCGCTCTCGTCTTCCAAGGTTGCCAGCAGAATCTGAATATAGCATAAAAAAAGCAAATAAGTGAACGACTGTAGTAAAGGAACAAATGAAAAACCGTATGATTATTACCAGAGCTGTTATCAAAATATTTTCTTACCCCTAGACAACTTTGTTCGGCCAGCTTGTCCAGTGCCTTTACGATACGTCGTTTTATTTCAGTCTCATTCAGAGCTATTATCTTCCTGTGTTCCTTGGAAAAAGTCATACTTGGAAACGAACCGTCCAGCATACCTTGGTCGGTGAAGTGACTGATTATAAATTGTTTCCAATATTCAATGGCGTTCACCTTCACTTCCCAATGGAGATCCAAAACCGTCGCAACTGCCATAGAGTGGGACATTTTGTCAACGATGCTCTTCCTGGGTGACCAAGAAGAGGATCAAAATTGTTACTGTGTAAATTTATCCCATGAATTTGTTTGATCAATAAAATTTTAACGAATCGAACTTACGACCATTTTCTGTGAACGTATAGCTCCTTCATAAGAATCACTGCTTCTCTGCGTACTATTGCTTCGGTTTCCTCTGCCATCAATTGTATAGTTATGTCCTTCAAAAAGTAAAATAACCAGTCATTGATAGAATTGTAGAATAGAAATCAAAGAAGCTGCAACATTTACTGGCAATCTTATCTATAAACTTACAGCTAAGTTTGCATCGCACAACTTTTCTTCCCACAATTCATTTATTCTGACTGTCGTCGCAAGGAATGACAGTGCAGAGGCTCTCACGTAGCTTTCGGCATCCGATAATGTAATACTAATAGCCATTTGTAAAAAGTCATTTTTCAAAAGGAATTTTTGGAATGCTGGATACTCTGTTAATAAAGATAATATATTAATTTATTATCAAGTATAAATACAATGAAAGATTCTCTTACTGTGCTCGGATATCATGGCAATTGTCTTCAGTGTTTCTAAAACGCTATCTCTGACTTCCCAATTGGGATCATGTATTCTCTTGTACAAAGTTGGTCCCAAATCGTCGATATGACCATGAGAATCGACCAGTAAAGCCAATTGCGGTGGCATGAAATTTTCTATTGACAGTTTACAGACTTTCAACGCTTGAACGGTGATCTATGAGAATATATAATAATTAGAATTAAACTAGCATTAATAAATATTAATGGGAAACTTACGTTTGATGAAATTTGATTATTATTTAGCAGATCCTGTGCCAATGACAGTAGGCAAATTGTTTCTACGGATTCCTGCCATTTGATCTTAAACTTTTCAGTTATAATAGCCAGACCATTCAAAATCGATGATAGCAAACATGGGTACTGCTGAATGGCATCTCCATCGAACAGTGATCTGTTTAATCTCTTTTTAGGTGGATTATGGGGGTTAGAAAAGTTTGATGTACCAGTTGCATAAAGTTCATTTTCTGCATTGGACGGTGTCGTATAATTTTTCAAAACGTGACACATAGTTTGGAATGTGATTACTGCTACGTCCTGTGTCAAGTGATCGTCATGAGTTTATATATTAATTATAAGTTAGATTATTCTCTGTACTTACTCTGTCCATAATGTGTACTATTTGAAGAAGCTGATCCAGCGAGTACCTGGAAAGAGATTCCATACATATATCAGATTTATAGATGATGTCTCTCATATTGTATGCCAGTCTTTGTACGGGTGTACACGTGATGTCAAACATTCTGTCAATGTACGTTTCGAAGAGATCATAATTTAAATATGAAATCCTCAAGCAGATGCATAGTGGCAACACCTAAATAAAATGAATACTTATTCCTCGAATCATGCTCACATTTAATGAATATTGTTTGATATTTTAAAACAAAAAAATTGGATTACCATTAGACATATAACTTGATGTTCAAACTTGTGCTCACTGGGTTGTTTAAAATTGGAAATATTTTGTAATTTTTTCCAAAAAACTAGCCCGTACATTTGTGTCCTTACAGATTCCTTCAAGTATTTCTTAGTAAGAAGCAATCTGTTGATGTAACAATAGTCTTCGTGAAAATTATTTAGGACATCTTGATCTATTACTTTGGTCTGCGGTGATATGCCTTGTTTCAATTTTACAAAGCTCAATAGGACCAGCAATTTATGTATGTGTTGAAAAAAGGTTGAGCTAATGCATGCTTCAAAAAGAGCTTTTATTCTTGCTTCCAAATTAGTAAGTTCCATTACTAATAATGCTATTGTATTTTCCTCGCTATGGAACAGTGTGTTTTCGATTATACTGGTTAACAGGACTATTGTCGAGCAGAGATACTTGTTTTGTTCCAGATAGGTCTCCTCCAGTACTTTTTGAAATTCATTGTGGACAGTATTGTCTGTGAATGGATGTGCTGCTTCCAATATAATTGGGGTACAAATATGCGGTCTTTGAGATTCGTGTAGTAACAACGTCCATATAAATTTTTGACTCTCCCGCGTGACGTATATGGTCTGATTGCAGTGAGCAAATCTTATAACATCCTTCCATACACCTGGTCGACACATAATACAGATATTACAATAAACTATGTATGATCATTGGCAGAACATATATAGAGCAGTTATGTGCTGTTAATTATTTTGTGACATTTTTAAAAATAACCGTGTTAAACAACTAAATGTCATGGTCATGGTACAGCGATACGAAGCAATTGTGGCTACTTTTCATTCTCCATGGACAGCAGATTAAAAGTCCATTTCTTTTGCAATTGAAGCAGTAGAAATTAATTAACATATTGTTGACCGGTCACGAGTTAACTCGTGTTTTCATGCCCAAACGTTGTTGATTAGTCACGAGTTACCTCATGTTTGCATTTGCATCAGCTATTTCACTTCCATGTCCAATTACGAAATAATGGCCAGTGACATGACATAGCTTCTGTGTAAAATTACAGGTCAAACAATCTGTTAATATATTCAATAATCCATTGATTTTTTAATTATAATAAGTGGGCATTGGGATATGTTAAATACACAAATTTTTACCTGATTCGAGGATCCATTGCCTGCCGCTTGTATGAGTACACAAGCTGGAAAGCATGTCTACATATGCCATTTTGACAGACACTGACAATTTATCATTGTGAAGGTTTAAAACATCACAGATCTTATTGTATAAATTCTCACGGTACCAAAAATGGAAATGAAATTCACTCTTGCCAATGTGTCCAATCAGTCTCAAAGTAAATGTTATAACAGCTTGACAAGGTTTGATTCCACTGATCCATGTTTCTAAAGCTTTGAATACCCAGTGTTGAAAGGTATTGTAATACTTAAAGTCAGACTTCTCGACTGAAAATATTGAAAAGTAACAATGTTACCATAATACATCTTGTAATATTTATTTAAGACTATGTCTAGACGGGTCAATGAACCTTAGTCTGATAAGATAAAACAAGAAGCATAAGATTAAAAATATTTTCAACTATGACTAACAACTAAGTATTAACAGTTATAAATATAATAAATACATTTTATGGGAAAGTTAATTAAGATAATCAATTACTTATTTACAACAAACTGTTACTGTTTTACTATTTAAGTGTAAACTGTTTTCAGCAGACTGCAAAAGAGATGAATAAAAAGAGTTTAATAATTCAAAAAACGCACGATTAAACTCATATATAATTAGCTCCCACATCTTACATTTTTTATAATATTCTACAATTCCTGTAATACATTTATATAAAGAATAATCCTACTGGTCTTAAACTGGTTTTCAAAGTATTCAAGCTAATAAAACATTATATCAGACATTATAAAAATCTCTACGCTAATAAATTATCATGTAAATCGTTAACAAATAAATCCTGTACCACTACTTAAACTATAATCCATTTTACTATTCACTAAAGCACTTAAACTATTAACTATCAACTAAATTGTTATAAACGGTTGGTTAAATACAACCCAGAAACCAATTATTCGTTAACAAAAACTTTGTTTTTGAATTAAGAAGAATAAAATCTTTAACAAAAACTTACCTAATTTATCAGATTGTGTGATTCGCGATAACAGAAGATCCAGATAGGTCGTAGACACGACATTATAATCAGGTAACAGAAAAAGTTGTAAAACCTCATCAAGTTTTTCAGCGGTGTTACACGTTGTCATTGTACTTAATATTTGTCACAATCTTCAAGTTGTTTAGACTAGCACAGCACAAGGATAGCCGAACATTACATCACCAATGACGCTAAAACTGCACGAGAGAAACATGTATAGAAATATAAAATTTCAACTTAGATCCCTTAGGAATGAAAACAAGAAATAAAAAGCAATACGGAATATAGAATCTTTTTACCGGTATTTTTCTTTACATGACATAATAAAAAATCAAAGTTCATTTAACGTATCGCGCTTAATATCACTTTTATCCAGCATCGAGGTTATTTATATTTTTAACAAACACGCGTTGCAATAATGAACCTGTAGAGTACCTTCGAAATTTAAAAATGCAAGAATCACAGAATCAATCTAGCTACGTTAGATAATATTGGATATCTTATCAAACATTCCAGTGCCAGATGATCAACAACCATTAAAGAGCTTCAAAATTTTTGACTAACAGCGCATGCACACAAGAGATGGAACCTCAAATAATGAAAGACGCATAATTTGCTATGACGTTAAGAACGCGCGACTATGTTGCAATATAGGAAAACAAACTGAAAATACAGCTGGACCATTAATATATTAGATCCGGCTTATTCAGAAAGCTTTATGGTATTTTTTATTTGGCCGTGTAAAGCATTAATAGATAGTATTAAGTTTTAGTATTGGATTTGTAGCATTTCGTAATGATATTGCGGCTCGAATGTGTGATTGATAACAATGGTGTTCTAGCCTTAACAAGAAACTATTTGAAAGTATTTTAAACAATAATTCTGATCGTATTGATTTACCTTTATTTTGTAGTGGCCTAATCGATTCTTGTTAAATGTGGTAGTGTATTGTAAAATCGAAATGGGAAATAATGTTCTTCTTGTGAGAACTTGCGTGTGATAGAATCCGATAGAATATAGAGAATCCTTGAAAATGTGATATTAAGCTGTTTAATTGGTAAATCGACTGCAGCGCCACAGCTACTTGATCATTAGGCTCATCTTCCCAAAGAGGTCAATTTTGGTCAGGTCATGACGATTTGGAGGATATTCGCAAAGTTATTTGTATTCCTGATCGGTGCTGTCATGTATTAACGATCCTGCTAAACGTATTGATGAAGTTTCCATAAATCAATGAGGTACGTTTTGTCATTTGACAAAATTATATAACTTCTAACAATGATACTAACCTGACGCTATTTGTTTTGGTTCACCGCTTTTAGTGAGTTAGTACGTTCATTGACTCGCATTTCAGAAGTTATCATCCAATATTAATTGAATTTGTTGATGGGTAATTAATATAGATTCTAGAATACAATTGTCTGAGATATTTACTTATAGTAATTTATGTTTTACTAACTTCCGAGAGATTAAGAGGAAAAGAATGTTGCAGTATTTATATTTGTTTGAAGAATCTTGCAAACTTGCAGAGAAATAAGTGTGCATAATATTTTTTAATACTTGGTATTGTTCAGAGCGTCTTTGGTCATTTAGCAATGGAGGGTGACCATTGCAAAAATTATATTCCAAGAACAGAGGAAGAAGTTAAGACAAACGCAAAGCAGGATTTAGGGTTGACTACTGCAACTGCTTTGGAAATTCTACATAGAGATATTAAACGTGTGTTAGATGAGTATGAAGAAGATTGCAAGAAGAATAAGTATGTCTAAAGTCCTTTTAATATGTTTTAGAAAGATATTGAATACCTATTATTTTCATTGATATGTCATTGTCGAATCATTATTAACTACAGGAAATACAGGGCATGGCTAAAGGATGCATTGCACCATCGCAGTCAATATACAACGCTTTGCTGGACCTCGGCTATTGCACTTTTGATAAATGCCATTACACTTGTCATAGCATTTTTTACAGTTAATGAGACATGGTACGTTATACATCTTTAACTCTCATATAGTCGTTGTAATAAAAATCATTGTTTCTGATTCTAGGTATGCGTCACTACCATACGAAGGACTGATAGTTTGTTGTTTAGTAGCATTAAATTTTACACTGGTTGTATTGGACAACAAATTACGACATAAAGAGATTCCTCAAAGAGTTCGTGTATTACTCAAACAAATAGAAGGTACCATTCTACTGTGTTATCAACTGCGTGAATCTTCTTTAAAAAACCACTATCTTCTAACACTATTTTTATGTAACATCAACAGTTGCGAAATCAGTGTGTAATTGGGAACCAGAAAATTATCCCCATCTTTGCAGTCCACTCTCTCCGTGCCTCACTTTACAATGGACGTATCGCGACGGTCATGTAGTCAATTTACCTTGGGCCCTGTTGGTCGCAGGAGACATAATCGTAGTAAAACCTGGCCAGCAGATCCCTGGATATTGTATTCCATACGACGTAAGTGCTCTGCAGATACATCAGGCTTCAAAAAATATATATATAAGTATATGAGGGTATCATTCAAACAAGAAAATATTCACAGGATCCCGATGGGCCCGTTTTACATGCCCGAGAAGTCTACAGTCCACCAGTTCATACAGCTCATGAAATATTCTCATCCCCACAAGCCCGGACGCCACTTAAGAATAAAATCTATAAGCTTCAGGAGACACCTTACTTGAGGAACCTAAAGATGGCACTCGATCAGGCCCTGGATAGGCCCGTTACCTATCACAATCGCGAACGTCACCTCGTTATGATCTGCAGTATCGAACAACTGGCTTATCCGATACTCCTCATCGTGGTCCTAGTTGTGAACTTACTCCGATACTTGTACCTAACTGAATATGTTGGTGTAGGTCACTGGACAGAAATCTTCTTACTCCAACCGATAGCTGTTACACTTCCACTATTACCATTAATTTTTCCTACTTGTTGGATCGTTTTGAATTGCTTTGGCATGGCTCGATTCAAGGCTCTGTTCAAGCTGTACCAGTCTTCAAAGAAGATGCAGGTACAGGGAGAGTGATAGAAATGTTATTTCAATTAATCAATATGTAATGTGATCTATGAGTGATTAATTTAGTTTTTAGATCCTTTCGAAGATGCAGATATCTCTGGACCCACTCATCCTGATGTGGTATACAATTGGTCGGAGCTTAAGGAATATTTTTTTGACATCCTCTTCGGCAGGGAACGTATGATGTCCAGATCTGCCAACATTTTACACGTACTGGGATCCGTTACAGTAAGTCCAGTTAATTATTTAATCTATGCTATTCTACTAATTATCCAAAGTGCAGCTATAATTTATTATTCTTTTCTGCATAGGCATTGTGCTGTGTAGATAAGAAAGGAATACTTTCCTGGCCGAATCCAACAGCTGAAAAAGTTTTCTTTTTGCGTAACGCAAGTGCCATGTCGCGAGCTTCAAGGTAGACTTTCTATTGTAATATGTTATATTTATTGAAGAAAAAAAGTGAGTATAGCGTTCTATATAGATAATATTTTAATCTCAGCACCGTCAGCCTTGAAAAACAATCTGACACCGCAACCCAAAATGAGCAAGCGAAGCCAGAATCTCATAAAGCTACCTATGTGCAACATGGTAATATAATTGTTCTATAGTTTACGCACCTGTTCCTTACACTCAATAATTTATAAGTTCAAACTTTTATTGTTTCTTAGACATGTCTCATTCAGTGGCGGAAGTGTTGGACTTAACGCACGATCACGCTTTGCCGTTTAAATTGCAATTCGATGATCATGCTTGGAGGCTGCACTTGAACTCACTGAAACCATTGGGACTTGCCATTCTCCTAAACACCTGCAACATGGATACTCAAGAACACTACACTCAATTTTGTTGTCACGTTACCTGCGAGGCGCTGTACAATGAAAATTTAGTACCAGTAACTAACAGGCGGTATGTGTGCACTGCACTTATCTCTTTCTCGTAATGATTTTATGTTGCTCTGTGCTTTTATTTTGTAATTCATGCGACTAAACGGCACGACCTAACATTCATTTTGGCATCGAACCGTTTTGACGCTAGAAATGTCCACTGATTCTGACAAAGTAACCATGCTAACGCATGGACTAATAATTATTATCAACTGTTCAAACTTATCAGTGGCCAGGGCGAGTATTTTGAAGATAATAATGATTATGAAGCGAAAGATACAATGCAAACTTCTTCGAGACAGGTGTATTTAACCGATGAATCAGGAACGTGCCTCGGACAGATGCGGTCAGTCAAAGTAATAATATATGGTCTTGTTCTACCTGTAGTTCTTGACTTGTATTTGGTGTTGGAAACTAGTATGGTAGACTTGGATTTGCATCCGGATGTCATTACGGGTCTTTGTCAACACTTATCACACGCATCTCATACGTTGTATTGCTCGGTAGAATTTCTTTGTCTCATTTATTCCGTATGTCAGGTGTCTTTGCGAGCTGGCAAAGCAGATTGGATTCCAGGATCAGGCACAGGAGATATTTCAGCTGGAGCAACAATTGTCCACTTTCAGACACGTGGTAGGTGTAACGAATCACCTTGCGTACAAAGGTAATTTCATCGATACTTTTTCTTTTTTAGCAACCGGAAATGGTTAGGCGCGACATTAAATTCGCACGTTCATTGAGCATTGCTACCAAATTAAAGTTTCCATTTCCGCACATGGTAGCCGTAGTCGTTAAGGAACGCAGTGGCGGAGGATTACAATTACTGACTCAGGGAACCGCGGATATTATTCTCGATTCCTGTATAGAATATTGGGATGGACACGATCTTTGTCCATTCTCTGCTTCCGACAGGTAGATAAAAATTGTGGCACAGTTGTGGTCAAGCAAGGAAGTTCGCTGATTTGAGTGAGGATTGTTTCAGAAAAAAGGTGCAAGATTTTTATCAACGGACCAGCTTGACATCTTACTGCACTGCGTTTGCCTACAGACCACTAACCAGGAATGTCAATGGGAAATTGTCACATATTTATTTAGAGCTTCCGGCAGACAGCAAACATCTTTATACACCTCATAGAAGTCCGACTCCGTTGCCTTGGGATTTTAGAAATGTTCTGGATCCTAGGGTCAAGGGAATACTGGGCCAATTTCATTCAACTGGTAATTTACCATCCTTTCATTAATTTGTTAGCATTTACTCAAGTCATTAAACCTCTTCAGATTCTCTTCTGTGCAACGAGAATAAAGACGATGAGGTTAGCGACGTGGAAAGTTGCTTCGAATTGCAATGTAATCAAGTGTTTATTGGTATGGTGACCATGCAGTACCAGGCGCAGACTGATATGGTAAGATCATTATGAGGAAGCCTCCGATGAGTTTCTGATGTTTCATTAATTTTCTATTTAAAAATTTTTAATTGACAGGTTCAATTGATCGAGCAGCTAGAAAGGGCTTGTATTAGATTCGTTCACTTTAGCAAAGAAAATGAGCTAAGATCGCGTGTCTTCTCGGAGAAGATGGGACTGGAAAGTGGATGGAATTGTCATATTTCGTTACTTAGCGAAAGAGCTAGGTATGTTCAATGAAAAGTATATAAATCCATAATAATTTCACTTCCGAACTTCTTGCTTTTTGCTTTTTTGGCTGATTATTTTTTATTTATAATCTACATGTGATACGAGCGATGATCGTAACTAGAGCTCAAGATACTATTCAATGTACACGATTATAAATTGCCTGGGGTCGCACGCTCGATAAAAGAGTTTGTGCTCGATCTGTTGTGAATTAATTTTTCAGCAAACAATTTTAAAAAGTTAGAAAAAAAAAGGAAACCGCACACGCGGATGACACTTGAGACTAGCTTATTTTTGACAGCGACACTATATGAAAGCATACGGACAAACTTATACAAATTAAATATCTAATGTAACATTGAATGGGAATGTAAATTGTGCACGTACGTTACAGGAGACAGCAATGGCTGGAGAGATATCCACACATGACCCCACCGTATATGTTTGTCTATACCTATTTCTTTCATTGTTTGTCATTCATTTGCACGTTTGTTTTATTGTCACACACTTTATTAACGTCATAACACAAGATGCAATTCTACAGTCCTATTGTGCCATCCGATCCACACGTAGAGACAATTAGTTCTAATTGCATTACACATATGTACCAAGATCACAATTGTTATTCGCAAGTCCAACAACTCCTTGTCGAGTAACCATAAGGCCTGAATCGATCTTATCATTTAAAGAATCTTCCTAATCATCAACGCTCAAGTTTCCTGTTGCTTAGTTGGCCTTCCAATTATTTTATGTGTTCATCAATGTTCTGTGTAAATTAACACATAATAGGTCAGAGAGTCCAGTGGGTTGCTGGGTGAGCCAGGCAGCAGCCATGTCCTCACCCACACCCTCAGCCCAATCTCACCAGCATAACCACTCCTGCATGGATGAGGCCAGCCACTTGCTTAACCATGTTTCCCCCCGGTATGTTAAATAAATAACTTGTTTAAATCATCTATAAACTAGGAACCAAATAGTTTGATTTATATTTATAATGTCATTGATATATGTAATGGAACAGCTGGCTTTTTTTTTCAAGAAGAATTTTAAAACTTGGGAATTACAATATCAATCCTCATAGGGAATATGATCTTTTGAGTTCTCATTGAGCTAATATTATAGACAATTTTTGTCACTCGAGCATGAGTTAACGAGATCTTATTTATATTGTTAACTCTCTGAAAGCATGCAATTCATAGGAATATCCTCCTGAAAGGTACCAGTTGAATTTGACAGTTGGTTGCCAAATTTATGTCAAAGATCTGATTGGTAGGTTTTAGTTGGATTACTGTATTTACCTTCTCGCTGCATACTTGTACTACTGTGTTTTATTGATTTTATTTTACCCGATTAAAGTGTGAACGAGTGACGATTATCATGGGAAAATTGTGGGAATGCTGTTATAATGTTGCTTGTATTGCAGCACAAATCTGGATAACAGCAGAGCGATGAGCATGTCTGCACCAAGTGCCATAAACACAGAGTATGCAACTGTCAAATTTGATGATGAGGCTACCGAGTGGAATAATGCTGAACCAATTCAGGCTAAAAGTGCCATGGGTCACAGGTACTTCTTGATTATTTATATTAATTTAATGTTTGTTAATATTTTATAATTTCATGCATGACAGTTTACATAACTTTATTTATTGGATCAACGATGTCAGTCCCTCAATGTGTTTGTAATTATTGTTTTCATTTACTTATTGCCAGGGAACAACTATGCTTGTAGCACAAATTAATTACTTATTAAAAGTTACAATGCTGTTGGTAGTATTGCAATAGAAATTAAGAAAATTTTTAATGGGATTCCTTGTTTTATTTGGAAGTATCACAGAAATTATTAAACTTAATTTAATTTAATTATTAAACAGGGAACAAGATACCGTAAGAAGTGAAGATAGTGTTCTGGTACAAAGTGTTGACCTTGGATCTGGACAGGAAGCCTGGAGATCTTTGAGCTGTCTTACTGACAGTACGGAACAGAGTGCACCAGTTAATTTTGACATGTCTAACAGAGTAAGAGACTCTTCGATAAACAGAATGATGTGATATACAGGTGATTTTAGGGTATCCTTTATATTTATAGGCTAAATTACCACGAGGTATAGACAAGATACGACCCCACCTAGAATTGATAGATAATGTGCCATTACTGGTGTCTCTGTTTACGGATTGCAATAACGCAGTGACAAGGGAGATGCTACATATTATGCAAGACTATGGAGAAGTTGTCTGCGTTCTGGGATCCTCTGCGAATGCAGAGAACATGTCAATTTTCATGCAAGCTGATGCTGCGTAAGATATGATCTGGTCAATTTTATATAGAAATTTATTTAATTCTTCTTTTTAACAAAACATCCAGGAGCCAAATAACTCATGCCATACGTAGTGTCACAATCGATTTTTATACTCAAAGATCTGTACGGTCTGGTTCCTCTAGGTTTTCTTCGTACAACAGTTACTGGTTTATAAGATTCTTGGACGACCGTACGAAAGTCTGTTTTGTAATTAGTAATCCGTGGACAATATTTTGACTCTTGAGGTTTACCATATTTTATAAAGCACACTTTACCGGGATGTTGGTATGACTTTTTCATCGTCGTACAAGACTCCATCTTTACAGGCACTATGAATTTATCTCGGTTCGGTCTGCACGTGGCAGTGTTTATTAATCCAGGATTCATGTACGAATCTCTGTATACGGTTTTCAGATTCATGGGACAGCCAGGACAGCCAAGATGCGTTCTGGGTTGTACGATTTCTGCAGATTTGCCATTTTGAGACTTAAAAGATGCTTTGTGCACTGTAGAAAAATCTATTTCCCCAGGCAATTTTTTGTATTGCTTTTCAAGAGATTCTTTTCTCATAAATTTAAAATTGACATCGGGTCTCCTGTAAGAGGCTTTGTATATTGTCTCGGTGTCTAACTTAATCAATGGACGTCTGTACGATTTACGATATGCGCATGACTGCCTTGTTCTGGGTTGTAAATAAGCAAAATCCTTGCTCTTGAAATAATTTGTCGTGTCGCATCTTTGTATACGTTCACAAATCTCCATTACTAAGCGGCTTATGTACTTAAATTTCTGAATTGTTCACGAGCCAAGGGATAAATCATTTAAAAATTGCATGACACCACGTTCATGACACTTTTTTTTTTTTTTTTTTTTTTAATAACATTCTTATGTTTTCTGTACAGGGTAGCGGTAGAACCGCTATACCCGCAGGTCTGTCAACGTGTTTCTGTATTAATACCGACAAGAGAGGATCAGGGTCCGTCGCCGGTGGACTTGAGCAGAGCTTTAAATTCTGTAGCCTGTTCCTTAAGCGTAAAACGCGAGGATCCAATTGCTATATTTCATCTCATCATGGAGGTAAAAGAAAACTTATTCAGTTTAATATAATTGTAATAACAGCAGCTTCCTAAGAAATACTTTGTCACTGAAATATTTCCTAGGCTCGTCATTATATGAAGTGCGTATGGAACTGCGTGCAATTCTGGCTATGCTGTGTAGTCAGTTTATCATTTGCTCAGGCACTGTCAGGATTCCTGATGCTTCCTCCGCTGTTTTCCGTCGGTCAAGTAATGTGGCTGTCATGCCTTATCATACCACTGTTGTCTATATCCATGGTGGCCGCTCCAACGGATCCCACAATAATGCAACGAGCTACAGGAAAGAATCAGTGCATCGTCAGCGGACAAGTATATCGCAATTTAATTCTATTGTAAAATTGGATTTTCAGAGAGAAAATTCTACGAGGCTAAAGTTTTTGCTTTCTTCTCTTGTCAGGTTGCACTGTTCGTTCTATGGTGCTATGGTTGTAAATTCTTGCCTACTATCATCTCTGTCGTATTGTCGCAGTGCATTTCCTTGATGACACTGTGTCCAATATATTCGACCTCGGGGTCAAAGTGCCTGTACATTTATCCCAATCTCGAGGGCGATGTGTCCTGGGGTGGCTGGGGCGCCAAACCTAACGTGATCTTGACGGTGCAACATTTTGCTCTGTCAATATTAGTCTTACATTTTGGTAATTGGACTGTATTATATATTTTTAATATTATATATATATACCTGTATACTAGCAGGAAGTATCTTGCTTAATGGGAGTTGATTAATTGTTTCAGTAACGGTATCAATAAGTTTTGTGCATCGAGAATATTCCATATGGAGAAAACCGCCATTTAACAATTGGATTTGGTTTTTAAGTGCATTTATAGTGTAAGTGTTAATTTATTTTATCATTTGATTCGGGCGCTGTTCATTATCCCTGTGGTTATTATAAATCATTTTATTTAGGCTCTGCGTACAGGCTGCTTTCTCTGGAACAATTTTCTGTCAATTCTGGAGAGAGGAGGATCAGAAGATAAAGAGTTTTCCTCTTCATTTGCCTTTGTTCTTTTTGCTATCGCTTCCACTGACCTTTTTGATAAACGAACTAGTCAAGTGGCAGGAAATCAAGTAAGTCGTTGAGCTACGATTTCTTTTTATAACGATTAAATGTTCGTTGATACATGTGGTGCGATTTTTTAAATTACAGAGTAAACGTGAGGTACCAAAAAAGGGCGCGACTGGAATTTGGTACGAAGCTCGGTATGAATTCGCCATTCTAACGATTTATCGTATTTTATTCTTTTATTTGTGGATGACGGGGGGAAAAGCCCAGTTACTTAAGGTTTAACGCCAAATATTGCAAATCGTTACGATAACACGTCTTTTGCATATGCGAGGTCCAACGTTCGTTTATCGTAATTTTTCATAATACTCAATCATGTCAAAATAAGTTTAGTTTACAAATTTCATACGCGCACGAGTGTTCTTGACGCTGATATTAATTTGGTTTATTTCTCTTGTCTAACAATGAAAATCATTGATTCCCGCCGAATGAAACTAACGCACAAATTTATGCGGTTCCTAGATATTCATTTGTTTAGTATACGTGAAGAATGAGCTGGGTTTCTGCGATTCTTTTTATAAACGGAATCGGTTAGTCACATTAGCTTATTAAAAAAAAAAAAAACAACGAACCACCATAGTCTAGAGTGAATATCGTGCAGGCCCAGCCATTTCTCTCCTTGTATCAGGTAACAGATAATGCGTAAGCTAATGTGGGTAATGCTTGAACACGAAGAGAATGTCGCATACTTGTTCACATTTTTTGTCAAAAGTCAGTATCGCACTGTAAATGAATAATGTAACTGAAAACTTTGACACAAGTGTGACAAAAAGAAATACTAAGTCCGAGTTAGAAATGCTAAGAAAGTATTAATATTTTTGTATGACATTAAAGACGTGAAATTTTAATGTTTGATATAATAATACAACAGAGTGGCGCATATTAACAATGCAAGTGCCTCGCTTTAACTTCACTTCCTTCTGTAAGATTAAAACCTCAAGTCGAATTTGTAAATAGATCATTCAATTCAAGGGTGACTTTTCTCTTTTGCTGCAGGATCGCAAAACACAAATATAGAATTTTGCTTTACGAATGTTTGTTACATTTTTCAAAACTTGGTGTATTATTTTGATTCGCAAGGTGCTCCAACCAATTTCCAGCTCTTACCACGATGTACGATGAATATGTTAGATTGTGTAGACTTTAAGATACATTAACATAACTCACCGCATCTAGCCTGAAGCCTAGCATTGTGCAATTGCGATTCTAATATAAATGTAGGAGAAGTAGTATTTAAAAATGCCATAGGATACATTTGGAGTATCCTTATACGTTACACGTGTTCCTAGGCGAAGACTTTTATTTTATAGTTTTACTTTAATGGTTTGCATTTATGTTGGACGCAACTAATTTTATTCTGTTGTCTTGGACCAATTGATTGTCAATTGGCTCACTGAAATCCCTCAGTCGTATTTTTACCAGTTATATTAGGATAGATTAATTGTGCATAATTATTGTACTGAGGCGATTTTTGCGTCCATAACGCAGACCGTAATATTATTTAAAACTTGTTCTAAAAAGTTATGACCCAAGACATCGCATAACTATGCAGTTTCAAATGTTCCCGTGCGAAATAAAAGATACTGATGCGCAATGAAAATGAAAAAGATTCGTGAATTTTATTACTAACCTTTATTTCCTTCAGAAAGCAATAATACACAGGAGACGAGGGACAATATGCTGAAATTTGTCCCAATGTAATCTTTTGGATAATTTTATAGAAAATGTTTGAATGAAATTACTAACGACTGGCCCATTCCAATGGACGAGGTACGTTGATTGGCTATCATACAGCAATTATTACGTATCAAGATCCAGTCCCACCTGATACAAAGGGACACCTACAGGCTGTACTGTTCGCTATGTCGGACACTTTCTGTTAGAATTAACGAATAGCTGAATCCGTATAGATTTGACTTGTCAAAATGGAAAATTCACTGTAAACAATACGGCTATAGTGGTTACCTTGGTAACCGCGTTCTGACACTTGAGAAGAAATAAATATATTGAAGTAGACCTGCTATTTGGAATTAATAATACACCTTGTACATTCTATAAAAAAAGAATAAGTAATTTTAGTACTGTTACGAACAATAGGTTCATTCTTATTTGTTAAAAGCCCTACAATGTCACTGTACTTTGATACAAGAGTACAAAATCCAGAGACAGCTTCTATAAGCACATATGCCACATGGCATGCAAATTATCCATTACTTGCTGTGGCTGCATATTCCCAGGATAAGGGAGGATTTGTAACTATTTGTGACGATCAAGGAGAGCCTCTTCAGGACGTAGAATCTCCTGGACATTCTGTCGCTCAAGTGACAGCCATCGAATGGCATCCAGAGAGGAGATGGCTCGTAGCTGGATGGGAAAGTGGAGAGATACGGGTTGGTAGTTTTCAGATGAAATGTCCAAGCCTCCGATAATTATTATCACTTGCAATTAGGTTTGGCCTGGAGATTCCGGAGCAAGTGAATTCAATGTAATAGTGACACCGCATCGAGATCCTATTACAATTCTACAGTGGAGTCAGCATGGTGGACGTTTAGTATCAGCAGATGCTGCTGGATCTATTGTTGGTTGGAAAATAGATCCTAGAGGTCAACTCCTTATGGCTTTTCATCATGAACTGAAAGATTCATTTACTCATATAGCATTCAAGTTTGCATCTCTAAAACCTGCAGTTGATATCAGGTATGCAAGTTTCATACGAACTGGACATATACATGTGGAATGATTTAATTAATTAGGTAAAAATGTTATCAGTGGCTTAGCGAAAGCTGCTGTCGCTGGTGACGAGCGAGCATTGGATTTATTTAGTTCCTGGCGACCTAGAACCGCAGCACCAACAGCAATTTCTACACAGCGGGACAATCATGCCTTTTACATTGGCAGTGTAAATGGTGTTGTTTTCTTTGTCGATGCCCAAGGACAGTGCACAGAAGTTTTAAATACAGATGGAGCATCTCTCCATTGTCTTCTGCATCATCAGACAAGAGATTCTCTTGTGATTATGACAGAGGGTCTGAATATAGGACATTTTCAGGCTGACCCTATAACCGGTCGTCTTACTGAACTGACAAAAGTAAAATCCCGGTGTATAATTCATATTACACTTCCTCGTACAATTTCAAGTAATAATTTCTTATTCAATTCATGACATGAAGGTAAAACTAAGTGGTAGAAGTGACATATCCCGTTCCGGACCTGCCTTGTGCTGGTGCGGTGGTAATACATTAGCAGTGGTTACTGGTGAACTGACAGTAAGATGCTGGGATCTTCATACAGGCGATACTTATGTTTTATCGCCACCAGATTCTGCCACTGGTAATATTGCTACACCTCAGGAGATCTGTACTAGTTTATCTTTCTGCAAAAACAATGGTAATTATTAAACAACAAAGTGTAAGTCGGCATTTAATTGCATAATCAATTATCCATCAGGTACCTTGGCAGCTGGTACTAATCTAGGTACAATTTATCTTTGGAAACGCAAAAGCAATAATGACTCTGATGAGAATAGCTGGCCTACGATACCAGAATCTTGTACAATTCATGGTACCGTTAAGCAACTTATATGGGGAGCCACTTTCTTGCGCAGTCCATTGTTAGCTGTCAATTGTATTACAAATGTTTTTATCCTTCGGCAACAACCAATGTGTGCTTCGTACAATGATGGAGTTTCTGTTAGTCAGATATCTCCGAAGCAGATACTCATTGAAGTTGAAGAGCAGTCTTATACACTGAAGACAGATTTACAAGTACAGATTGTTGCTGTCAACAGAGAATACATTGCTGTGTCTTCCAGCAGACATATTGCTGTTTATAAGATCAACAAGGATAGCGCATTACATACGACGATTATAGGATCATTTAGTTGCGACACTGAGAAAATTCTTATTCACGATAGTTCTTTAATTATACTGACACCCGTTGCCATTCAGTTAAGATCTGTGGAAGGAATTATCAATCAAACTCTGCCAACATCACCTGAGGAAGGTGAACCTATAGCTATGGAATTGACAGGACAATACTTGACAGTTGCTTCGTTGAATGGAATCCTCAAAATTTGGGATCTGAGTAAACGAGAGGCTAAATTATATACAAGAGCAATGGCTGCTTATGAAGCTATCGATGACTTTGCTGAGATTATCGAAGCCAGATGTAACGTCGACTGTCGTTGTGTTTCCATTACCGTTGCTATGGCTAATCTTATGCCAAGTTCCATACTTTATATCTGGGATATTGAGACTGACCAGATATATGAATACGACTTTGCGGACAGCGACAATGTTAACGATGACAATGATTCTTCGCTGTAAGTCATTGCACTATAAACGGATCATAAAAACTAAGAACATTCTACTAATATCTAATATTTTAGAGCTTCTAAATGCAAGGGAAGACTTGTAACTGCTCATTGCTGGGACGCGGATGATCCAAGACTTCTGATATGCAGAGCTCAAAAATTAGAGACCAGAGACTCCAGACCCACGTCCAGATTAATTGGAATCGAAGATAAAGTAATCGAGCTAATTGACTCTAATGGTTAATAGACGTGACATTATTAATTTAATTATAGGAAGCATCAAGTTCGGTGGTTTTGGTATCGCTCTTTGCTACTCCGGATCACGGTATCGTTATCCAGGACGTTCGTTCGATTAAGGACGAGAACTGCAGATTACTGGGGGTGCATTCACCTTATATAATAATTTTAAATTCCGAGATTATACAGACTAGCGAGAGCAAAGTGGTTCGTTTATTAATGAGAGATTTCGAGGAGCTCGGTGTATGTGACACAGCTACTAAGAAGGCTATATTGGACTTCAGCTTTTATATAAGTATAGCTAACATGGATGAAGCCTTTAAGGCTATAAAAACCATCCAAAACGAAGCTATTTGGAAGAGCCTAGCCAGAATGTGTGTAAAGACCAAACAATTAGACATGGCAGTTCTCTGCTTGGGTCACATGAAACACGCCAGAGGCGCCAGAGCCCTCAGAGAAGCGATGCAGGATGAGAGTTTAAATTTGGATGCCAAAGTTGGTGTATTGGCAGTGGAACTTGGTCTGCACGTAAGAAAAATAATGATGTTTCACTTAAAAATATTTGGACATCGTTCTGTAAACTGAGAAAGACATTTATTGTTCTAGAACGATGCCATACGGCTCTTTCGCGGAGCAAAGAGGCTGGACCTTGTTTGTAGTCTTCTGGAAGCGTGTAACAAGTTCGAAGAGTCTATTGAATTGGCATCAAGTGAGAATAAAATTCGTGAAAAAACAAGTTATTATAACTATGCGAAAGCTCTCGAGCAGGAAGGTAAAATAACGGAAGCTATAGATATGTATACCAAGGCGGATTGTCACAGATTCGAAGTACCAAGAATGTTGCTTCTCAGACCTAGAGAACTGCAGGCTTATTTGACAAACAGCGATGACTTGTTAGTATTTTGTTCAATGTTTTTTTTTATATCTTTGAATCATTAAATTACCGAAATAGGTAATTCTTTGTTTCAGAGAAATAAAAAATTGGCATGCTCAGTATACCGAATCTACCGGAGACATGGAAACTGCTTTGAAACTTTATGAAAATGCAAATGACAATCTGGCCATGACACGTTTGCTATGTTATTTGAATCGTGAGGATGAAGTTTGCGAACTAGTAATGAGGACCAATCACGCGGCATCTGCTTATCATTTGGCAGCTCATTATGAGTCAAAGAACAACGTAGCTCAAGCAGTACACTTTTACAGTATGGCTCGGGCTTACACCAATGCCATTAGACTTTGCAAGGTATATTTTGGATAACGATGAATTATTATTAAGAAAGTCAATCATTTTTATCCATCGCAGGAGAATGATATGTCAGAGGAACTATGGCCACTAGCTATGCTAGCTCCAAGACAGTCCCAAATAGATGCAGCGAAGTACTACGAAGAGAATGATCAGCCTGACAAAGCTGTATTACTTTATCACAAAGCAGGACTACTGCGAAAAGCTTTAGACCTTGCATTTAAGACACAACAATACAATGCGCTTCAGTTAATAACAATGGATGTAAACGCAGACTCAGATCCTGCCCTGATACAAAAGTGTGCCGATTACTTTGTACAAAATGAGCAGGTAGACAAGGCAGTGGATCTGTTGGCGACGGGGAAGAGATACATAGAGGCCCTAGACTTAATCGAAGCCCATAACATAGTCCTGACCGAAGACCTGGCAGAAAAAATGACCCTGGAGAAGACTGAGAACGATCCAGAACGCGAAAGATCTCGCATATCTACCCTGGAGAGAATCGGCGAGATAGCCTTTGAGCAAGGAAATTATCATTTAGCAACGAAGAAATTTACTCAAGCCGGAAATAAATTACGAGCTATGAAGGCATTGCTGAAGTCCGGTGATACCGAAAAAATCTGCTTCTTCGCCCAGGTCTCACGACAACGCGAGATTTATATAATGGCTGGGAATTATCTGCAATCGTTGGATTGGCAGAATCAACCGGAAGTGTTGAAGAACATAATAAACTTTTACTCGAAAGGAAAAGCTATGGATCTTCTAGCAAATTTCTACGTAGCTTGTGCTCAGGTAGAGATTGATGAGTTTCAAAATTATGATAAAGCCCTGGATGCTCTCAATCAAGCCAGCAGATGTTTGGCCAAGGTCAGTTCGCCGCGTGATCAGGAAGTGCACAAAAGGGCAATGGACGTTGTCAATGGAAGAATGTCTACGATCAAGCGTTACCTGGACATCAAAAAGTATATACTAATATTATTCTAGCGATTCTGCTTCAGTATCGCTTAACAATTACTTCTTTTCGCTTCAGGTTGTTCGACAGAGGAGAAACGGAAACGGCTATGGCTCAAGTTC
The DNA here is from genome assembly GCA_030142595.1 of Trachelus iudaicus. Classification (NCBI taxonomy): domain Eukaryota; kingdom Metazoa; phylum Arthropoda; class Insecta; order Hymenoptera; family Cephidae; genus Trachelus; species Trachelus iudaicus. The sequence goes on along the minus strand of JARQTH010000358.1, from coordinate 450,229 downwards.
GTCAATTGCTTGATTCTCAGAGTTCTGATTTGGAGCAATCGGTCAGACGCGGTGATTTGTTCGCCACAATAACGCAACACTATGCTAACATAGGAGAGACAAACAAGGCACGTGCCACTGTTGAGGAATTAAAGCGTCTTGTTCCTGGTATAAATCTTAGTTACTACTTCAACGTTAATTTACTGGAACTACTTGGCTACAAGATAAATGTTCAACGACAAGACAGTTCGGACAAAGATGACGGTATAGAGGAACTGCTTGGAGAGTAATTGGATACTTATGGCTATTATCTTATTAACTTTTAGAAGACGGGAAGTAGATTGTTCGATTGGGTCTCATATTTCAGCTGCAGTATAGCTTTGGCATATGCATTAATGTTTCAAATGAAAAAGTATAAAAGTCGTCCAAAAATCCGCCTGTCTTCTAAAGCACGTCTAAGATTATATCGGCTGTGTAAAAACCAATCCGTCCAATTTGTACCTGCGTTAGTATATAAAAGTTCAAGGATACGAATAAAGTAATTATGCAATATTAGAAAAAACATCATTCAACTTTTATTAACTATTACTTATTCTTATGTACGTATGAATCACGGCTCTGGTTTTTCTTCATTCACTTCTCAGCCACCTTACGATGGTTTGTGTATCAAAAGACAATGAGTTCATGAGTCTCCGCAATGATACTAGTAATGACCTCAAGCGCGTTTACCACTAGGAGTCCTCAATAGACAATAAATAAAAAAAATTTGGAAAACGTAAGAAAACAAAAATTCGTGCAACCACTGGCAAGGAGTATTATGCGCGATTAATATCGAAGAAATAAAAAGAATAAGAATGAAAAGACATCGCTCGGACAGAACGCAGTGATACAAGTTAAAAGCAAAGACAAAGTAAAATATTACATTTTGGATGTCAGTCTCTTGTTTTCATACGACAAATTCGAGATATTTTATCTCGTGACTTTACGATTAAAAAATACGAAATACAAATTTGTCTTCTTGAATTAAACTCGCGTATCAGATGCAGCGTCGCCGGACACGAGATGCGTTCAAGTACTCCGTTACAGTCAGAATTGTTCGATTACACAATTCACACTGTTCTTATTTCACATTTAATTCCCTATTTTTTTAGGCAATCTTCTCAGGCGTCGGTTTCTTCAATGGCGACGCTGCTTCCGTTTCCGTTTCCTCGGCCTTGCGTTTCTTGCGCACCAAATGCGATATGTCACTGGCTGGTTTTATAATTTTCGGTGAACTACCGGAAGCCGATGAACTCGCACCGTCATTTCCGCTGGTACCAGCACCATTTCTGCACTCGCGAGCGACCTGGTTCTTGATGCCCTCTAAAACGACCTTACAAGCTTCCTCCTTGAAGTCCTTCATGTCTGCAATTTTTTCCTGAATTTCCGGCAGGAGTTCCTTGAGCTCCTTTATCTCACCCTCGATCGTGTAGAAAGGGTTATCGCTCTTAGGGGCGTCGGTGGTCTCCTCGAGCTGCTTGATACGCGACTCCAGTAACGTGGTGGCTTCTTTGAACTGCTCGATGCTGGCGTCAAAGTCATTGGCCAATGAGTGCGCCAGTCCAAGCTGGTAATGTATCTCGGCGATGGCACGAGGCTCGCAGGGTTCAATCTTTCCAAGAAGATCTAAACAGCCCTGAAGATCTACCAAGGCTCTTTCGTGATTGCCATCCTCCATAGCTATTTCCCCAAGAAGTCTATAAGCCTCAGCCAAGCCTTTCCATCCCGTCGGACCACGTTTCAGTAATATCAGTTTAGCCAGTTCCAATACTTCCCAGGCTATTTGCAGATTGTTCGCTTCGTTGTTCTCGTCCTTGCTCAAATCTTCTTCGTCTTCCCCATTGGCTTCAGCAACATCGCCATTCGTCTTAGACGATTCGCCGTTAGCTACCACTTTATTCTCACTAGACTGTCCTGGCTGATCCTTAGTTTTGTCCTCTGCCTTCCGTTCAGCAATCTTACTGTCGTCAGTTTTATTGGCTTCTTCCGGTTTGCTCTCGTCCTTAGATTCTGCACCCTTAGGGGCAACGGTCTCACCGGTTTCAGCATCCTTGACCAGATCTTTCTTCTCCTGCAAGGTATCCTTTTGATCCTTGGACTCCGTTTTATCCTCCTTCTCCTCGGCATTAGAATTAACAACAGCAGAATCGTCTTCTGCCTCGTCCTTATCATCAGCGTTGCTCTGTTTCTCTTCATCCCCATCTTCCTCCTCAGCATCCTCCTCTTCCTCAGCATCCTCGGACCCAGCAATACCATCACCTAGGACACCAGCCTCCTCGCGTGCCAGTCCCAAAAGTGCACGTCCATAGAGCAAGTACGGTTCGCCAAGCTCGTCCGCCAGGTCGCCGTGTTTCTGAGTGAGGATCTCCAGCGCCTCGGCTAGGACGGCTACAGCCATCCCGTAGTCGCGCACCAGGAGGTGACGTTTGCCTTGTGAAATAGCCATGGCAGGATCCGTGATAGGTGCATTTTCGGCTACGTCAGCCATCTGCAAAGGAAAAAAGGGATAAATATAAATATTATCAGTGACCACAGCGCCCTCTTCAACTGGACACCCAGCTGATATCGGTACTTTAAGCTGTTCTACTCTAATGGAAAACTCCTGTTGATTTTCCCACCACCGATCAAATACTATTTTTTCAGCAAGCCAAAGAAAAATATCCTTCTTGCACCGCCTGCACAGAAGTAGCAGTCTCGAACAGCATACGACCCGGGAGGACGGACAATTCTCATCATGACAGAATGTCAACATTTTTTCTCTTAAAAAAATAATACAGAAATCTACCTTAACGACATTATGATCTAATTTCCCTACAGACTGCCAAGATCCAATGTTTTAAGGTTAGCTTTTCAAATCGCAATCTACATAACATCAAATTTAGTGTATTCATATTATATTCTAATCAAAATGGAGCCCTGACCCCAGCATGATTGAAATTCTAATCTCGTGTTCCATCATCGAAAGCTACTGTTATTGATTATCCACTGTTTCATAGTCATTTGCATATTAATTGATAGTAGATATATATATATACACACACAAGTATATTAAGCCGTATGACATTTGCGATACTAATATCGGAAAACTTGAAACCTCTGTCGTGATGCTAATTATAACTGACGTTTATCCTTGCTTGTAACCTTATCACGAGACATTGATATATGTATGTAATATATGGTTATTGGTTAGAAAAACGAGCCCGACTAATCATTAGCTGTTAACCGATAATTAATTCGAAATTTGAATATCGAAAATCACCCTAAAGCGCTCTGATATTTAATTCATATTATTTTTGTTCCACGCGTGTGTCCCTGACTGCATTAAAATGATAGCAAAAAGAACTAAGTATTTATACTCACAAAATCTTAGGAAAAGAAAAAAACATTGAATCTGTCACGCTGACGTATTACGACACGACAAAGTACGTGTAATGCAAAATTTATTACAGCGTACGGATTCTTTTTTGCAAAAAAGGATAGAGGACCCTTGGGAAATATTATGCTTAGGTGCTAGACTACGTTTCAGTACCTAAGGTAACATTTACACGAGAACTTGACGTATCCTAAGTATTTCAAATATTATGTTTTAAAGATTCGTTTTTTTTTTTTTGAAATAGGTAAATTTATCAATCTGCGTAATTCGTTCCTGTTTAAACATAAAAATGTTCTTATCGTGCGACTATTTCAATTTCTCCATTTTAACAGTTCCACCCATATACAATCTATCGTAACCATCTCATCATTGGTCGACGCGTTAGCTTTACGCGAAACTGGGGATAAATTTTTCCCCCAAAAAAAACCTTTTAAAAAACGATAAAAAAGACAAATTAATCGGCCGTTCCTAATGCGTAAAGCGTCGAAGTCCGCATTGATCGATACAGCGAAAAGCAATTAACGATTAAAGGGTTGAAATAGAGAAAATAAAAAAAAGCCAAAAACAAAAGTGTCTAAAAATCCATTAGCAACCGCAATGGGTTGCGAATTTTTTCTGGCTTAATTTGCAAAAAGTTGTGTATGAAAAAGATAAGAACGTCATCGCGTATCGATACGTTTCGTCAAAAAAAAAAGAGACATAACTACAATACTAAAGAGAAAAAAGGTAAGAGGAACCAAATTCTATCCTCGTACTCTCAGAATCCGCAGCATCCGTCCTATCTCTAGTGGGGAGTGTTGGGATACGGTCGATGGCTGGCGTCGTCGCACGGTAAAGCGAGGGCGTGAGCGTCGCGACGTCGATGCAAGGAGGGGCGGCGAACTCGAATATTCGCACTAGTTCACATCGGAGTGTCGGCCGGTCGCGAAGCATCCCTTACGCGTTGGGGGTATCAGTGGGCGCCTGGGCATGACCAGGGATGGAGCCTTCCCGTGTACCCAGGAACCCCGCGCCGCGGTTGATCTTCCTGCTTGCCACGTTGGCTCTAACCTTAGCAGGTAAATTTTTAAGGTGACCTATAGTAAGGTCGCGGAAGACCTTATTAACCTTCTTCGCTCGACTGTCGCCTCTCAGGCGTCAAAATATATAGAAAACGGGGGAACGTCAAGTGCAAAGGGTTAATAAATTGGGTTGCTAATAAAATTCATGCAAAATCTCATCAATCTTTTCCCACCAATAAACACCCTTTGGAATTGCGTCAGCATAGCCCAGTCAGGTGTTTTGTGAAAATAATAAAATTTTAAATGACAAAAATATTATCTAAAATCAACTTTCGTTCTCAAAACATAACCAGAGAGATAATACCTTAAGGCATTATGGGATAGGAATTATAATTATCAATTTGAATATTAATATACAATATATATAAAGTTACCGTAGTCGCTATTAATACATTCTAGAATTCCAACTCCGCGTGCTCGATCAGTCTGTTGCGTGACGAATTTCTCGTAGTATTTTCGAGAATAATACAATTTAGCATGGAGTACACAGAAGCACGCAGACTGTTTCCTTAAATTGTAAGAAAAAGATCAAGAAAGGTCGCACGTGACTGTGAAATGACATAACGGGTTCAAACGTTATCGAGCCTTTACATTGTAATTCGGTCTTGAAAGATGCAATTAAATTGTAATTTGAATTTTCCCGCCAACCGATTCCGATACATTTAACATACTGTATATGACCGTCGTTATAATTATTATTGCAAATGGCCACCGGTTGAATGTAAGAAAAAGATCGAGTCTGCTCGAAGAATAAAGAATCCCATTTTTAACCTTAAAATCCCATACAAAAATTCGGCAACGAATCGTTCACTCCTGATAAAAGGAATCGATTGCATTTGATTTATTTAATTTTACTTGAATACAGTTTGCTGTCTCGTTGTCTGATTGTTTACATTTTTCGTTTCAGCGACCGGCATGCTTTGCGGCGCCATAATGTCAGATCACTGGGAAGAAATTAGCTGGGATAAGAATGCCCTGGCAAAGGAAAATTTAACTCCGACCTGGTACCTGGACGGTCAGGTCGCTATGCTGGAATTATTCTCGGGTCATGAAGGTCATTATTCTCAGCCAGCCTTCCTGGTGCCAATGCACGGCGGTATATGGACACTGTGTGTCTCCTTGACAGGTCAGTATACATAGGTACGGCGACTAGACGATTTTTTTTTCCAAGAAAAAAAGAAAGAATTCCCGTAACAAGATACAGAGTATCGATTAAATGCTGTGGAGTTTGAAGAATAGAAAAAAAAAACCGGCTAAAGAGCTTTGCATAGTAATGAAGCTCTAAAAAGAATCCTACGTAGAGTGGCGTGAAGCTTGTACGCAACGTCGGACGAAACTATACAATTCTCTATAAGAAGACAGACAGTCTTTGTCCTTGATAAAATTTTAATCCGGACGATCATAACGCAGGCACGTCCCCTTTTCCACAGTGTCTCGGCGACGCGGTAAGTCTCTTGGGTTACGAAAAAGAGAAAAGTCTGCTCGTTGGACAAAAACAACATTCGATTCTACGACGTAGCACGTAACTATTTCCAATAAGGGTTTGCGCCGGAGAATAACACGAAGAAACGACTAGAGAAATAAAATGTCGAGTGACGCGCTACAGTTATACAGGTCGTTTCGTTGAGAACGACGAAATACGCGTGGTCAGATTTTCCTGGACGGGTTGGTAGTAGGACTCCACGAAAATAAATTCTAAGTGGGGTTTCCCGTAGGAAGAGGAGGATAAACGCAGAAGCAAGCTGTGACGATTTTCACTTGATTTTCCGAAAGGGAAAATAGCTTTGATTTTTTTTTAAAGGTATCACTTTCTTCATTACGTAACGTTTTTACTCGAAAATCTAAGCAGATAGTAGGACAAATGATTTCAGTGAAAATTCAATGTATCTAAACTGTACGACTAACGCCTTGACACTGCCTGGTCATATTGATCGCTGTGATTAGGATCTAAATTGTAGACAGTAAGAGGTTAGGTTGCGTGACCGCGTCCTGGATGTTCCTTTGCAGAAGGTCTCAACCCTTAAATAATCTTGTATGCGTTATGTGCGAGCCAGGTACCAAAGGGTGGAATTCTACTGGGATTATAATATATTTAATTAGTAAACTGAAACGCATCGGCTGAAGTTGGTCCCGTCTATTTCATGTATATGAGATAATAGTATTTTATCGTATCTAGTACGAAATAATATAAGACATGAGATACGCGAGCCGTTAGGCGAGTGCACCAGTCACACGAATCTTCACGCAACCATTCGTACTAGTTAGAAACAACAATTTTTGTAACACATGCTAAAAAATAAAGCCGTCTGGCCTTTTTTTACGATAGACGGCACTGTTAACCTGCCTCAAAAATAATATTTTTAAGTGAACTCTGGCCAGACATTACGGGGTATAATCTTTGGGCATTTGTGACAAAAATAATTACACGTAACCATAATTTTTTTTTTAATAATTATAGTCTTCATTTTTATAAAGGGCTAAAGACTATTTTCGATAGAGGATTGTGCTGTGTAAAAGTTTAATTTGGTGAGGATTCATTCGGCCTGTCCGTGATTCAATGAAAGACTTTTAAGTTCGTTTAAGCAATGATTGACGAAGTTTTAATGAGTACAAAACCCAAGTATTCGTGAATGCGAATATGGCTGCGTGGTTTCACCTTAATTTTTATTCTTCATTGTGTCGGCGTTAATGATCCTTGCGGGTAGGTCGAGGAGTTACAAATTCTTTCCTAATGACCCGTAGTTTTTTGTGTATTGATAAAAGAAAAAAGGGATTCTTTGTTAAGTTGCAGTCTTTCATTTTTTTTTATAATCAGCTTCGACTTTCACTATTCTTTCTGCTTTATTCTTATAATTGATATAGGTAAACCGAGCGAAAAATTTTTGTTCTGTCTATCCAAAAAAGAATCACGACAATTTCATTACTCGAAATTCGTCTACCGAATAAATTGGCGTCTTTTGTTTTGAAAATATTCTTGGCTCTCGGAAAGGAAATAAGTAATCCATATACCGGAAATTGAACGCTGACGCCAACTCCATTACGGAAAGGATATACGCTTTGTGTTCCTACGGTGTTTACATAAAAAAAATTGGAATTCTACATAAAGATGAATTTTGGCAAAAAATACAATGAATAATACCGAAAAAAAATATGCGTATATACACTCTATACAATAGAATAATTTGTCAAAGAACTTAAATCCCGGAAGTCACGTGAAGCTTCGGAAGTTGCTGCAGCAATAAAAAATGAACAAAGGTCAGTTTGGAAAATAAAAATAAAATTAGCATACTTCGTAAAGTGACTGAACCGTAAAATGCATTTTACCATTATTTCCATATAAACGGCTCGTTACGATATTTAACGATTACAAATATTCCATAGGAAAGTACGGATAAGCAGTTAAAAATTTATGTCAAAAGCACTTAAAAAATAGGATAGACGACCAGAATGAGTATAAAGTTGCTAATTCATTAATAATTGTTCGATACGATTATTCTTGAGGACAGTCACTTAAAAAAAGAAATAAATCAGAGAATCGCGTCATTTTCCGAAATATGCTTGTGGGAAGCGAGAGAAAAATTGAGGTTAAAAAATACGGGGAACTTGAAAGAAATATTTCTCAGAACGCGTTTTTGCGTTTTAACAAGACTAAACGAACAAATTTTACGGCTTCTTGTCACGCCAAGCACCGCCTAACACCCGCAATTTTCTTGCTGTTATACATATTAAAAAAAAAAAAAAAACTGGTAATTACGACCAACAATTTTTCCGCCGTTTACGAAACCGTGTATTTCATTTTTGTGTAGGTATGTAATAATTAAAAAAAAAAGAGAAATTCAAATAGGCAGAAGTTAAATATAGGCAAAGAGCACCGCTGAAGAATGATAAATAATTCGATTGTAAATAATTAAATTATTTAAACACAATTTGACTTCCTTTTCAAGTAAGTACGTTACGAGACTTCGGTTGTCTTTTGCCTGAAAATCATATTGCGCAATTTTAATAAAAATAAAAAGAAAATACGATCATTACGGATATCACTAAAGTTTAAAATTGTTTTCCAACTGGTCGTTTCAGCCCTAAAAGTAGAATAGCGCGATCGTGTTTCGAGTCGGTTCTCATGATTTCTGCTACGTAAACTGTGGGTAGTACTCGGAACCTATAATGGACTCCTACAAAGAGGCATCAGTAGACAGATACTCCACTAGCCTAGACCCACTGAACTTGATCGATCTATTTTCATATATTTATAATATTGATTTACGCCTTATTCACGTGCACGAAGTATCTTGGTATTACGGATACTGTATTTATGAAAATTCTGTTTATCCACCTTGAACACAATTTTTCTTTACAGAGGACGAAATACGGCTATTGGCTCAGGTCGGCTTCCCACAGGAAAGATGCATAAATTACCTGACGCCTGACGAGGCTCACGAGGAAATTCGAGCCACTTGGCAAAACAGTAAGTAAAATTGTTGCGTTCGTTGCCTGAAGTAAAAATCCGTTATTTCCCTTAAAATCAAAATTTCATATTTGTACCATCGGCAGTACCCAAACTGTCCGTATGTAGATCACGAATTTACGTATTTTTTAAAGTCAAAAATACCCTCCAGCGTCACTTTTTTCTCATACAGAAAAACTAAAGAAAAATTTAAAACAAAGTTCGTCTTATCATATTTCCTGGTTGTTTCCATGGCGCGAAATTCAAACGGTAAATTTTAACGAGCAGTGACGTAGAGGCTGATATGAACCATGTACTGTGGCTTGTGAAACTTCAACCCGCTCAGAAAGTCAAACTTCAGGACACGTGAGGGTTTCGTATCTAATAACGTGAGAATCAACTTGAAAAACTTTTCCTTGGGAGTTTCCAACCTACGCGTATCGTGACTCCTGGCGCCCCTGTGAACGTGGAACTTTTAACCTTTGAACTGAACGAGGTGGAGCGAGTATCCAAGGAGAAACTTTTTCACGAGTGGAGAAGCTTCTGCTTCCGCTTGAGAAATGGCTTTGGATGACCGGAACAATTCGAACTGCGAAACAGATGCACGACACGCGAGCGTTAACCCAACTTCTAATTGTAATACCGGTGTAAAGTCTGTTCGAAAAATTGTCTTTGTTTGCAGGAATGCAAAATTTAAGTATATCCTGCTCTCTGGTCTGTCTAATAATTTTGGGCAGTGCTGTACTCGTGGGATTTTTTGGACTCTGTCGTCATCAGATATCAGCCGTATTGGTTACCGGTGTCATGTACTTACTGGCAGGTAAGGTAAACGACAAACGAAGACTGATTGGACGTTCCCGCACCTGGTTTATATTTTATTTCATTATTTTACCTGGTTAGTCGTTAACCACGAGTAATTAAAAACACTTGCCACGGGCTTGAGCACTGGTATATAGAATTCGCGCGTTCTGGATGAAATTTTAATTTTAATTTTATTTAAGTCAATTATGGAAACTTTCTGTGAGGTAGGTCAGGGGTACCCGTTGTGAAATTTACATTTAACCATAACAAGTGCACGATCGTATGAAACGACTTGACATGTTTTTTTTTATATTCCTAAAATAATAAATTCCTCCTGGACATAGGATAGACGTAAATCTGCATAAATTTATCCTGACTGTTTACAACATATATAAACCAGTACGTGAGTTTAAATGAGTCACAGTGATTGACGTGGGGATAATATATGAGAGAAGAAAATTGTCAATTAAGTAAACCACACGCAAAACCGCAAATAGGATGAAAAGCTTCATACGACGGGGGTAGAAAAGATTTTTAACGAGCAAAAACCAGAAATGTCTAAGCATTAGACCTTTAAGAAATAATACTGGAATTTGGCGACCGCAATACTTTTCCACGTGTGAAAGCCGACCCCTCGTTTCGTAATTCCTCCCTTGACATTTAGAAACGACGAGAACCTTCTATCGTGACGTACGAAATTCCTTATTGTAAAATTGCTTGAGGTAAATGACATTTTAAAAAATGGACTCTAACGCGCTCAGCTTGTACGACAGATATTTGCGATATTAAAATATGAGAAATTTTCCATTGATAAAATTTCAGCGACATTCGCCCTCTTCACGCTGACCATTATCCACTTCAAAAGGGCTCAAGATCGTGGACCCAGGATAATCGATGGTCCCGAAGATGGCGTGGTAGGTGGACACGTGCCGAAGAGCATTTTGAAGGCACGAAGATTTACGACTTCCTGGAGCCTCGATTTCGGCTGGGGTGGCGTCACCCTCTGCGCACTTGCTTCGGTCGCCTGGATACTCCTCAGTAAAATCATGAGGTTCAGTCCGATAGCAGCCATGATAGCGTAGCAGTGGGAGGCCTTCGAGGTTTAAGGATGGAGAACGTTGAAGAGGGTATGAAGAGTCATCGGCTGGTACAGGAAGACATTAATGTGATTATAATGTGTTTGTATTTTGATTGGGGAGGAGAGGGGGAAGGATCGTTGGAGTTTGGGCTATTAATTTATGCCTGGGAATTCTTGTTGACGCCATCTTGTGGCCGACTGTAAATACACGTGTTTCTATATCCAGAGAATTTCCACGAGTGGCGAAACAGTATTTGGTGTTTACCAGTACTGTGAAGGGAGAGACTGACTTTGGATTTATATTTGCAAATTGAATGGAACTGATTGGGATTATTGGTAAGAAGTCAGGATCACCTCGAAGGCGGAAGTTTGTGCTTCCAATGTGAATTAAATAAAAAAAAATTTCCTTCAGGGGAAACAAAGGATCGGATGGATCCTTGTCCAAAAGAATTTTCTTAAGCGCAGCATAAAATTTGAATAATATCGATGACGTCCTTGCGTATCGTTTAGTAATTGCTGAATTTTATACGTTTTCATAAATAAGTGTCGAGCGTTTCGTGGGATGATAAGCTTTAGGTTTTTTAAATATCAACTAGTTTCGTCGACGCGGAGCTTCATCATTGTTCTCTTCGAAAATCGTCCAGAGCAGAGCTTATTAGCTTGTACGATTGTTGGTAAAAGTTTAATTGGATTTCATATAAATAATCCATATATCCAACTACGGTAGTTCCATTAAGAGGAAGGTGGTCCTGTCGGTTTAAGAAATTTATGAACAAAGTTAAGATAGTATTCTGCTAGCCGAGGATACAATGGACGAAGTTTTCACTTTTCAAAAGGACCTAATTCAGGTATCCAAAAACCGTTGGGACACCGAGTCATTGAATTTTCGAGCAGCTGACGAATAAAACTGGAAAAAAGGACGAAGTAAATGAAAAGCAGACACTTAAGGTTAGAAACGGAATTCCGAGGGAAATAAGAAATCAATCGATTTGTCTCAACGTTTACCTGCAACCTTTAAACTGGCCTAGTCAATTAAACATCGTACTAATTATAAAAAAATATAGTTCAATGTTGTACAATAAGATTTCAATATTTTTCACGATACTCAATATGTCTCTACGTATTCGGAGTGCATACGAGGTAACAGACAGGATGGTAGTTTGCAGCTGGAGAAATAAAGCGTTTTCAACGATTTAAAATTCCCAATTAAAATAAAGCAGTCTACGTATCCGCCTTTAGTTGAACGAAGTCAATACGCTCGATTCGTACTAGAAATACAGACCATTACTTTTTATTGTAAAGACGATGCAGCTGCTTCTGAATCTTATTGGACTTGCAGCTGAATATGCCGATGTACACATATACGTATACCTATAGGGTAACACGTTGCTACCTACACACAAGCTGTAAAATTAAATAAATTGAATTCACCTTTTTTGACATTAGAAAGCTAGTATTAGTATTATAAAGTATCTAAACTACCTATAAGTGGAATAACCTTGCGTATGTTTACAGTCAATTAGCTTCGCGACGAGTTGCAGTACAGTGCGATAACAAAGATTGAATAAAAAAAGGAAAATACAAATGAAAATCGATCGAGTTCCATGTCTCTGCCTATTGTTATACACATAGATGGAAATACGTGGGAAAAGTAATTTGCGAATAATTTCGTCCATTAAACTTTAAGAATTTCGACGCTTTCAATTTTGGCGCCAACGGCGGATTCACCGATTCCTCTGGTTCTTGGATGGTAGCGTTATATTTTTTACCTGTTTTCTTGTTGTTTGTTAAATTCGTGGCTGACGTGCCATGCCGTGAAATAAAAGAATGTCAATAAATAAAAGTGTATATACATCTATCCCAGCTATTTCATGTTTCATCACTTTATGCGACCTACTCCAGTAAACAAGTACTTACAAATTGTAAAATGTATTTCTAAATCTATATATATTTCTGGAGGAGTACCAAGTTGCGCAAAATGTCAAGCTTTACTTTTCTCGTACACGATATAAGTACTCTATGCATTTATTTAGCAACACGTGACGCCCATGCCGTATGTTATAACACACGTATGCACACATTGTGCCATTTTATTTGATTTATACGACACAACGGGATAAGCATGCGCACGGCTTTTTCCTAGAATATGATACGAGATTTATGAAAATTACAGATATTATTGTGACACTGAATAAATGAAGGCAATATATAATTGATTCTTTGATCGTGATTATCTATTCAACAATAACGATTTAAAAGAAAAACGTGTTGAATGCCGGGAAACGGCAAGCTTTTTTTTTTACGAGACACCAAAGTAGGACAACAAAAGATTAATAGTGGTACAATGTGAAATAATTCTTGAGTCGAGAGAGCTTACAGAAGAGCGAAGAATATCACAACCTAAGGATTTATAATTAATAAATTCAGAGTTTCACTAGACGGCAGTAACTAACCTAAAAATCATGTAGGACTTCATTAACGTACCTCAACTCTTCCCTCCAAAAATGTCTCCTGTGCTCAAGGTTGATGTTTTTCTCAGTATTTTCACCCTCTCACTGCACTGTCTATTTAACTGAGCGAGAACTCGAAGGAAATATATATAATACTGGAGCTAAAGCCGTGATATCAATTTTTCAAAGAGAGTCCGTTACACACAACCAGAAACGGGTTCTAACCGGCGCACTATTAGACAATAATCCCTGTGCGTCGTGCGGCAATGTGAATCGGACGACGCATGCGCAGAAGAGTCAAAGGACGCCATATTGTCTTGTCGATGAGCGGCAAGTGTTCTGTACTATGAAGAAACGTATCTTCAATGGGTAAGTCAGTAAATATTCTACTTTTCAATAATGTTACTCTTGTTTCTACAGTATTACCATTGTTCTATGTAAAACATTTGTTGGACCTTATACATCTTAATTATCCGGTTGTTTTTGTAAATCGACTCCTACCAAGATGTCCCTTGAAATCAAAATTGTTCTCAAATGATGCCGATGAGATTGGAGCAACTGCTGATAACTTGCGAATTCCGTCACCGGAATCTATGCGTTCCTTTGGTAACTTTTCGCTGTCAAGAACAAATTCGATATTTTGTTCAAGCATTCGATGCCTTCTGTCCAGTCGCGATTCGTTTATAATTTCATTAGCTGCTTGCTGTCTTTTCGCACTGTACTCGATCCAGCAACGATAAAAATTCGCAAATACATCGTTCCACAGACACAGCTCTTCGACTGAATAAAAAATGTATTATAAACCGGTATAATAATAATAAAACCAATTAAAAGGCACTTTGTTACATAATCTTGCTGCTCTTACCATACAGCAAGAACGTTATGAAGAAAAATATGGCAGCTGATAATCCAGCTTCTGGTAGCAATACGTAAGCTGATCTAAGAAGGGCTGGTGCTTCGCACAAAGCCATCCCTTGGAGAGTATTTACAAGCCAAGGTATATAAAGATAAGGTATTCTGTATTTATCAGCGCAACACATCATTACGGTGGCCGTGAAACCGGCGACGATATTAGTGGCAAGAATTTTTATTCTCAGACCTGAAAACAAACTTTCGTAACTGACGCCTCTTATTAATTGATTGGTTCTAGGTTTACTGTTACTGTAATTTCGATGAAACAGCGAATTAAATGCTCCTGACTTTCCCGACGATGAACTTCCTAATGGAAATCGTGTAACGACTTCAAGGATCATCGAACTTAAACAATTCGCCGCGAAACACATTATACCCAGATACAGTGCTGCCACCTACATTATTATTTTTTCCTCGTTATTGCTGCGGCGTTTATAAAAATTTATTTACCTTCGTCGTAGCTGTCTTTATGACACGTGGAACAATTTCTACAGACGCGATACATTCTCCATTTCCAACATTTGTATCCTGTTCAGAATTCATGACGTATCTGCTTACGTTATTATTCTTTACGATTTTTTTACTTGCAATTTATTCAATATGTACAATTTTTCTTCTCTGCTCTCATAAATTCCCCGAAAATTGTCTTGTTCCTTCTCATAGCATTTGGTGAACTGACAAGCACGTTTTGTCAAAGAAAAAAAAAAAAAAGATGCCGAGTTTCAGAGAAATCTGAAAATTTATTAACAATTGAACATTCTAATTTGCCGTTGCAAAGTATTTCCCTGCCTGTACTATACGTTTATTGAATTCCTTGAATGCTCACGAGCACGTTAACATTAACGAAAACAATCTATAGTAAGATACTACTAATAGTAAGAGGCCATAATTGTTTTTCACCGTTCGTCCTTGAAATTTGCATGGCCATTTGCATTCTGAGGCGAATGAATATCAAGTGTTGTTACAAAATTTCATTGGTATAATATTCCACGACTTTTTATTTGTATTATTAAAAAAATATTGATTGTCACAGATGATTCACAATGATCGTCGCGCTTGCCAATGAAAGAGACAGAAAACTTGCATCCAATTGTGAACCGTTATCACTGCCAACAAAATCTCATCGTGCTTTACATGCAGACCGTCCAGGAAGAGTCTTACGAAGAATACGATGATTTCAACGATGATGACGCACAGCTGCATCAATAACCAGGGTATGTGAAGCATTGGATATTCCTGTTGGAACATTATTTCTCATTGACAGAGAAAGAATGAATACTTTATTCAAAAGTATTTCTACCGTAATTGCGCCCAGCATTATTAACGTGTAATGCTCAATAGCTAAGATCGAAGTCATCAGCTTCAAATCTCTTTCAACGTCCAAGGGAACTTGTACCAGGAACACACAATTGGAGCGATTAATTCGAATGTTCTGAGCAATTTAATTGATTTGGAATTAATATTCATATAAATTTACCAAGTTCCTCTCCTCTGGGACGCGTTGGACATCTCATTGGTAATTTGTAATTCATAATTCGAATTATGTCAAATGCTGTGATAACCTGTTAAGTATAATATATTATATTTTTTAAAAATATTTAATTAAAGATACTTTTGAGAGATCATGAGATTCTTGATAATTTGTTTTTGAAAAACCAATTTGTGTATGTGACAATCTTCTTAGATTAACTTAACGAATCGGTTTTATCTATTAATGTATTATTCGTATTGCGATAGACTAACGGTCCCAATCAGGCCCAAAATTATCACGTAGATGGGACTTCCCATGATATAGTGATCGCATACGGAACACGCTAAGCGGCCAACACGCTGTAAAATATAAATTAAACGAAAATTATACAATTTATAATGAAAATATTTTAGAAGGTTAACTGTCAACGGTAGCGAATCTAAATAATCAGTGTGAATTTTGAAATTGGTTAATTAACTAACTCGATATCCTACGGCATTGTCGCTGATCTTTCGGCGTCCACGAATCGCCATGATCTAGCAAGTGATATTTGTCGTGACAGGAGACCCGAGGTCCATGTATAATTTAGAGCTTGACAGTACGATGACAGTTGATGCTAAAGCTGTCATCAGAATAACCTGGCATGCCAAAGATCATCCAGGTATAAAATGAGCTTATAAAAATCTTTTCAAAGCAATACGATCAGTATCGATCCAGATCGATTATCATTGTCAGTCACTAACAGCCATAGCTTCGCGTACGATCGCCATTTAATATTATTGTTCCATTAAACGTAACCCTTTAGGACCATAAAAAATTAATGCAATGAATAACAACCATCAAGCAGGTCAGGAGAATGAAGGATATAATAGGAGAATCGAATCATCGCGCACGGTCTATGCCGCATCGCCCGTGAGTGAAAGCAGTTGGATGATTTTTCGAAATTTTGTAATTGAAAAAAATAAATACATTCTATTGGCTCGTACCTATTTATATTAGGGTGCGGAGGGAGAATTTCCACTTCGGAAAGGGAGACCGCGCAAGTTCCCGGACTCCACGCTGTCGGGAACGACAAAGTCAAGATGCTACCAAATCAAGCGAAAATCCCTGCCACAGGAAAACGAGACTCGTCACACTGTTCAGGCGTTATTGCTGGCCGTTTCTGTTTTGGTGCTGAGCTACTATGACCTACGACATGGTCGTACCGTCTACAGCCTCCTGGAGAACGGAAGTGCCGTTACTGGATTTGTTTCATCTCACAGAGCAGTGATCACTCTGAATCGAGGATACTCTGCTCCGTATTCCTTGATTTCCTCCGTTGCGGCTTGTATGCTTCTATATTCTTTGATAACGGTAATTGATCATCGATCAATCATCTCTGACGGAAATAGGTTATTGGATATGGCTACTGTCTCACTGTCGAAGGATGCGCTCGGTATATAAACTGTGAACATGGCGTGCAGGAGATACTGATGGACTAATTGTGCATTCATTGTCTGCAAACGAATCGATTATTCGAATGCCAGCTGTTCTATGCACTTGACACAGTTTCGTGGCGTCATTTAATAATTTATTTAACTTGTAGAGAAAAGCACGATGGAGTCTACCCACTTTGGTTTTGTCAATGGCCGATTTTGTCTGTGACTTTGGCGATGCTGTTGTTGCCACATGGCTGTTCTTCAGCTATCTTAAATTCCCTGTGGCTTTGACATATGTCACTTGTGCTGCGGCTGTTGTCGGTATGTGCATTTAAGGTTTATTATTCTAATGGGGTTTATCGTTTTTATTTAATCATACATGTTTTTGAATCTCTTTTATATTTAGCTGCAGAACTGTGGGTTTGGATGGGAGTCCTTCGACTCTACGAAAGAAGATCCTTCGAATGAGAATTATTCAGAACAAGATTCCTTTAAATCCTGGGATTAAAATATTTTATGATAATTACAGACATGGCTTTTGTATTGTGTATTTGTATTGTGTATTTTGATTCTGTACAAGTTTTGTTTAATAA
This sequence comes from Trachelus iudaicus, assembly GCA_030142595.1. Lineage (NCBI taxonomy): Eukaryota > Metazoa > Arthropoda > Insecta > Hymenoptera > Cephidae > Trachelus > Trachelus iudaicus. The sequence continues at coordinate 432,610 of JARQTH010000358.1, read as the reverse complement.
TTAGTTCCATAGTGTACGATGGACATCAGCCTTTGTAAATTTTGAAGATATTCTCACTCAATGGCTCGAGCTAGATTTTTTCAAAGGATGTGTAACGTCAGATGGTATTCCCTCAGGATATATAGTTGGACAGCGGAGGATATTTAGGGATGACTGTTTTTCAAATTTGTAGATCCTCACACCTGGGCAGTAACCTGTCCTGTTGTAATAAGTATAACGATTATTTCATGCTTAAAGACATTATTTGTAATTATATTTGAGGTACCTTGGACAGAATTTACTTATTGCTTCTCTCAAAGTGTTCTGTCTAACGGATGTTCTGCTTCTTAATATTTCCTCCATAAGGACTCCTATGAATGCCTGACATGTGATTCCCGTTGCTAACAAATCACCATTCGGTTCTATGGTAGCAATCTGTCCAGATTTGCACTTGTCCTTGCAATTTCTATCAAAGACAAAACAAAAAATGTTTAATAAAATTACAAAAAGCATAATTAACATTGAATAGTCAATCGAACGTTGTACTGACTCGTACAAAAACTGTCGAACGTGTCTCAGACTCGAAACTAATACAGGCTCCAAGGCAATCCCAGGAAAATTCCAAAGGATATGAGTCCTTGCTGCAAATTCGATACCACGATCATCCAGCTGCCTATAAATCTTATCCAATCTGGATCTGTGAATGAAAACAAGTATGTAAAAGATATAAAAAATAATATCCTGAATGAACTTACCCATTAAAAAAATGTTCAACAGTAACATCAATATTTCTGACATTCGACAATACGTCAGCCAGTCTCTTTCTCATACTTTCTTCTGACTTGGAACCAATAGTGAACGTTGAATCATTTACTTGTAAAAAGTCAACTGTATCTAACATTGATCTTGTTTCCCTCTTAACATCAATCAGTTCTATCATCAGTTCCTTCACCTTCTTTCCATTCGGTTCTTCATTTAACAAATTCATCAGGTAAATCTGTCAGGATCCAACGATTCCTTTTTAATTAATCCTTCGCTGTCTGCTTGCCAAAAATAATTATAAAAAATCATACGTTCAATTCAGGATGCTCGCGCGCAGCAATTTCAATGAAGCACAGCTCTTCTTTGCTCCACGTTCTGTTTTCATGCTTGACAAAGTAAACATTGCCAGAAGTGTCATTATCAATTTCAACGTTACGTATCCTCCTGTAATAATTGTAATTAATATAAACTATTAATCAACAAATTAACACTGTTACAGTCGGACTCTTACCGGCACCTGTTATCGACGGATACGGAGAAGATGACAGTGATAAGGGCAAAAATGAAAAACATGGCAAATACCAGACACCCAGCAACGAAGACGGCAAACAAATGCGAGGGCCATTTTCCCAAATAATGCACAACACCATGAGTGATGGCTGTTTCGTATGCAACCGGAAATCCGTCCATCCTCTGGCAATCGTCTTCCGGAAACAATAATGGCCGATCCTCCTCCTTGCTGCGTTCCGCGTCGCGATTCATGACAACTTGCACTGTTGGCGTTCTCGAATTTTGTTTCTAGATTAGCGTTCCCGCGCTAATTAACGACTTAATCCATCCAAGCAAGTCGTTAAAGATTACTGAGAACACCTAGACTCGACGCAAAACGCTTTCGCGAAGACATTGTAGTTACGATAAATCATTTTTCTACATTTCTTTTATTATCACTCACGTTTGGTCTTGGACATCTCGTCGATCCCGTGACACGATTCAATTAGCACTGCGGCGATTCCATAAAATTATTCGATGAGTCAGCACTACGAAATCGTAATTACCAAACGAAGCAATAATAACGAAAGATATTAGCAATTCAGCAAAAATTCCTTTTTGAAAACCCTCCGATATCCTTTTAGCTGATAATTAATAATTAACGTCAGAATGCTCACGAGCTTATCACGAGATCTCTGGTCCTCGGATTCTCTTAATCTATATTTCAAAATTCCCTCCACGTTTCCATGACTCAAAAAAATATCAGGATTCAGTCCTATGCAACTCAAATACGATTCGTACGGGGTTAGAAACGCTCCCTGAAATAAATGGAATAAGAATGCAGAACAGGTTTCAAAATTCACAGCGATTACTGCGAGTATCACCGTATCACTGTTTATCGATACGTGTCTGACAGAGACAGACCGAAGCTCGCAGTGCTCGCGGATGAATCTCGAAGCTGATATAATAAGGAAAATAACAAAAAGGAAATCAAAATGTATCGAGTAGCCCACCGAAACGTATGTCTGCTCGGTAATTTTCAATTTGAAATTTATTACAAACAACATTCACATAAATTAATTCTAATAATCACAATGACGTGTGTTTACGCGGTTGGTACGATCGACGTGGTAAAAAGTATAATGGCGCCGAAGATCCTGAACGCGCATTACGTACTTTTCTCGTATTTTCACGTGACCTATCAATTTTCCTTGTCATAACGCAATTCAGTCCATTTAATTTAATTTTTTCTTTTCCCTTCGCCAACTTCTTTCCACTATCACCCTCTCGTTGTTTCCTCCTGCCACTCGAGGAAGAGAATGTATCCTATATATACACATGCGTATACGCGATTAGTGTAAACGCATGGTACAGTTAATATCTTGACGTCTTACGTGCGCTTTTAAACGTATTATATACAAATAATATTAATCTAAAATATATTCACGGTAGTAAATAAATATTGACTATCAATCGTACGTTCTTCGTGCACATTCTCACATCCACACTCGGATACTTTATGCGCATACACGTGCAAGCATGCGGAGACATCGAATCACCTAGGAGATCTCCGATTTCATTTTTGACAATAAGAAGAATGATGATTATGCTCGTTCTATAAACGAAGGGGAAAACAATTCTTTAAAAAAGTCTAAATCTATCTGACTATTTTCACCTTAAGATTTAACGTAAGAGTGAAGACATCGCGGATTAATCTAACCTATTTGTATCGTTCAATATTGACAGCTGATTCATCACACGATTAACCCCGAGAATCGATCGTTAAACATTAAGGCACTTTTGCAAGTATTATTGTCGCTAAATTAATTGTCTATCGTTATAACAAGAACATGGTAGATTCGACCGAACTCTCGGTTTGTCGATTTCATTTTTTTTTTTTATAGTTGATACCGTCAGCTCTTACCGTTTAATTGGCATTTAAAAATAATTCTAGAGGACCGACCGGCAGTCTCGCGTAAAATTTCATACCAAGATAACAAAGATAAAGCTTCATTTTCTTGCCATTGCTTATAGTAACAGTCCAATGGATAGTTCAAGAGTTAGTTTGAAGGCAGTATAGACTTTTGTGGGTATACTCCATTCTATCGGACGTTGACATGATTAAACACTGGTATAAGACATCGGCTTGGAATTAGATTTAAAATTTATCGTTGATATATGTTTATTAGGCACTGATATCGAAGCCACAGTGTTCTTGGTGGTGGTCTCACTGTCCGAAGAACTACTCTCGCTGATGGTCCTCGCGAGAGCTTCGTGCATATCCTGGAGCTGTGCGTTTTCGTAACTTCGTCTGTTCCTGGCGATTACCGAATTCTGAGGTAGCCTGGGACCACGTCTTACGGATTCAGGACTGGAGTACTGTGTTTGGTCGACGAAACCAGATTCCGGTGACCGACCTGATTCAGTTAAGACTGAATTGCTGGGTGATGTATAACTACTAGGATTATCTTGTCTAGGAACCCTTTCAACGTCCACCCCGACCTCAGCCTGATTGCCCTGATTGATATCGGGTAACCTCCTACGAGATCTTAACTCTGGTGTCTCCTTGGATCCTTTCATGCCTCTTACGGTCTTGCGAATGACGTTCAGTCCTTCTTTGCTGCCTGTGTGTCTTCGAGGACCAGCAAGATTTTCTCTACTGCCTACGTGGAAGAGGTTCCTGGCACTGCTGCTGAAGGAATCACCATGATCTAGCAGCACGTGATACCTTTTGGAACCATTCAAATTCCTCCTGGAACCATTGAGCGATCGCTTCTCATCGTCGAGTCCAAGAGTCCTGAAGCTCAAGTTTTTTGATCCGTTTAAGGATCTCTTCTCATCGATGCTTCCTGGGTATCCCATTGGACGCTTGGGATTGACTGCTTCCGGTAAGCTGTCCATTTCCTGTTCCTCGAAGACGATCTCTCTGCTGTTCTTCAGGATCTCCTTGTTCACCGCTTCTGGTAACTGATACAGTTCAGCCTCGCCGATTACCTGAATGGCGTCCGGATCCAAGTCAATGATTCTGCTTGTTCCAGTTTCTCGGTTTGGCATTTGTGGACCCAGGGAATCGTCCCTGTAGAGGTTTCGTCCCATTGTGCTATCCTCCAGACTGATATCACTGGCCGCACTCTTAGTACTCTCAGCATGGACCAGAGGATGATGACCTGAACTTCGTGGAGGATGGTGACCCATGTACTGCGTATACATATCCGGATAAGGATCCACCGTGGCGCCATCTTCATCGACTACAAAACCTGCAAATCATTCTGTTCCTTAGGGTCCAGACTTATTTATCTCAGCTTAACCCTTCACCCCAAGCTGTTCTCATCTTAGATCAATAGACCAAGTACCCACGAGAGAAGTTTAATGTTTAGTTTTAGTTGTTAAAACCCAAAGTACTGCAAGTATCATGCATATGATAGATTCTGGGGGTCGTAGAGATCTTTGACATTTGACTTTTTTTCTTGTATTTCCCAGATTCCCATCGACCAATTCAATGGACGTCGCAATTACGATACTCCGGACATACTTTTTAAGCACACTGTTTGTTCTTCATCCTCCATTGGCTCCATATTGGATTCTTTGTTTCTGTTACGAGTCGAAGCGACGACCTCATAGAAACAATAGCGAACAAGGGACGCAACGTGACAGAGCAGACAATTAAAAAACAAATATATATATATATAAATCTTTGCTTGAGATTGTTAAACAGGTAACTGTATCTAAATTTTTGGATTCTCTGTAATCGGTGGAATGTCTATGTGAAGCTTTGGCGGTACGTTGATGTGCTGCTGCTGTTGTTGTTGTTGCGACGGGACTAGAAATCCTCCATCCGTGCTGTGGTTCGAGGGTGTCAACATAACCGGAGCAGTTTTCGATTCGCTAGGAACTTTCCTCAGTCCGACTCCATCTACGATATACCAGCACCAAGAATAGTCAGACGATAGACAGGGGCAGAACCAATAGACAAAAAAGCAAGATAAACAAAAAAGTAAACATAACAACACACCAACAAAGAAAAAAAGAACAGAAGAACCGAGAAACGTTAAAGAAATCCACTGGTACCATGCAAGTAACGTGATATTAATGAATTCACCGACAATTAATACGGGATAAAGGTTCAGAGAGTAGCATTAATTAAAAATGATTAACAGCAACGTTTGAAAGCTCACCAGCTCCATGACGAAGATCATCCTGAACCCTGTAGAATTCAGCCAATTCTCTGCCGGAGCAAAGAGGAGTATCCACTTGAATAGTACTATTAAATAATGAGTAGTCAACCTCGTATCCTTGTCTTTCCTTGGAGTAGCCGACCATCGGTTCAAATCGATGACCCCAGAGTATCTCTTGAGGCAGATAGCTAGATCTAGCCTGAGTGGTCTGACCAGTGGACTCAATAGTTCCTTCCAGTATGACAACAACTTCAAACCGTTCGGTAAGCATATCCTCAGCAGACATATTATAAAAAGGCGAGTCCGCATTGATGTTATGAACGATCGTCGTAGGCCAGATGAAGAAGAGATTGCCATTGTCTCCGTCGGTACCAATGGCCAGCTCTTGCTGATGCTGCGAGAGGAATTCACCCTCCTTGGTGGTCCTCGATCGGATGACCTGGGCCCTGACGGTGGCGCCAATAATGTGGCTCTTTCTCATGTCCCCGACCCGGAACATCAAGCAAAGTTCACCGTCTCGCTGACAGATGACAGCGTTCCTGGAGAAGAGCAGGGTCTGGGTACGTTGCTTGGGTCTTGTCATCTTGGCAAAGACTATTCCAACCATGAAGGCCTGTATCATAACGCCAGCAATGCTCTGGATGCACATTACAAAGATGGCTTCAGGGCATTCTTCACTGGTGACCCTACTGCCATAGCCGATGGTATGCTGAGTTTCGATGGAGAAGAGGAAGCAGCTTGTGAACGAATTTATATTGTATATGCAAGGTGTCCATTTGCTTGTAGGTTGGTCAGACGGCAAGTGGTCCTTTTCAAAGTCACCATGAGTGAAGACTATGAGCCACCAGATAACAGCGAATCCTAACCAGGACAGGAAGAAGCTCAGGGTGAAGCAGAGCAATGTCCAACGCCACTGGGTGTCGACCAGGGTGGTGAAGATGTCCTGAAGGAAGCGCAGCGATCTTCGTGATATTCGTGACTGCAATACGTTGCACTCTCCATTCTTGAGGACTACGCGTCTACGAATTTTCTTCACTGGACCTGCCCTGTAACGGCTCCTGCAACGTGACAAGATAAGAGGGATCATTATTATTTTTTAATTAAGATTCTACCTGCAGAATAATTGCACCGGGTAAAAGAAACATTGCTAAAGAGGAAATTCGACCTTGTACATGGGTATTGAAGTTTCAATGCGATTCTTAATGCTTCTCAGCTATACTGTGTGTCTCATAACTTTTCTAGGTGTACTCAGGTGCAAGAAAAGTGGAAGGATGAAAATGAAAATGGAAAATGGAAATGACAAGGTCACCAGGCGACGTGCCACTTGCGTAAGTTCGCTTTTGTCCTGTCTTTAAAGATATTCCTGACTTCTTATTGGCAAAAAATAAAAACTATGATCATGATTTAAATTTCAAATCATTTTTATCTTGTTCAGCTTAAGCAGTTTTGATGAATGGGCTTCGCTCGACCCACGGGTTCTCTACTCCATCTACAGACTGGTCTCTGACTACCATTTTTTTTTTTTTTTTCAATGAATCATTGAGCGAGTCTCGACTATTAGCAGCTATTGCGCGACATCAATGTAAATATTGTCACTGTCAATCGATAACTTGATAATTGTAGTTAGACAGAATTAATCAATTTATCATACACGCGTATCTACTCTTGGCCTATATCGTAAAATTCACAAGGAATTCAACAGGTCCAGTAAGATTAGGTATTGGGAAATGTTTAATCTTGAATCTTTTAGGATTATCTCAATCGTACTACGTTTCAGATAAAGTCTTCTTCATTGATTCTGGATATCTGCTGGTTTAATATTATTTTTACAGATTATTTTTTTTATTCTCTATATCATAAACGTCACTTGGATATCTGGCTGCAGTAGATCTTCCCTCATAAGATCATTGGTATACATGTACTGTCTCGCATGAAAGATTGATGCTGATCCTATGACGTAGAATGAAATGCAGATATCAGGCGGAATGAAGAATGATTACGGCTGGAATTTCAAAATGAAAATACGATGCAGCAAAGTCGGTAAGAAGCAATTTACAAAGATATCTGAAAATTCTTTGTGTTTCTTAGTTTTAAGGTATTCCGTTTTAATTTTTACACCCACGATGGTCTTCTTCGCATTTCGCAACATCGTCACGTGATTTTTTAAGGAACCCGATGCCATCCCAGAATTTCGATTCCACACAGCAGTAACTGTCTGCAAAAAATTTCTGCACAATAAGCGAATGCCTGTATCCGGTACGAGGAAAAATTGAGATCGTTAAATGGGTCCCGCCCGGCTTGTACGCTGATATCGTAAAGACTCGAGCTCGAAACTTTTGTCTCTGTGGTTAAGGCACGACGCCATTTTGACGTTACAATAAATAAGCAGCGTGCGTTATCTGCTAATTTATTTATTGCTCGGTGTAAATCAGTCCGATGACGCGCATCCGCTATATTCTATACGAGGACAATGTAGCCCATAATTTTCAACCCAATCATTTTCTTGATTGACTAAACTTTTTTCTGAATATCATTCGCATTGGGTTCTATCACAGAAATAGACTTTCAGAATGTGACTGTTGGCATTTTATATAATAGAAATTAAAATTCTAGTGGAAAATCCTTCAAACAATTTTTTTTAATATTATAAATATTAAATAATTAAGTATATGAAGTGTCGTTACTGAAGAAATTTAATTAAAAAACTGAAGTTACTTCAATTCAATTTTTATATAAAGTCATATCCTGATAGGAATAGGGTTAAAGATCAATTGTGATACAAAGTTATTCATTGATAGAAATAGGGTTAAAGATTATCAATATTATAATGATATACTGTCCAATGACAAAGAGCATCTGAGTGGTTTTAAAATAAAAATGTTGTGTCTTTAAGTTTTTAAAAAGATTAAAAGAAGGTTATCGTTACTCGAAATCTGAGTAAAAAAATATGTTATTAAATATAACTGACCTAGTGCACTTTAAAAAAAATCTAAAAACAGACGAAAATAAATTCACTCGAACGATTAACGCCCGCGAGTGAATTTCAACGTAAATATTTATTTTGTAATAAAATAATTATGATAATCTTTGTATTTCGAAATCCAGAACCGCCTCGTTTTCAATGACGCGACGTAAGTAACCTCGAGGTATCCATCACTTAGAGAAATTATCGCGATCGCAACCTATACCTTATCGTTTCGGTCGCATAGCGATAAGACAGCCTTAAGTAGAAACGTCGACGTTATTTAGTTAAAACTGATACGGACGAAGAATAATCCGAAAAGAATTAAAATAAAAGTGAAAAACGTAAAGAGTTGAAAAATCCAATAAACCTTTTACCGTGTAAAGAAAACTGAATGAATAATTATTTTTTGATCGAATCGGCATTTTGTATAAATCCAAAGAAAAACTAGACTTCAATTCAAAAAATAGAAGTGAGAGGTGGAAATTTTTGTCAAATACCAAAACTCGAGTAATTATAACAGCAATTTATTGCTGTTATTTGATTTTGATCCCATTGATTTCCATGAACAAAAAACTATTGGCAATGGAAAATTTTATTACGATTTGTACACATTTGCGAAATCGATTAGACTTACAATTAGTAACGTGACACCTCGACGTATATTAACTGTTTAGGAGTTATTTTTTTTTTACTGAAAACATAAACTCAGACGAATAAAAGCTTTTTGAAAAAACAGATCATAAGCCCTTACAATTGTTGCTACACATTACATACACCTTGGTATGTACAATCCGTGTTCGTAAAGTTATTTAATTTTAATCAGCGAGAGATTTACGACTGTTTTTCAGTCTCCTTTCTATGGAGGTGTGAACCAATCTTAATGATTCACATAAATATTTATGATTACGCTTATAAAGTGGACAGTAATTCCCCCAGCCGCTGATACATAAGAAATCAGAACATATTCAAGTCTTGGACAGATCCAAAAATCCAACTGTCTATAGATTGGATCAAGTGCCCAAAAATGGTAAAATGACGAATACTAGATTTTGATTTAAAAAAAAAATGCATGCATAAACAATAAAACACTGTGTATTAATTATTAAACACTAAAGACTTTCTCAGACCTGCAGCCATTATAAAGCTCGTTTGTATTAAAATTCAAAAAATGCATCGACCAAAAAATAATTCACTAGTCATATACGTACACTGACAACTGACAATGATAATTGACTAATATTTTCTACCTGCTTCGAAAGGACGGATTTGGACTCTTCGGTACTTGCACTATGATCGGCGTCTGACTCCACGAAGGTAGTAACTTTTGATCCTCGCCACTTTCAGGCGAGTAGGACTGCCCGTTCGAATTGCCATTCGAAATTTCTCCATCCATTTTACAGTGATCCTCGTAGCGCACCAAGTTCCCTGAAGTCGAGCGAATTATTCGGGGTGACAATCGCGTCCAGAATGTCCTGTCGCTCACTTCAACGCGTCCTTCGTTCATGACACGTACGAGATTTGAAGGTTAGTTCAGTTTCGGCTTTTTCCGCCAAAGTATTTAGAGGCTCGCAGCTTCCGTCGCTTTTTCACGTAAACGCAAACTGGTCATAGATTTTTAATCTTAATCTACGTCTAACACTTCTGTGACAGACTTGCGACACAGCTTGCGGATGATCGACTGGTTAGCCGCAGTATGCAGAACGTCTTATATGTACCTGACAATCACCACTTACCAGCCGCCTCCAATTATCGGTCACCAATTACGAGGTTTACCTTTGCAATTCGCAAAAAGTTAAGCGTCCTAGGGAAAACTTATTTTTTTATTCCGCCTTAAGCCACTGAACTTGCGATTTGCAAGCTGCTTTAAGGTACCTACTTTTAATACGTCTCTAAGTTGAGGTTATGTTCGCCGATTTGACACTCTGAAGCTAACGCCGAACCATTTTTGCAACGATAAGCAGCACCTGGAATTCCTTGTAGCAATTCATTTTTTTTTTAATACACGCAGGACTAGATTATCATTTACATAATGTCATAATTAACCCGAAATTTTGATGGTTAAAGTTTCCGTTGAAATTTGAAAAAGTCTTTGTTACATTCTTGATACTGCTATCACGGTTTTTTTTAATAGGCACACCAATCTTGTCTCTCGTTATTTATCGTACACCTTTTATGCTGGTTTCTGACTGTTGCTTGGTGTAATTGTATATATTCTTTTTATTGTTAAACCAAAAACCGATTTTACTGTCTCAACGCTCGGTACCGTACTGACTAACTTTGATGATTTCTTATCACAGCCCTGGCACGTTCCTCGCTCTTGTTATCACGATTACTCGCCAACCTCCGTAAAATCGCTGATTGCGCGCAAGACAACGACTGAGAATAAATTTCGTATCGAGAGTGGGATATTTCGCTGAGACGAGGAAAAATTGGTAACGGGTAGGCATTTGAGCGTTGAAATTAAGAGCCGAGAATTTCTCGGCGTCGCCCTCAAGAGCCATGAGGTATCGAGTATTCTGTTGATTCAATTGAATTTCAAGGGGCATCGGAATTTTTGTCGGTCGCACTAAAGTTTTCATTGTTACGTAACAAATCATTGGAGAATTTTTCAGAAGACCCGAGTCGCTTTAAAATTTTTTGTCACAAAAAAAAATTTATAGATTTTTTTGGCTAATTTTAAAAAATTTCTAAATCTTATCGTTCGCGTCCGGTCTGCGTCACAAATTCTATATGACACGCTTGAATTTTATCTGTGACTTTGTTCCAGGTAAAAAAATTTTCAAAATGGACACAAATACCTAATCGCACTTTGATATTTGGGTGTATAGTGCGATTACCAAGAATTTGGTCGGTTGATGCGTAGTAAAAATCGAAAAAAAATCCAACCCTTAGGGTTATATGCAGAACACTTGTGTGAATTTATTAAATTAAATAAATTTTTTTTATTATACAATTTTTCAATGTCATTTCTACGATATGAAAACTAACCAACCAGGAATCTCGTACTCTGCGTCTTTTGTGATCCGATTCTTGCTTCAAACTTTTTCGCTCACGTTGTGCACTGACTCTCGTAGTTGTTTGACGCTCGATATAAGTAACCCCCATAGAGCCCGTTAAAGGAACATCCGGTTATCTCACGAGGAGAAGCTACGAGTGCGAAATAAAGCGTTTCTCACAACGAAAATATATTACGACACGTGCGTTACGCGTTGGATCAGCTGCAGCACGTTAAAAGTACTGTTGATACTAGTTCGCAGCGAGTCGGTCAGCCCTGAGGTCACACTCGCAAGCTCCGATAAACGCTCGTAATAAGACTAACTAGTCGTTAAGTAATAAATGTGCGAGATAATTCTTTGTCTTTTTTCCATTCTCATCTCGAGCACGACACGTACGATTTAACCGAGAGTAACAGTGATTTCGAGGGAAATTTTCAGCTGCCGATTGGAAAAAGCCCGCGCGATCGCAGCGCCATCTAGTTATTCGTATAAAATGCGTTTAGACGATATGAGTTTTAAGCTAAGATAAAATTTTACCTTACAATTGGTTTATAATAATATTTCATAAAATTCGTATTCTCGTTACCGTTATAAATAATTTAATCGTAATTTAATGTAATAGTCTTTTTTCTATATTCACATTTTTAAGAAATCTAACCTAAAAACTCAATACGAAGATTCGACTGTATAATATCACAGAAGTCACAGGTGACAAGAGTCAGGGGTTCATCTTTTATGAAACCTAACCTAAAAATTTAATACGAAGATTCGACTGTATCGTATCACTGAAGTCACAGGTGACAAGAGTCAGGGATTCATCTTCTTGCGCGTCAACATCGAAAGTAAGGATATTCAACTAATTTTCAATTGGCGAATTAAATGAACACATTGGTCACTTGCGAATATTTAAAGCTGAACTTTTTTCCGATCGTTCAGTCGTCCGATCGCGATAGATTAATTATTGAAATTTAATGTGATGTCTTCGAAGCAATCTCTATGTATCAATGCGCTTACCAGCATCAGTCGTGAACGGATTGATCCTTATCTTAATAGCAAGAACTCCTCAAACATAAAGCTAGGATCCCTAGGTTCCTACGCTGCCTTAGTTCTTAGCATTGCAAGGAACGTCATCTTGTAAAGGCATACCCCAAGGAATATGAAAAATGCTTATACAGCAACCCCGACGGTACCAGCGTCGAAGAGGACGAAGTACAGTCTGGTCAAAGTCAGCCGATGAGGCAGAGAGAACCGCGAGTTCAACAATTCCGCATAGTTGTATATAAAGGAGCAAGAGCTTGATAACTCGTAGTAAGAATTAAAAGAGATCGACTCTATTAATTATTAAATCCTCATTATTGCATCGGAAACTTGACAAGAGCTCGCCAGTTTTCTTCTGTAAACAGAGACACTGGCTGTACTTCCGCTACGCCGTGTCTTCATATAAATTGCATACTATTGTTTTACTCTTCGCACACAGAGTCGTACTTTGAATATCGCCTTTTACCGCACATATATTTGTCTGTTTTTCTTTGGGGTATTTGATAATCGAGAGACATATAAAAATCGTCACTCATCTCTAACCTCCTTGTGTGTACAAATCCGGTTGACACATTCGCAGTATTAATTTTAAGCAACGTTACGGTACGTTACGCGTATCAGCTGTCGCTGGTGATAAGTGACGACAGCTTGAACGTATGTTGGATGTGGAGGTAAATATCGGAGAAGTAAATATCGTTACGAGGGAGATTATAATTGAATTTACTATACGCTGCAAGAGGTGGCACCGCCATTTTTGTTGGGAAGAGCAATCTAGTCTCTCTGTTATCGACGTTTAAAATAGTCCTTAAAATAGTTTTTGGATACTGTTGGGAGGGCATTTTTTCAAAATATTAATCTGTACTTAATCGAGATATTTGCATGGGCAAATAATAAGAGTGAAAAATTGAAAATTTACATTGCTCGCTGGTGATGATTAATTATTATTTGACTACTGATTCTCATTGGTATTTATAGACGTCCATGTGACAGCTAGCGTCATCTGGTGGACGACGAAAAATGAATCTAATTTTTTAAACTAATGTCTGACGATTGTTATTTCCTGCCAAAGACTAATATTTTATCTTTATCTTTGTATATCAGGTATGTCAATAATTGTACTAAACGTGTATTATGTTATTAAGAACTGTTGTAAGGAAATAAGCCTGATTATTTTTTAAAGATTCTGTACCGAATTATCACTGAAGTTGGCTCTAGGATAGAATTCGAATGGATGGATGCCTAACTTCAGGTGGTAGTTTTGGCCGGAATTTAATGCTACATAATGTACATAGAAGTAGATGCCTGTACGACCAGAGTTTTTAAACCATGAATTGTTATAACGCATCAAAGATATTGCGAATACTGTTTTCATAAAACGCGATTCTTCGCCTGATAATAAAGCACAAAAATTACCTGATTTAAAAATTAAATCTGTAGTTGATCTTGAATTTAATTTTACTATTTGATATAAATAGGTTACTGCAGAAACCGCATTTTATGGATATTCTAATTAATACGTTAGATGACTACGATATTATATTTAACCTTCAAGGAATCGTCAGATCCACACGGCAAGGATAGAAGCAAATTTCGCAATTTTATTGTCGAATCAGCCTCGAAATCTTGCGCGAAAGTTTTCACATTTTCTCTCTCTCTCTTTATATCTCAGCGAGACTCGCATATAAATTTAAGTCCCATAAAAAGATCTGACTTCGCCATACAGATAGAAAGGGAGTGGCCTAATTAAAGAAGAAAATATGTAATAGACTAAAAAATGTTGGTACTATAATTTATTTACCTGTTAGAATCCTGACGGCCGACGCCACCGCCAATGCTGCTGCTCTGCGTGCTGACCCTGACCAGGGTGACGTTCCTGGGAAATCCTGTGACGATGCTCGGTACTTTTTGAGTTAAAAGTGGCGAATCAGCGCCTGGTTGATTTTCAGAATTGACTTGAGTCTCCAATTCGCGTTCCTCCTCTTCCTCTATGGTACCTGGCAATCGGAAGAGCTTCTGAGGCTCCTCCATACCGTCGGCAACGGCGCGCATAACACTTCCGGTTGAACGATCACCACCAAAACACGTATCTAACGTGCATATCGCGCATTTAAAATTGCACAATAGGATAGTTCTTTTTTTTTTTGGTTGGAAATTTTACTTAAGCGTTTATATAAATCCTTGCTATTTTTTTAATATTTAAAACTCGTTCTTCGTTCAATGAGTACATCCTGTATCCTCTTCACTGTGCACTGACGTCCTCGAAGTGACTTTTCAAAATTATTGACTGAATTTGATTCGCTGTGTCAGTGTGGAACGTGACTCGAACACGCATCGAAGTCACTAAGTATTCGATAAGAATTCCAGGTTGGAACTACGATGCATCCTTCCATATTTATTTATATTTTCTTGATCTTCAATTTTTTATTTTTCTTCAAATTTAATTCTCCTTCCTTCAAGTCCCACGATGTCGTCCTTTCGTCAGCTTCGCGAATCCTTAAACCTGAAAGCACAAAGGGACAGTGAGTAAAATACGTACCGGTTGCACACTGAACAAGGGAACGGAACTGAATGCGGAATGTTCCTGAACCAGGAGGAATGCGATCCTCGACAGCTCATTGGTCCATAGGTAAACGATCGGCAGAGCGTCTAAGATCATTTTTCTAAACGGGTCAAACCGGTCTGCGAGAGCGAAATTACTGCCGATCCTCACGGTAGCGACAAATACACACATAAGATCCAGTTCGTGACACAATGTCCCGCCCCAATCAGATCCCTTTATTCCGGATCTTATAAAACGAGAGAAATGCAAATAATATTTCGAAAAGTCAAACCAGTCATATCAAAAATAAAATTTAATTCTCTGACATAACCTAAAAATTACCTCGACCATCATACAGGTACCAACACTGTCATTGTCGCGTAGAACACATTGCGATCGATAAAAAAAATCCTCTAAATAATAAAAATTTACAAAAAAAAAAAGTTACGAAAATCCAAAACCCAACTAGATCCAAATTTTTCACGAAATGATCGCGTTATCGTATCTAGTCGTGTACATCGCATTCGATGTCACATTATTTGTTCAATCATCGTCACGTGTTTGCGCAGCTTTACGTACGACATAGCGATAATTGATGCGTGGTAAACAATTCTAGAAAGAAAGAAAAAAAAAAGAGTTTCCTCCCAGCGCAAAATTCGAGAGACATTTTTTTTCTCTACTACAAAAAATCCCATAACGATACTCGAACCTTTGCCTTATGGTTTTACAAGTCACGGACAGCTGCCTGTCGAAATTACGAAATTTCGTACGATCCTGACGACGGCAATGAGTACGGGATCACGGAGTTATTTTTTTTTATCCTTTCTTCGTTCCTCTCGTTTTCCTCTTTTCGAATTTCGAGAGTTTCGCGCGATGACGAACGCTCGTGCGCCCGACGCGTCGCTCTCGCAACTGTTTCAGATTCGCGTCCGTTGCACGAGATTGTACCAACGGATGCCATGGCATTTGCCTCTTATGGCGGGGATACGCACGTACCTACATACCAACGCTGTTATATACCTATATTCCAGACGTATATATATATATATATATTCACATAGACAGTTTCTTACGATAGTATGATATATCTGTGTCCACCAATACAGGCTGGAAGAGTGCCGTTTCCGCTAGAGGTATAAATACACCTGGTACCGTCATGTCTAATGCCCTTACTCTTTCTACGGACAATCAAGTGAAATTAATGTTTTATAATACTCACGAATATGGTTGATTCAGTCTACATGGCCATTTGGAATAAATGATTAATTGAACGATTAACAGTCGACGTAGCAGCTACGGGTTTATTCAGAACAGATTAAATTATTCAAAATTCAGGGTCATGCAAATGACTGTACGAACGTCAGAGAAAAATCAAAGAAGGGTTCGTGAATTTCGGTTAAGGTTACGTTCGTCCTTGTCTCACTCACGCAAGTACCCATGAGTCCGTCTCTCTCGCACTCGCGGCAGGTATACGAAATTCGTTAAAAATCCGTCCTACGATCGATCGGTGGAACTTTTGAATTTTTCGATGGAGATCGGGATGTCCTTTGGTAGATCTTTGCTTTCCAAGTACGTATCGTACAAAATGGTGGTTGATTAAAGTGACTATAGAAACGTGAGCAGTGCATTTCAACTCACGCAGTAAAATTGTTCCTGCCGTTAGAAAAATTATCGTCGTCCGTCGTACCACTGTTCGTTATTCTATTTTTACGTTGGTACAGTGTAATGCTTCCCTGATGGAATTTGCAAGACGCGAAAGCCCTCGAGCACGTATATTGTACTCCTTTATAAAAATATCGCCTTGCAACAGGGTTTATCGTTACTCAATGCGCCATTGGCGTCTTACTCGAGATTCAATATATCAACTTTTGAGATTCCTTCTTGCAAGATACCATTGGATATATGAATATATGTGTACTGTTAGAAATGTAACGTGTCCTATATACCAGACAGAAGTTTCTAGACCATGCTTCGTTACGTTACAGAGCGACTCTAAAGACTTTCGTTATATCGCGTGTGTCATATGCGCACACAGTATAGATATTGTATACAGAGCGACACGTGCCTATGCGAGTCGTGTACGTAAAGACGCGACAGAGCGCGCTGGTCGTAAGGACCATGGTAAAAACATATGTTGCGAAAACTATAGGAAGAAAAAGGATAGACGTATCGCGTACGTATATTCGTTATTAACTGGCAAAGTCCGCACGTAACGGGTGCTCGGAAACAAAATGAACAAAATCCACAGGTCAATCCTCACAGCGTGACAAGGAATGCCGTTGGCGATTCCATGGTTTTTGGTTTCACGCTAGGCTGCCTCTGCGTAGGTCCCTAGTCTAGTTTCGCAAGAGTCAAATACTGTTACGAGAACTCCTTTTTAACGGTTACACCATGTATATAATTACGATAGACATGCCGGTCCGATGTAACAGCGAAGCAGAGAGGCAATTCGTAAACGTCCAAAAGAGATTGTAGTGCAGGAAAACGAGCTTTTAATAATTCTAGTAACAGGATAGGAACTGTTCTAGAATTTCCTAGGAAGACGCATGCCGTAATCCGGTATTTCCGGATACCTTGAAGAAAAAAAGGTAAACTGTGATCGGTGTATTTAAATAATCATGCAAGAAGGCGTGTAATCGGGACGTCGAGAAAAATTACGTTCTTCGTTTACCAGCTAGGAAATGACCCTGACAAAACTAATGCGTGTATCCTGTGAGCGTGCGCTGCGATGGAATATTCGTTAATAAGCCGTATTGTCATTAATACCTTATGTTCACTGTTCCATAGTTCGTTCCAACGTGCAGCACTGTATCCACGGGAGAAAACATTTCTTACGACTTAATTCCGAACTGACGGTCGGCTGCAGGGGTAAACGTTTGGCGCCTTTTTGGAAATTCAAAATGGTCGAGCAGAAGCGCCGCGTTGCGGTGACGTTCGGTAACGTTATTCGGCAGCAACGAATCGTCGAGTATCAAGATGGCAATTCGAATCGTAACTGTCACGCGGATAAACACTCCGTACACTAACGAAATTCGCACACGGAATCGCATTGGCACTCACGAGACGGCAACGTGTACAATCCTGCGAGCCATGACCGTTAGAAATTCAAGTTTTCTGTTGCCAAGGGAAAACGTGACACTGCGCCGGCTAAATTCACGACGCTCGTTCGTCTCCGGCGACGCTCGGACGCTGTCGATTTTCGATTGAACGTTCTCTGTTCTGCTGCTCCTTTCTGCTTGTCGCGCTGCCACTGCGAAGAGACAAGGTAAGTCCTAACCGAGGAGAACGTGACTACGGGAACGACTATGTAGGTACCCACGTATGATGCTTGGTACCAATAGCGTAACGTCGTGATATTTTTCGTGGGAGCCTCTGTCGCTAATCGCACGCATACGTAGGTGCGTTTTAATGCCGCAAATGGAGGCGGATACACGGGAGTGCAATAGCGATCGTGCTGGGTCGTCTAGGTGACGTCAACTTCGATAAGTTACACGTTCGCCTTAATGTCTCCCCTCTTCACCTCCTTTCGTCACCCTTATTACTACTCGTTACTATTTCGACGAGCTTGAACAGTACTGGTTTGACTTTAGATTCAGACTATATAAAAATACTACATACATCGAGAATCACGTTAACAGATTCATTTGTCCAATATTAATAATCCATACAGAATACTTCTGACGTTCTTGACTCTTAGATTTGCGAATGTGGATTGTGATCTTTTTTCTTTTTTTTCAAGAAGCCTTACACCTTTGCATCTTGATCGAGAAAACATTCGTGAAGGCAAATGGTTTATGGCACTGTCTCATGGGAATTTTATCGTTAGCAATTCTTATTTAGTTCAAATATTTTATCAGCCAACACGAGACACTCCTCGTCGGTTACGCAATTAGTCATAGTTCAGCAAATACGCTTAAAAAATATCATTGTTCTTGGAATCAAATGGCTTTGACGTCTCTTACGTACATGATTAGGATGATCGTGGATCTTCCGCGTGATCTTGGGATATAATGATCGAGCTACCTGCGTCGATGTCTGGAGGGAATCACGAAGGAGTCAACAGGAAATGGACGTTGTCTTTTGCCAAGAGAAGCCAATACACATAGTATGCATGAATAAACTATCGTCACGATGGCTTACGAGAAGGTCCTTTAATTAAGGAATGATTAATTGATGTGTATACCTCATGCTTGTCAAGCAGCTACGTAACTCTATTGAATCTATCTGTTAATTCATCAAAACAAAAATGATAGTCACTATTGATGCATCATGGAGACACGATGACCTTGTTCTTCCATGTTCTTTCTTTTTCTTTTTGTAATATTCGTTACTAATTACTTATAACGCTATCTATAATTATTTTTAATACGCAATCAAGTGATGTTTGATACAAAAATATTTTACAAATAGATATTACGTAATTTAACACACTGCGTACGGCGCTCAACGCGCTTTCCAGAGCCTGCACATTTTTGGACGCTCCTGGAAACAATCTTGGCAAGCGATACGAGTTATCTCGTGACCCGTAAGCAACGTGTTAACTGTCATTTGTTCTTTGGGTATGTCATTGTTATATACTATTACGGTGTACTCCAATTTATCGGAGTATGATATTTCTACTTCTAATGGTTAGAACCAATTACGTAAGTCAGGCCGGAGGGCACGACCGTAACGTTTGAGAAGGATCAGCATCGTTTCTACGAGAACCGGTTACTATCGATTCATCCTCGTCGCGCCCGTGAAAACGCCTTAAGCCAGATCCCCTCGATTCTACAACTGCTTTGGGAATTAGTCACCCCTTGGAATTCCGCTTATTGTACCTTGCCAATCGATTCCCTGTTTCGTACTCGGATGCCGTTTCCAAGAAATATTACTGTCCAATCACTGTGGGACTGTCTAGAAGTGATCATTGAATTTCGTTGTCGTTCATCCAGTCATCAGAAATGACTCATCGAGAACAATACTGTATTTTTGCCAATGAGACGCCATTTATTTTAGCTTCTTCCCTACATCAAAAAAATGCATGAAAATTTTACTCGCGCTAGCGACCAATATCGACGTAGATTTTTATATTTTATTAACTTATCGATGCTCTGATTAGCTTTGTATTATCATTATTTTGCATGAATTCTCTGAAGATAATCTCAGACGATAACGTGCTCTCTAGCGATAACATTTTTAAACTGTGACTAATGTAAGAAGATTCGAGTTCGACTTTCGAATCGATTTATTAAAATGACAAGCGATAACTATCGATAAGTAGATTTCTGATACGATTCCTTATCGATCGAGGTTTATCTACTTAATCACAGCGATAAGCCATAAAAGAGATGCGTCCTTTGACGTGGTGACTTGCGTAACGTGTGGACGATCCTGAGCTATAAATATCTCAAAAAGATCATTATTCTTAAGGCAGGACAAAGTGAACAATTATCATATTGGACCGAGGACAGACATTCCGCGTGTCGCAATTCCCGCAAAACGATACTACCGAGCCGTCTACGTATTACGTACTGTCATCCTAGACGCGTTGTTACGACAAAGGAACAATTGTCTAGGACACGGTCGCTGGATACTTCATATGTGAAAACAAAAATTACCATATTTACTCCTTCCGCTGTGCGACAGTTTCCGATAAGCGACCGGTCGTTATATAGGAAATTCAAAAATTGGCGCGCAACGTTTCCGTTGTGCACGGGTAGGTGGCTATAGGCCGTCCGCCGTAATGCCGGGACATGATGCAAGCGATTGAAGGGCAGATGGATGAGTGGAGGTTTAAATGTTGCTAGAGAGACTGTAGGTTAGACGACAGGATGAATTTAGCGGCGGGAAGTGCCCTCGTTATCACGCCAGTCAATTGTTTAATCTCGGCCTCTTTTGCTCCCTCCTTGGTAGCGCGTCGGCGTCCCGACGCCATGGCCCATGGAGACCACGCGAAATGCGTTAAACTGGCTATCAAGTTTCTGAGTCACGTACGTCTTTGGCGACGCACGCCTAGCGTCGTCTCTTATGTCGGTAGCAGGTAATAGGGATTACATCGATAATCATAGCTCAATGATATTGAGCCATCGGGATGGTATTGAGAAAATGCTTAGTGCTCTTTGGATGGCAATCATAAGTCGAGTATTAAATAATTAAGTAGGATAGAGGGAGATACGATCCTAGGAATTAGTTAAGGTACGTATCCATTTCGAAAATGGGACTCAAAGCTGTTTCAATGGTAAAGACTGACCGGACGTTAGCTCGTTAGATGACGTTAAGCCGCGTTCGCATCGCTACTGTCCACGAGCTACTCCACGTGAGGTCTTTGTGTTTCAGTTTAGAATGATTTAGGAGTCCGGACTGTGGCGGTCAGATCTGCTGGTTCGTAGGAACTATCGCTGGTAATTAATATTATTTATTTAGTCAGTTGACGCATTGATAATTTTAATGACTTATTTACTCTAGTCATTTTGATCCCATCTCGTTGTGTACCAGGTAATTACTGTTTGTTGGGTTAATTACTGTTTTAATCATTTAGATCTGACAACGAGGAGATATTTGCGAAGAGGACCAGCCGCTGGGTATTTTTGTCTCTTGGACAAAATGTACAGCATTTCGACCCACTCCAGAACTTTTGTGCTGGTTCCAGTACAGCTGCTGTGATCAGACTGTCCAGTAGCTGTCAGATGCTAAGTTCTGCAAGGCTAGTCCTCTTTACTAGTATCTCGACGATGGATCTGGTAGCGCGTATGGGCTGGTGTTTATCAGGTATGATTTTGAAAATTTGATTTTTGACTATCAGCAAATGATTTCTTATGCGGCTCATGATACTGTGATTTATGTATTTTTATTTCAATTGGTTTTTCACTCACCTAGACATGCTCCTCTGAAGCTGCATGTTGTGAATGATGATTTGTTTTTTGTACGTCCTTTATTTCCGGTCGTGGTGGTATCTTTGGTGGTGGGGATATCCTGATGACTTGTTCCTCAGGATTATTGTCGTCGGTCCTGGCTGTCTCATCTTCCTCTAGGACGAAGCTGGTCTTTTTTGGATTTTCTGATTTATTTTTGTGCCCCTCACTCAGGCTTGTTCTTCTTGGCAAGGCGTGTGGGTGTCCAGGCTCGTGTGTTCTTTCAGGAGAATCTGCGAATCTGGTGTGCCTGTAGAAAAATCATGAGATGCTGTATTGTGCTGGAAGCCTTTTAGAATAAGATAGCAATGATATGATTTGGATATTAACCTAGAGTCCAATGTGGAACGTGATGGCGACTTTTTCATAGCTCCAGAATAATTCTGTCCGTCTATAGTCGCTTTCGAAACTGATCTTCTCATAGAATCATCTATGTTCGTTCTGGAATCGTTTCTTTTTGATTCCAAAGTCATCCTGGATCCTTCCCTTTGCATTCTCTTATCGTCCTTTCCATAAATACTGTGCTTCCTGTTTCTTCTTAGGCTGGCGTTGATATCTTCGAGTACCTTATTGTAATCTTCCTGATTCTTAAGATCCTCCACGGTGTAGCTAACGGAACTGAAGCTAGGATTTTTCTGATAATCCTCCGGTTCCAAGGTCTGTAACCAAGTGAAACAGAAGATAAATATAACGAAAAACATCAAAATCTTGTTTGATAATCAATATGACTAACCTCATCTTGCGTATAGAAAGTCGCAAGTTTTTGGTTCATCGGCACATTGACGCTGCCTCTTCTAGGTGAATCATCAGGGCCAGTGATCATAACTGGTATGGGTGTTGGTGGAGTAGGAGGAGCATGCATATGTAAACCACCGACAGAAGATGCCAAACTGGAACCTGAGCTGGTAGTCAATGAACTGCTGGAATCATCTCTAAAAGCTGGAAAAGTTCCTGAGTTGGTACGTTCTGTATAAAAAAAAAAAAAAAAAATTACAAAGTATTTAATACCCTAAATAGAACAACGCAACTAAAACAGTAAACATTATTTGATTATACAATAATATAATGTTAATAACAATTTGACAAAAGTTACAGATAAACCAAGATATTCTCATCTGACGACTAGTGTCACCACAGATTCAATCAAGCCAAAGAAGATACCTAATTGAGGTCAATTACATTTCCCTGTCTTTGCGCGCCATAGAAGAGCACATCTCTGTCCAGCACTCATACGATTAGATCATAAATTACGGTATCAATTAATCAATTGGACCCGACGAATTCAGCATCTCTAAGCCGTATTCGCTGTTGATAGCGTAACGAGTATCTCCGATACTTACCACCTTTAGCGCGATGCATCGCCTTCAGTTGGTCCAGCTGCGCCGCAGAACACAGCGGTGTATCGACCTCATAAGTATTATTGAAAAGTGTGTAATTAACTTCGTACTCGCCAGTTTCCTTGCGAAATGTTATTATGTGCTCAAATCTGTGACCCCATAGGATTTCCGACGGCAGATAAGAGCTTCTTGCTTGGGTGGTCATACCCGTGGATTCTATTACACCTGTAAGTGATGAAAATTGTAACACCAAGACCAAGCTGTGCTTCTATTAATTTTTCTTATAACGTTTATATATTTTTTTTAAAGAGACACCAGTGCCATCTACCTTCGAGCATGACGATGATCTCGAATCTCTCGCGAAGCATGTCACTGGCTGATAGATGATAAAGCGGCGAATGCTCATCTATCTTATGGATAATGGTGGTCGGCCATATGAAAAATATTTTGTCTTCTTCGCCGTCGCCCCCGACCTTCAGTTCCGTTTGGAAGAATGGCAGTAACTCGCCCTCCCTCGTCACCTAAAATTTCCCTTGAGGTTACGTGGTGGTTAATAGACGTGACTAAGAAATTTAATTAGCTAAACGGTACAGCAGCACTCGATACTCCTTAATGAGAAATAATTTAGGCTTATAATTTTATCTTCGTTAAAATTATACAATTATTCTGTTCCAGTTATAAAGCTTCATTAGGGGATCTCATTAAGGAGCCGAATAAATGATCACAACCCACCTTTCGTTTGATCATCTGCGCCCTGACGTGAGCTTCGATTATGTGACTCTTCCTCATGTCGCCCACGCGAAACATCAGACAGGGTTGACCGTCCCTCTGACAAATAACGGCGTTTCGCGAGAACAGTAATGTCTGCGTACGTTTTTTGGGTCTTGACAATTTTGCAAAGACTATCCCCACCATGAAGGCCTGAAGAATAACGCCGGTCATTGACTGTATGCACATTATGAATATCGCCTCAGGACATTCTTCCGTGGTGTGCTTCGAGCCGTATCTAAAAATAAGAAACGGGTTACCGAGTGCTGCCCCTTTATCGATGCCTCTTGCGATTCTCGTACCTTTAACGAAGGTTAAAGTAAGAGCGTTCTAGATTTTAAATGACATACCCGATGGTGTGCTGCGTCTCTACCGAGAAAAGAAAGCAGCTGGTGAATCCCCGTATGTCCCTCACGCACGGTGTGAACGAGTCATTATTTTTATTTTCCAAATCCAAATCACCGTGCGTGTAAACGATCAACCACCATACCAATGCGAAGCCCAGCCAGGAGAGCATGAAGTTCATGGAAAATACCAAAAGCGTCCAGCGCCATTGTGCGTCTACCAAAGTGGTAAAGATATCCTGGAGCATGCCAAAGAAATATTAATCGATCAGTGTTATCGTTCAATGATAAATCAATCATTTATTTCAGATATTATTTTACCTGCAAGTAACGACGTCTTCTCTTCGCTACGTTTCCTTGCACCACGTTGCAGTCGCCGTGCTTGAAAACGACGCGTTTGCGGACGCGTCTCGTGCTGAATCTCGTCTGTCGATATCTAAAAGAAAATCAAGCGTAAATAATGCCAAGGATCTTGTCAAGAGGAAATGCAAGAGGAAGAGGATACACTTTATGAAAATGGAATAGTCACTTTTCAATTTCTATTCTGAATCCGTCCACGGCACGAATAGAGGGTGCAGCAGCAGTAAAAGTAATAGAAGGTCCGACCGTCTAGGTTAACCTTACTCCCACGGATCTTCTTGGAGGCCGTTTAAAATGGATTATCGTTAACACCAAAAATATCTGACATTTCTAATGCCGCGACGGCCGAATATACCATTAGAGATTTACTTCGGAGTCTCGGGAGTCTACGGGCACTTGGCCAGGAACAAATTTTCAGCGACGAGAAGGAAGGCTGTTGGTTGTACGAAATTATGAAAAATTGAACGCGCTTTTCACGTCGGTATTTTTTATAAGGATAATATATGGAATAACGGACATGAGATATCTAGAATCCGTATGATAGGCATATTGAAATATTTCTTTCAAATTCCTATTGTTATCTCAAGCATGAAATTCTTAGCGGTCTTGAAAGCAAACAGCTACGTTTGATTTTCTATCCCGTGAGATTTCAGGATATCGCAATATTCTTAGCTAGTCTTATTTATGCAGTCGTAAATCTGTATAATCGTTAACGCGAGGCATCGTTAACGTACACGTTCCATTTCGTTTTCTCGACGATTGAATCGTCGCGGGGGGTGAATGAGGAAATAGGAATCATTTATTTTCCACGTTTCACGACTCCGGTAATCATTGGTAGTCTCAGGGAAGGGCATTGGTCAATATTTATTATTGCGCTTGGTCAATGGACCCTCTTGGTCGCGACGAAGAAAATCAAAAGAAGCTCGTAAAGTCAAAGTCAAGGGGAAAAGAAAGCATAAAATTCTATACAAATATTTGGAGATTGAAGCAATCTTCTGATAAAGCAATGCTTGCGGCTTGTAGCCACTTCGCGGCTTGCTACGTGAATTTTACGTGGCTATAAAAAAAAAAGAGGTAAACCCTAAAAAAAATCCTTCCAGAGAGACTGTAAAGATCCAGTGAAGTGTATGAGAAGTCGTAGGTCAGGGATTGTCAAATATTTGTCCAGAGGCTCTTATGCTGGAACGCTTGACTTCGGACGGGTATCGAGGGTTTATGGGAAGTGGATAGTGACAGTTTATTAGCAAGCGTGAGGTTAGGTTACTTAAAACGAAAGTCAATGGCCATTTTTATTCGTTAATTATAATTACTAATCAGCTCGTTGCTGGGAACGAGTGTGCGTGTACTTGTGCAGACGCTTTGCCTGTACTTATCTATAATGTTCAAGGTCCGTGCGCACGTCATTGTGTTACGACACGCGCGTTACAGAAATTTGTAATTTTTACAACAACAAAAATGTGAATAATTTCAGACGTGCCATCAGTGACGGCCAACGAGGAAATTTTGTTGCGGAATTGCTGTACTTTTTGGCAACGGCAGGTGGCTAAGACCGTCGCGCTAGTGGATCCCTCTGAACTTGCTACACTCATGGGACAGGAGGGACGCCAGGCGTCCTTGTGGACGCTAGACCGAGGTCGTATCTACTCGACCATTTTCATTTCGTCTAGGAAGCGCCGAGGAATTCGTAGAAGCGGATCCGACGGCAGCAGGATCGTAGCCAAATTCTGTGCGAAGTAGTTTTTGCAAATGTTCAAAATTGCGCCAAGGCCTTGACTACACGAGCTTGCAAAAACGGCTCGTAAGAGTCGTTTTTGTTTTATTTTTTTATCGTCATTACGCACTAACAGGTTAACTAGTTTCTAGAACGTGGCAGAGTTCAGGTTATATACAGAGCTCTGATTTAGCGCGACCCTGACACCGTGACCCAGGACAAAAATAGAGCATCTTATGAAAATTTAAATTTTCGAGAAAGCTCAACCTGCCAATGGCGCAATATTTTCTTTGCTCTCTAACGAACTAGCTGCTTTGTCTCGTGAAATTGATGAGCTTCCTTGATCTTTTTCAAACGTCACAATGTCTTGCACAACTATTTTCACTGGGCTTAATTTTCATAAATTCCTTATGCAATTCCTGTCGGACTCTAGTTTTGAGCTTCGAAACGACGATGCGTCGGTGCTTTTGCCAAATTTTAATTGGCCATATATAATAAACGCTCGGTACCTCGATGGATTTTTGCCAAACGCGAAACGACGTTTTCTTTGTCCCTCGTAGACGATACCAGTAAAATGCCATATAGTGTACACAAGTGTTTCCGCAGCTTGCGCGCATGCGATGCAAATGCGAAAGCGCCCACGCAAACGGTAAGTGTTTGTCCAATGAGCGTCGACTTACTACAGTGTAAATTAAAAGTTTCTCTCACACGATGGTAGAACTGTTGACGTTTCACATAGAGAAGGTAAACGAACAGTGCCAAAATAGAATTATGCACGTTTAACGGCTACGGACATTATATTCAATGAGAAAGGAAAGAAGCTCGCTTCGCGGATCCAAGGAAAATAGAGTCTAAAGCAGAAGGGAATATTGTATTACAGATAAAAAGCGTTCAGAAATTTCTAGAGCATCTGTCGTATCGGACGCCTTGGAGCACACTGTACTATTTCTCGTTAGCATAATGGCGTAACTAAGCAAGACCCACGTGAATCGTACGTCACTAATCTATATACAGTTCAGTGCACCGTCAGTCGAGTGTTAAAGAAAAGTATTGAGTCCTCGAGCATTTATCTTAGAGTCTTTCGTCAACGTCACCGACAGGGCCGCATCGTTGCTGCCGCCATATTGTTTTTGACATACCGAAGTACACGAGTTGTCCGCTAGAGTGCGAAACTCGCGAACGAAACTTCTTCGGCAACGTAACGAACCGAAAAATAAATATTTTGTACGTCAAGAGCAACGAAACCGAAACAAGATAAACTCGTACTTGTGCGACTATTCAAGAGACCGCAACTGGCCAATTATTCTATCCGGGACAACAGGATGCCATTATCTGTTTCTTGCTTTCTGCTTGCTCTTTAATCACGCAGAGGCGTTGCCATGCGTACGGTTATCCCTATTCACAACCACACGCGTCCACTTCCTTCGTCTACTTAGCCTCAGGACGTGACTGGCTTTTCCGTACGGTCTTAATAATCGAGAAAAGAAACTTGAGAGCTCGAGTTCTTTGATTAATCGAACAATATTGAGAACTCCGAAGGATGATATCAGGGTATAATAAAGGAGGTCGAACGAGATGAAAGGGGGCTTATGGGTGAAAATCCCAAACACAAAGAAAAACGCTCGAAGCAATGGATTTTTCGTACTTAAGGCATTCCTCGCGCCATGCAGCCTCGCCGGAAGTCGTCGCTTTGTAAACTAGCATCGACACCTGGGAAATTGCCCTTCGTAAACCGGAAAGAGCCATTCCGTCGCCGAGATGAGTCTTGGTAGGTTCCTGAAGCGATTCCACGGCCGATTTCGTTTTGCCGTTATTGCTCTCCATAGTCTTCGTAAGAATTTTTTTTATTTCCTTTCTCTCCCTTTTTTTTATTCGAATCTATACGTATATACGTATGCGTATATAAGTTTTTTTTATACTTATATCGTATTTGTTCATTTCCTCTCTCGACACGTGATTCTTATCGGTGCTACCGTCACGACGAAATACTCCTAACAGAATTTGCACTGGTGCGTCGCGACGTCGCTCGACGCCGATATTCGTCCCGCTCACGCGAACTTGACGCCCCGCGACATACGATTTAGTAATGGCCGATCTCAATCCTTCTAATTTTAGAGTGAACCTTGCTCGAAACAAGATGGCTGTCTGCAAGATATTCTTACGGAAGACACTGCTGTAAAACGGACGGCCATTATCAATTTGAGGAAAGTGCACTTATCATTTTTATGATATTTTGTTTTTTCTTACACCTTCAATTTTCACTTTACGCTTTCAGAGCCAAATGTCACAGCGCGTCCACAGCCAGAGGAAGATCCAAATCAGACGTTTGCACCACATTCGTTAACCACGCGTATTTCAAAGGATGCTTTTTTTTTTAATCACGTGTTTCTTGTAAATATGCTTATTTAAAGAATTTAGTTAAACATTTTTTTCACTTTAACCGAAATACTACATTCATATTAGGCAATTAGAATAATTTGCAAAATTTATAATTAAAATCAAAAATCGATTATAGAATTTCACAGACGTATCGAACGTTCGAGTGTCACATATTCACTTTGGATGCATTGACTGCACTCAAATTTGGTACATCGTCTGTTTTCGAAAATCTCTTTTATCTCGTCCATTGACATTCGCAAAATTATTATCTGATTTACGGGATCATTAAGAAACACGAGTTTGATTTATACCAACCAAGTAAAAATATCACAACCAGCCAAGCTCGTATTAAAATCCTCAAGACTCTCCGCCGACACTGATAATACAGAAATAATTTAAAAAATTTATTGAACGTTTCGCCAAGTACTTGCAAAAGAATCGTCAAAGTGAAAATTTCCCAAAAAAATTTTTCTCACTCATTCCAATCAGGACCGATACTCGCGACAGGCTAATTAACTCCGGCACTAACGAACGAGACGCTTGCGCGACACTGTGCGTTCCAAATTCACTTTTGGCTAAGCCAAACTATTCTTTATTCTTTTTAATCTATCATGCGTCATCCTGGCACAGAGTCGATCACGACCAAAGTCATCAGTTGGTGCATAGAAAATGTGAGCCTTGATAACAGGTCAATATATTGAGTAAGGATCATCAGAGTCAATAACCTAATAAATTTAAAATTAAATTCCCAGAGTTATACAATATATATATGTATATTTTTTGATACGTTATATACATTGCATTCACATGGTGAGGCATTTACAGTGACCAGGTCGATTTTTTTGGAAACGAAACCACATATAAAAAAATATATCAGGCAGAAAAAGATATCCGATCTCCAGGTTACCTGGGATCTTCTCTCTCATCCTCCCTTATCCGATTCTAAAATGAATCCGAATCCTTGTGAAGCGCGAAGTACGAGGAAATTAAAGCCAGCCATCTTTAAGACAGCTAATAGCCCCGGTCAAATTACGCTCTAAGCCGCGTGCACAAATTGCCCAATTTCAAGTAATCAGTGCACTTGTACTTGTAGACTCAAAATGAAATGCTGTTTTGATTTCCGAAAGAAAAGTTGCATCATTCCATTAAAAAAATTGAACTCGGCCATCGAATAACCTTAACGCCCGCACTCAGGCAGGAATTCAATAAGAAAATCTTCCGTCCCCCTTGAAACCCAACAACTACCGCCTGACATATTTTTGATATCTGTCTTCCCTTCCAAAAAAGTTGACCTGGTCACTATAAATGCACCACCCTGTATATACGCAAATACCTAATGTACATTTTGTATCCTCTATTAATATGAAATACGTACGCAAAGAGTAAAAACCTCGCAGAATTCTTCACCATCGTTTACGTTTTTCCGCAATCGGACGAGCTTGTCTATTTTTAGATAGACGCCACGTCGAGTAATTATTGGTGCAATCACGACAAGAGGAAACCGGAGCGCCACGGTAACTATTTTCGTGTTATAGACGCGCATTGTGATCCAGATTTTGCCGCGAGCCTTCACGTATTTCGAAGCTACGAAAAATTTCAAGGAATAGGACGCACTTTGTTACTGCTACAGTCAAAGGCAATACTATTTTCGACAGGCACGTCGGTAAAACAGACAGACACTGGTTGGCGTTAGTCTCGTGGTGAAGGAGGCCACTTGGAAATACGGAAACCACCTGGACGAATTTACGCGAAAGAATTGCTCCGAATTCCTCTTTGTTTCTTTGACTTCAAAACCCGAAGATAAATAAGGCTACTCTAAAAACGTATATTGTTTTTAGGTTACGAGTAACGGCTACTCTTCTTTACCATTAATACGCGTATGAAAACGTTAGCTTGACGAAGTAAAAATATTTTAAAATAACGGCTCTTTTTCTACTAAAAGCATCGTGTCCATATTAATAGATTTCTTTGAAATCTGATTGCACTCGCTGTTACCGGGAAGTTTTAAATAAATAGAACCGACTTGGTTGTTTCTTATATATAAATATATATATATATACACACACGCATATATGCATATATTATTCCCGTACGTTCTGCTGTCTCTTAAGTCATCTAACGGGTTTAAAATTTTTCGACGTTCCAGGTGACGCAATAACTTTGTAACGGTCTAACCTAACTGGACCACGTGGAAGATTGCGGAAAAACGATGAAAATAGAAAATGGACACTCTTCGCATGCGATTGCTATTAATATATGATTATACAACTTTTATTCGAGCCAGAAGCATTAAGGTAGGAAGGCAACAATATCGCTACGATAGAACACACGCGGACGGTCGTTTATTTAGGTAATCTTATTAATATTTAAAAATTTAACTATCAATCGTTATTTCAGTCCTTGATGCTTCGACTTTTTATCGGCAGTCATGAAAATGGAAATCGAAGTGAACTTTATTTCCAGCCATTTAGTTTTACGACGGGCAATAAGTTTCGGGCGATCACATAAATTCAAAAAGAAAACTTCAAGGCGGTACATTTATTATATAGCGAAACACTTAATATATTCTACTACATTGAATCCAACCAATCGAGTAATTTGACGACGGAAAGAAAAAGAGAGAACAGCAATGGTTACCGGTCTGGGTTATCTCATAGAAAATAACTAGCGTACAGCGTGAAATAGTCCCGACTATTTAAAAGACAGTGAACGATACTTCGTAGGTAATTAATTCTTACTGAATTAATCAGTAAGGAATACTTTCTGCAAAGTGAGACCTGCTGATGGAACCTTCTGGTAACCAAAGACTATAGTCAGGCCGCGACGTCCAATTCCACTTTTAAGGGGCCGTCTCCTTACGAGTCCCAACGTTAATAAGTCCCTTCAAATTGAAACTGATGTCACGACTCGACCGTAAGACCTATTGCTGTTCTCTTTCCTACGAAGGACAGTAGTTAAGCCGTTAGCTATACGGCCAAGAGATAATTTCTATTAGATCACAAGCATCCTGAGTGATAAGATAAGACTCGACCAATAAGATCTCACTAGGACATCCCCACTCTGGTATAAGCCCTGATAATCGGACCATTCAAAATGAATATTACACAGTGGACACTGAGCATAATTTGAATAACTTCTTTGGTTATTTACTTGTATTTGTTATCACGTCCGTTTATTATCAGGTCACGTCGGTTTATGACGTCCACGAGTTTCTTAAATTTTTATGCTGGGTCATGATTTTTTTTACGAATTTCTTCTAGCCTTACCTGCTCAACAATGGACCGGATTCTCCCCGGAAGCTGATCCTGCTCAAGGTCCTGCTGTGGAAGCTGCTGAGGACGCCCGGTTTATCCTTAACGGCGACGTTCTTGACTGCCTCGTCTGCCGAATCCTCGCAGAGCTTAACGGCGACGGCGGCTGCTGGAACTGCCGAGTTCACCAGGAGTTCGCTCCAGGGCGTCGAGGTGCTCGATGTCTTCCTTAACTCCTGGGTTGATCCTTTTAACGAATTATTCTCCGTGCTGAGCATCATGTACGATGCGACTAACCGTTCCAGCCTCGACTCATAATTTTCGTGTGTCTGCCAAGGGATTGCCGGGTGGAATTATATTTGACTACTTTCGATTTCTATTCCACGTCGGCAAGGTAGATCCCTACGCGATATAAGATATTTGAATCTTTTGATCTTTTCAGAAATCCTCCTTTGATCGACCCGAGACGTCGGGCAGTTATTGCTGACGGAGACGAGGATCAGCTTGAACGATGATCGTCTGCAGTCTCCTATTTCGATGATCTTAAACCGGCGGATTGCTCTGGACTTTGTCGCTGCTTTGGCAGATTGGGCGAAAGAGTGTAAAATTCAATCAGTTATCTTTTACTTTTTAGCCTCTTTATACGGTCTCTTTTTATATGAATTTAGTCACGTATTTATTTAGCTGTTAAACAATGCGGCAACAACGGTCTATGAGTCAGGAGTGTTTTGCCGTTCTTTCTTTTTGACTTAACGATATACTTCGGTTACTTAGTTTCTTTTATTTTCTAGAAGTCACTGGCGTTTTTCTTTTTTTAATATTGAATTATTACGACTCACCGTCGAGCATATTCACTGAATTTTGTTTGAGGAATATCGCTTATTATGCGAACTACTCGGACTTTGGGTTAATCGACGATCGGTCTATGAAAACTGCCTTAATGGTCGTTCGAGGGCAGTTTTATGAAAATCAAAATTATGCTAATGCGAATCTCAGACTGTTATATAACAGTTAATTAAAGAGAACCAGTGAAACTTCAGCCCGACGGAAAGCGTCGTTATTGGCTGACGCTTTCATGGAAACTTCGATACTCTCCGCCTTGTGAATCACCTTAACGTTCTTTACACTCAAATAATCCATTTTCCTGCGATCCATCACTGTCTTCGAGAATTTTCCCGCGTATCGCGTTACTATTTGGATCGCAAGTAAACAGCAGCGATGCACACAGATTATTTTGAATATCGCGCCAAAATTTTATATTCACTTTCACCCACGAATCACCAGTAGAGAGACACTAATTTTTCTTAAAAATCACGTTCCAATCGACAATCAATCTTTGTGAGACAAATATTTTTCACGTGTTATAACCTCAAAATTTTTTTCACAGCTCAACCACTTAAAACTCTCCACGGCCAACAACAATAAACAACACAACTCCGTCACTTGATAAAAAACAAATCCCCTTACCACCAAAAATATTGTCAAACCATTTCTCAATCAACAAAAACACTGAAAGACCATCCGACGTCGCATCACTGAACACTTTTTCGGCGTATATCTGTATACTTAACGCAAACAACAGTTCCTGCAGAGAACTGACTCGTAGGATAAACAAAAAATGTTAATATTCAAGAAAACTACGCAATATGCGTCTCCCTCGCAGGCTTTCGGTGTTCTAGCGGCTCGGAAGGAACGTAGAAACGGAACGTACGGACGAACCACGTTCGGAACCTGTCAACGCGAGAACCACTTCTGAGATTGCGGGCGCCGGCATAAAGCGAAAATAATCTACACGCATGAATATAGCTCGGGCCTTCACGTATAGCAGCCACGTGTGTCGTGAAACGGACACGCGTGTATTACACGCACGGGAGAGTCCGGCCACAAGTTCCGATACGCGAAAGAGAAACAGCCAAGAGAGGCTACGGACGTTCTAGTCTCTTTCGAGGCTTTTTTAGTCTCTCTCTCCATTTTTATTCCTTTATCTTTCTTCCTTTATTACTCACCTCTCTCTTGTCAGTATCTTATGTTCTTCTTGCTTTAATACGTCACATTCATGCTTTTCGCAGTCCCATTAACTAATATGGTATACTTTGTGGAGAGATGTGTGTATGTGTGTGTGTATATGTATGTATGTTTGAGCTTTTTTTTGTTTGCTATTAACAATTTTGCAGATTGATTTTGTATTTTTTATACTTACGAATACGGTTGGACATATGTTCACATATGGTTGACATACGTGATGAAAATATTGCCATTGCTATAACCTTTTCTGTGCTTTGCTGATTAGATTTAGTGTTCTCGCGGTCTGGTCGGAGATTCGTTGCCATGTAG
Source organism: Trachelus iudaicus (assembly GCA_030142595.1). Lineage (NCBI taxonomy): Eukaryota > Metazoa > Arthropoda > Insecta > Hymenoptera > Cephidae > Trachelus > Trachelus iudaicus. Next base: position 398,290 of record JARQTH010000358.1, on the reverse strand, counting down.
AAAATCCAAAAATTTTTTACACGTGTGACTCGAAGATTTCATTTTTGTTTACTTGGAATATTTTTATATTGTTTGTGCGAGGACAGCTGTCTCCTTGATAAGATCGATTCATTGGATGACGAGTTTTGGAGAAATTTTTTATCAATTTTTCTTTTCAGTCATAATTTTTTAGTCGAGATTCGTTGCTCAAGGCCAACGAATTTGGATCCTTCGAGTCCAAATACCGTTGGCTAGCCTTGAATTTAATTTGTGTAACTGATCGGCCAAAAATATTTTTCGAATATTGTATTTTCTTAATTGATTCGATGATATTTCGACTAGTATTTTAGAGGGATGCGTTGTACGAACGCATATTGTGTCGTACTATTTTTTTTAATGAATTTGATAACTCGTTAAAATTACGAACCACGTGGTCGGGTTTAAGAGATATTAATATATGAATGGTACTTACGTAATGATCTTTTTATATCACAAATACTTCTTACAAACAGAAATAGTAGATCTTTAGCGAAACAACCTCTCGCTTGTAAACTATTAATCTTTGGCTTAAATACACACGAGTTGATAAATACATAAATATCGAACTATAATGGATTAGCTGCAATAGCGGTGCCACCTGTTAACCATTTTTAAAATTAAAGCAGTCTGTCCGTCGATAAAACTAATTGTTTAGTGCGCAATACATTTAGTATAAAGTCTTTCCAAGGTGCGACTGAAATATCGCAGCAACTTTCATATTTTATCCCGCTAAAAATCTAAATCCTCATGAAATCCATTTTAAAATAAGATATCGAGTATAAAGTTTAAACAAAAAAATCTCTTCTATCCTGTAAATTTCGTTATTAAAACATTCTTAGACTCTGCGATCTTCTGTAATTCAAAAGCAAAAATTTAAACCAAGTTAGCTGTCACGGATAACACCATAGAATAATTTATGATACAATTTTAAAAGGCTGGTAGAATTTTATAACGATGATATATTATTTATTTGTTCGTCCAAGCATCGTGCTTATACGCGTAAAGCGTTATTGGAAGAGGATCAAGTATTTAAGTATAAAAGTAGTAGTCCTAGGTACTAGGTGGGGATAGGACGGTGGTGGAAGGAAAGAAAATTTTGCTTAGTTCGTGTGATTCCCGAGAGATGGCGACAGTGACGTTTCTAGATTTGTACATTGACACATCGTCAGAGCTCAGTACGGCCAAGTCAAAGAAGTGCGGCAGGTCGTGCTGCTTTAACGTCTCCTGCTTTAAAATAAATATACAAAATGAACGCGATGCCTGTTAAATCTTCCTCTGTCGAGGAAGTAAATCGAAATTGTACGAATTGTAAATAAAATCGTACGGCTCCTCTATGCCTTTCTCATGTACTTTATATATTTACATGATCTGACGGCTAGCTAGGTACATGTACATACGATACCAAACATAATACTGTGTACTACTAGCCAGTGCTACTGGAATAAACTACTCGGCGTTGACCGGACTTTTTGTATGTAAAAAGGTTCTAGAGAATAACTGAAAAATTTGATCCAGATCAAAGCAGCTTCGTAAGCGACAAATGATTTTCAAAAATTCAATTTAAACAGTAATTATGGAATAGGTTTCTGTCGAAAAATCGTCTAATTCGTTGTCAATTTGGATACTGATAATAACACTGCCGTTCACCTTATCAGCTTAAATTCAACTAACTCCATTGGTATCTCTAGAATGGATGGCCTTTCCGCATCCTCCCACACTTATATCTAGGACAAGATTTAATTGATAATAGAATAATATTATATGTAAGAGTATTTACGGAATGTATGTTCTTCGCAAGGTTCACTTGCGCGATAGAGTATTTATAATACAGTTTCTTAATGCGGTGTATATTCGGTTGCCTGAGACACAGGCGCACTAATTTTATAGGATATATAAAAAGTATAAAGCTGGTATAGTTTGAAAAAATATTTATCTAATTATTTACAATCTCTAGCGTTCGTATTATTTATCAGACACGTTGCGATTGCGCAATTCCATCGACAAGAATGCACGCATGTTCGGATCTTCCACTTTGTCCATTATTATTTTCTGCACGTCCGCTTCACTTGTTTTCAGCAGGTTGCTCAGTTTATCCGCGTATTGTATCCACACGCAATTTGCACAACCCGACATACAACAATTGTTTGGTGCCAGCAATTCATCCATTTCTTCGTTTGTTGTTTGCTTAGACTTTTCCTCAGTTTCCGTTCTTTGTTCGTTCGTTAACCTATTTGTCTTATCGTCAGATCCTTCGTCGACGTTGCTGGACATCCTTAGAATGGTAAATGTATTCCCATAATGGCTGCATCTTTGTCCTTCTGGGATGAAAGTACGTAAACGAGCCAAAGACGTCATTTCGTATTGAAGATCGGTCGATCAATGTCATGTCAAGTCGGCACTGATCGTGGTAGGAATTGTTATGAATAGATATTAGACCTTGTGTTTTTCATCTCTTCTCGTTTATACGAGAAGAGACGTAGATTCTTTTTTTTTCTAAGTGATTTTGACTTTTAGTACTTGCCAATTCCTTTCGCGCGTGTCCTGTCTCGGTTTATTTCAATTTTCATTGCAATCGTAAGACCTCTTAACATGTTGCTGACGATTCTTTAACGTCCATAGCAAGACTGGGTCATCTTTCGTTGTCCTACATTACTGACGGTATACGCACGCGCGAGAAGTTTAATGTATTTCAATTTTTGTACTTGCTATGAACTGATTGACAGGGTTTAATTTATCTTAAGTACACTTAATGAGGATTTAATATTTTGTTTTTATTGGTGTGATTTGATGGGTAATGAATCACGACGCGATTGTTTTTTGCTTAAACTTTATCACTGATGTACCTGCTGTTGGTATATGGTTTCATGAATGAGAATGTATGACTTCCCCACGTGGGTTAAGGATGTGTTTTGTTGAATTTTTAATTTGAAAATTTATTTTTGAGCAATGGGCCGGAAAATACCTGGAAAAAAGCATCGAGGTGTGAAGGACCCTGCGAAACAGCAAGCAAGGCGATATGAAGAGTAAATAGTTTCTTGTAGTACTGTTATAAGTCTTATATAGGTTATTTAATTTTGGAATAGGTTAGGTTTGGTTGGGAGAATGTATTATTTATGTACTTTTGTAGGTTGAAAACGAAAATAAATGCTCCGCCAAAAGATGTAAATGAACAGGCTATACCGAAGAGTTTGGCTAGAGTCATCAAGCTTAAGGAGGCTGTTAAATCAGGGAAAATTAGGAAGGTAAATAAGAAACGAAAGAAGAATAAGACTAGACTGATCGAGGTAGGAAAGCAGGTTTCGAGAGTGAGACATCCTAAAGCTAAACCAGATAAAGTTGTACCTATATTCTCTCAAAGACCTGGGGAAGGTGGACGTGCTTTTTTGAACAGGGTCAATAGAGAAACTCAAGCATTTCTTCATGAAACGCAGTTCGAGAAGAAATATGGAGTTGAAGTTAAACGAAATTCAGAAACTGGAAAGATTGAGGGCCTTACGGAAGCACCCAAGAATGAACTAGACGAATTAGCTAAGTTGCAAATGAAACACAAAAATACAAAGAAGAAGAAGAAGAAGGTATCCGAGGATGAAGTGAAACTTACTAAGGCGCAGAAGAGAAAGCAGAAACTCGAAGCTAAGAAAGAAAAGAAACTTCAAGATAATATTGATGAGTTTAAAATATTTAAAGATAAAGTCGAGTTTGGAGATATTGTGCACGCACCTCCAGAACTTCGGATACGACCTGGAAAAATGGAGCAAACTAATAGTGCAAAGGTATGTGAAATACATATCAGTTTTATACATATTGATATTAATTATAATCTTTTTTACAGCCAGGAAAGAAAGATCTTCTGCTTAATTCCCTCTTCAAAAAAGATACGGTAAGCTCCTCCAAATCTATTACTGTAGACAGAACTGGGAAACGTAAAGACTTACCAGCAGCAGAGCGAAGAATATTGGACAAGCAGCAGTCGGAAGTCGTAGCTGCTTACCGAAAACTTAAAGCTCAAAAATCTTTAGGATCGTAAAAATGCTGTTCTTAATCTCGCAATTAAATAACATTTTTTATTATGCAACTCTGCTAATTACACAAAAAATAGACCCAACATAATATAAATCCAAATCCATGGCACCATTTTCCAATAACTAGGAAAGTTTGTAATTCAAGATATATTTAGCCAGTAGTCCATACGAAGGGTTCGAGCCTGTCCGCAACAGGAAGTAAATTATTTAGTGTTTCGATACTCTCCAAAGTCTGATTGAGTTGTACATGACACTTTGTCAACTGTCTGCTCAATTCATGAACCTTATTAAGTTGTTCTGCAAATTTAGAAAATCTTTTCTGCCTTTCCACTGCCAAGTTGAGAACCTTAATAATTTCTGCATCAATGTTAGTGCATAAAGCTGATTGTTCTCCTGTGATCATTTGTGCATTAGTATTTAAATGATGTTGATATCTTGCACAAAGATTGAACAGTCCAATAGGATCGAGTCTCTCCAAGACCTCAGGATCTCGAATTCCAGGAGGAAGGTTTAATGTTCCACGCATTATCGGAAGGAACATTGGAATGCTCTGTAATTTCACAAGATCTGGATCCTTATCAGCTGTCGGATCAGAAATTGCAGGTTTTACCACAACAATATTATGTGCCTTATCCGACAAAGGCTTCCTGTGTCCTATAGCTCCCAGACTAGACTTTCGTCTAGTTATCTCCTGGCCACCTAAACTTTTCCCTCGATGAAGCTGTGACTGCTTATTAGTCATTTTTGGAGAATCTCCGATCGGTCTATTAACAGTATACGATATATAAGGGAGATCCGAGTCTGAACAAATGCTTGGTCCTGGACTGGTACATCTTGGAGGTGTATCGTCAGGAAGTCTCTCACGATTAGGAACGCTCTTTCCTCTTCGTAGATGTGCAGTTCTAGTTCTGCCTCCATCGGCACTGTGGGCTCCGGCTCCTTGAGAACTTTGTTCAGACCCCATTATGTTTTTACTTTCAGTATCCTTCAAAAATGTCCTTGTTTAAACAGCTCTTCTATGCAGCGAAAAGCAATTTACATAATCCACAGTTTCATTGCGGTCTCTCTATCAGTTCACCCTTTAATTCCATGCAGCTCATTGAAAACACAACAATGACAATCATTTCATATTACAAAACATCAGAAGTTGTTCAACACGATTCACTGTACAACAGTGCATTCTTTTTTTTTCATATCCTGATCAATAATTTCCTGCTGTACTCTATTTCCCAACAGATTGTCCCCAAAACATGGCAGCCACCACAACAAGAATAGTTCCTAATATTATTTATTGACGTACTGAAATTCCAAAGAACGAAACAATGAAGTATTGTCAAGAATTGACTGCTTTCGGATGTCAAAAAGCTGACCCACTAATTTACATTGAGATACCAATGCAAGAACAGAAGGTCACTAAACTAATAATTAATACAGGCTCCATCTATCAGTGTTAGCCATAACTTTTTTTTCCCCTAATATAAAGATCAATCAATTTACCAACAGATGATAAATTCGTTGGTGTTAAAACCGGAGAAAATCGTAGAAAGGAAATGAGCTCTCTTATCGAAGATAATTCCGTAACCGTGATAAGAACAGTGCTAATATTTTATATCGGTGACTCGTTACGCCTTTACGTACGGTGGAACTTTATTATCTTGCTATTTCAATTACATCTTTAATTAGCAATTCCTCATTATACCAAATGTTAAAAGCATTTCTCTCTAACGATCTCACTGATCTATCGAATACCTGATGGATCACCAGAAATAGCATCCAATACCGAAATTCGAGGAGAATCAAATTCCATTTCAATTTGACGTCTGCCTATTCTGATGATAAATTACGTCATAGCCCACGGCTAATTGTCAGTTAAATGCAGTGCAGTGTACACGGCTAATTAGCGCGCGAATAATAAACGTCTTCGTCTATTCAAAGCGAATCAATTGCCGTTGAATAGAAAAGAGCGCAAGTTATAAAAATTTCTATAATCAAACAAAAATAACAAGCGAGACAAATTTATTCGTCTGCACAAAGATGGATATAGATATTCGATTAGCAAACTGTCGAATCAAAAGAATCATTGCGATAGAAAATTTTACAAAAATTCCATTGATAGTCTTTGCACCGACACACGTGTTTGGTTAACGCATACAAAAATTGGGTCCATGCAATTAATAATATTGTGCAATGTATTCGAGATCACTTTCTCCAATAAAAGTCAGTAAAAAAATCATTACGATGACTTCATTCGTTCTTTATTATTCTTTAAGCATACCCAACTGTACAAGCGTATTTAAAATCCTTGAAACGTGGAAAATCGAAAAGTTACTTATTTTTAATTAACGGTAATTGCGAATCCTCGTCAGTTAATTATAATCAACTAATTAACATTGCAGATGCTGTCGCAAAGTTGCAATCGCTTTATAGAGACAGCATGTAGCGTAATCATCTCCTGACAAATTTTTTTTTCCAGTTCATTACTATTATTGTTGTTCAACGTGTTTTTCCATAAAATCGCGAAACTCGTCGTTGAATCTCGGAATTTTTTCCAGCAGGCTAATAATTCAATCGTACGTTTAGACAATCGTTATCAGAAGTGAGCGAACGTCGGTTGGCCTTGAAAAATTTAATAAAACAACTAGAACACGAAAGGGTATTTATCTGCGAAGTACCCGGACTTGTAATAATAAAAACGGCCTCGTGAACTTCCATCGCGTTATTTATTGACGCGAAAATGTCGCTTAAAGATATATTTAAAACGTTTTCTCCGTACGCCAAACACTTTAGATGTTGGACTAACGTCTTTGACATAATTAGATAAGTCGGTGCTTTTTTCTCTTTTTTTTTTATTAAATAATCTAATACGCAACTGCGGCATATCCATGAACTACGGGCAAAGTGCACGAAGTAGAAAATGCCGTGCGCTTAGGCGATTAGTAACAGCGACGTTAGCACACAGAGCATCCTGACACAGTTTTGTTAGATTTTCTTAAATTTTTCTCTAATATCTACGATCGTCATTCAAGCAATAATTTTTTCTTACAATAATTTTTTGTGTTACATGCCGTCCATAAAATATTCAAAATTTTTATCGTTTACTTATTTATCGACACTGTACGATATATGTATACACGTATAATCAAGTGCGGTTCATTGACTGATTCGTATCGTTTTATATTAGCGTTGTTTTCACCTCCCAGTAACGTTCCTGTCCTCGTGTACAAAGAATGGGGAGAACGAACAGTTTCGTTGTTATGAAATTTGCATCGAAACCTGAAAATAATATATTCCAGCGAGAAGAATACGTTCAATCGGTACGATACTGTTTACGTGAGCTTTGCACAGATGTGAAATTTCTGACAGATACGAGATTTCACTGAGTTCCAGTAGCTGCTGTCGTAACCTGCAAAACCACACTTGTAATTACGACGATTCCCCGTCTTTTGCATTTACCAAATGGCTGTGAGCGAAAGAAATGTATATACGGTGACTTTATTGTTTAGACAATTGTTCAGAATGTAATCGCATTACTTCTGTATTATTTTTTTTTCATTTGATTCTCAAACGACTTATCATTGACGTACGTAATGCACGTGGTTTGCTTTTTTATCGGGTCAGATGATAAATCAGGCTGAATTCGAAGCGTGGAAAATTTACTTACCGAATGTAATAAGCGCGTTGTATTTTTGGGTTGTCGCATTTACTGAGCAATACAAAAGATCGTCATACGCTAACACAGGATAATACACGTAGTGGAAAAATAGAGTAACGGCATTGAGATTAAAAATGTTTTATGAAAAAAGTTAATCGAAGAAACCGATGAAAGTTATTGTACAAGATTACCTTACGTGGTCCAGTATCGATGAGACTGTACGTCACTGCCACCGTGTTTAAAATAAAAATTGTCCAGGAATGCTTTCTTTTCGTAACCTCATTTTAGAAAACTGTCACAATTTTCCAACCGATTGCTGACGAGGGTGTTGCTTTTACGAGTTGTCGCCAGCGATACGTGCAGCGTGAACGCGGCTTAAGATAGAGGGAGAGAGAGAGAGAGAGAGAAAATAGAGGAACAACGAAAAATGTATTTATAGAACAAGGCTTTTATGGCGACTGCCTTAACGGATTTTTCCGGAGTGACTGGTTGGCTCTGTCTTTTGTCTCCTGGCTATCTTCTTCAGTGCGGATCTCCAAGCAGCGACGATGACGACGCTGGGCGTCTTTTCATCGTCGGTAAGAAAAAGGGGTGAACGCGGAGAAGAAAAAAAAACACGGAGAGCTGTCGCTGCTCCCTTCAAGTCGCAATCTTGCGATAAGAATCGCCACGAAACGCATTGAGGGCCCGTGGAGTAGCATTAAATTTAAATTGCTCGTATACCGTCATGGCGTGTCCGCACACGAAACGTCTCGCGCACTGTGTAGAGGGAACGTTGAAAGTCATATCTGCGCATTGGCTTGAACTTTAGAGACGTGTCATCAAAAAATGAAGAGACGTCGTCGCACGCTATAAACTGCTACTGTAAACTGCGTTTCTATGCACCGTTTCGTATTGACGCGCAGAGCACCGCCTACGTAGGTTAGGTTCGCTACGGCGCGAGAGAAAACTAACTCCTGTTCATGCATACAGAGGGCCCCAAAGCGGGAAAGTTGGAAGCGCGGGTTATTTGAATGGGAAAAAAGAAAAAATGGCTGATTAACTTGATACGGTTAATAAAAAACGCTAGATTTGGATAAAATAAGGTCGTTTATATATATATTTTTTGTCTTTCTCATATTCAATGAGTAAATAGGAAATTTTTCGTTATTCAATGCGAGAAAGGAGGTTGTAACCCGTGTGCTTACCAATGCGATAACGCGCGCTGGAAAACGTGAAAGGGAAAGAATTGCAGAGGCGCCACACTTTTGCGCTGCTTAGTATGCAGACGTGTTTGGACAAACACGAAAAATTTTCTGAAATCGCTCGTAAATTCGGGCGTTATAAACTATTTTGGTCTCGTCATGAAAATCTACCAGCCACCTGTACTTTTTCACCTTCTTTTTCTGTCTCATCCTCGATATTCACCAGTAGCAGTAGGTTACAGGCGCACTTTGACCCAACGTCACTACGTGCGCGTGAAACCTTTAAAAATAGTGCACGAGGATCGCTTATGCGAAATCGTATAAAATTTGTACAGGTCGATTCAGTCTGCTCGTCAACTGGTCCAGATATACTATGACAGGTAATAAAAAAATCATAAGTGAAATCCTTCCGCGTATCTATGTCACGCGCTATATAAATAATTTGGGCATAAAACGCGGATCCATGGACTCCACGGTGATTAATATAAGTTAGTGAGTTTTATACGTGCCCAATAATCCAAGGCTGCTGGAACTATTTTAATTAATGCTCTCAATTGCACAAGTAGTACTATCAGTTATCATAAGACCGTAAGACAATCCCGATGCCGATAAGGGAATTCTCTTTCCTTATTTATTATTCGAGGATACAATCGCGATACATAGTACACGAGTATTATACGTTTGAGAATAAAACAAGAAAAAACTTGAATAGAAGATACGCAGGATACGCGAGTTAATAGAATATGCAAAGAGGAAAACAGGGTGATTGGTGCGTGTTGAAGTGGTGGGGATAACCAAGCATGACTATAAGAGAGGGGGTAACGTGACAGCAAGTTCACCCTGTACTCAGTGAGCAGCGAGCTCTCGAGCAGTACGGATCGTTTCGTAACGCTTTCGATTAAAAAGCTACGGACCACGTGGTGCGTTTAACCCGTCTTGATTTTATTATTGCGTTTTGGTTACGCGCGACAGTGCACTGTGATTTGATAACGTTGCGTGAGTTTACTGGGTTCCGCGTGACGCGAGCGGCATCGTCCGTGTAAAATTAAATTCGAAGCGTCCGTTAAGCATCGAAGACATCTCGTTATAATATTTCATCGTGACAAAATTGTTTTTCACAGCAAACTCTGCGAGCATTACGCGACTAGGTTTGTATTGATTTCTATCGTTTAACATTGAAATTCGTATTCCTAACTGTTACTTAAGATTGCTGTTAGTCTTTGAATGACTGCCGTGAATGAGTATGTTGACTTCTTTTTTTATCTTGATTGCCGTGCTTTCGACATTTTTCTACGTTTTCAACATCATCGCCTTTATTACCTGTCACGGCCGGCGATATTACTCGGTGGCATCCGTTAGAGATATTACATCATCGTACGATTAATGATAGTACAAAGTACGGGAAACTGGTAGAATTCGTGAAAGTCAATAGGCAGAGCTTCTTGGGCGACTTGTCGCGGTAGATAAAACGTCAGCAGTTTTAAATACGTGAATTCCCAGTCCGTAGAGGGAGACCATTAAAAATTAGAATTACTCTATAAAAATTAATGGTTTCATCAAAATAGCGTTTACCATAGTCGAATACTCTTTTTCCTCTTCTATCCGTTACTTTCTCTCTAGCTGATAGAGACTGAACTTCGTAGAAAGAAATACCAAACCGCTGAAAAATCTCACGTTGACGATCGTAATCTTGATTTTGTTGTTCCCCCTTGTAAACCGTGCAGCTTTATTATGCGTTACTGTAAAAAAAAAAAAAAAAAAAAAAATGCTGCCGTCTAAAAAAAAGTGAACACAAACCGTACAGTCGGAAGGCGGCAAAGTTTTTGAGTGTCTCGAAAATAGATCGACCGCGAAAATAGTGAAGCGGCAACCCGGTGAAAATCTAATTTCGCTTCTAACATAGAGTCACGAGTATATACGTACTTCTAGCCACATAGGAATAACACATAACTTCAATACATATGCGAGAGCGAGGGAGGATATCCTCGCGAACTGTTAGATCGTTCAACTTCGAAGTAAATATTCCCATAGCTCGTGAGAATCGCTTTGGGAATTCCGTACTTCATCCCTTATACGTCGGAGGTTGACTGCGGGCTGGAAAAGTTAAGGTAAAAGTTGTACCTTCTCTCTCGGAGCATCGGGTGGATAGCAGAGAAAGAGAAAGAGAGATCGATTATATTTATACGTCTTAAAATTTAACCTAAAAGCAGAAAAAAGTTCGACAGCAAAATTTTGGTGAACAATCATATACCGTGACACAGTGCACGTTGTTCACCAAGCATGAAATCTTCGATTTTTATATAAATACAAAAGTGCACGCGGCATAGCGACCGATAGAATTTAACTCTGGCCATCTTTGGGCCTTGGACGTTAAGGGCGGGTTCACATGGCGTCTGACGTGTCACGTGGAATCGTGCCGGCAGCTCCCATTTATAGTAGCTAATTGTTAATAGTAAAGACAAACAGGATTAATTTTATATTGGGCATCACTTTTCACTGAGTGTACAGTATGCTTTGACTAAGCCCTTCCTAATGCACAGTACACAGGTAAAGGTCTTCGCAAAGAAAACGTTGGGGCTTTTGGCCGTTGACTTATCTATCTTCTAATCGATTGTCATAAACTTTCCTCTATACTTAATGCCTCTTTCAGTGTTCCAAGTAGCTTGTGTATATCTTGGTTGTATATAGTCATGCGTATAACTTGCTACTTTATAAGCAACGCTAATTTTTAGCTTGACTTGCACAGTCGTAGTCATTGACGTTGTAGCCGACATGTGTACCAGGCCTTCGGGCCGTAACAGTCGTCAAGGTTCGACCGTGCATTTTTCTTACGATCGTCGAGCGTACGTGAACGTGTTGTTAGTTCGTTAATTAACTGTGCTTGAGAGAGATAACGGAGCAAGCAGTTCGGCTAATTGCTCACGTAGTCAATGCGTACTCACGCGACAGACGAAAGTGATTTTCCCTTTTTTCTTGTTTGGTTACCTTGTGTAATTTTTAAAATTACATTTCAACCCAGTACTCAGATTCATTTCAGAGAACCGTCGTCTTTAGTTTCGTACATTGTGAATGCGCCGTGCGATTCGCTGCGTAGCTGCCGATTATCATGTTTGCCGACGGCGCTATCTGGCGGCGATCAGGGCGCACTAGGTAGCACGAACTATTTTGACTTCGTCAGTCCTTGGAACTGACAGTTCGATTTGAACTTGCGATAGTCCGATTTGTACGGAGTGTCGTAGGTCGAGGGAGAGTCTGAGCCCATGGAAGATAAATATTTGATTGTTAAGAATTATTTAACGGGGAAAAAGGTACGGAAGTGTAATGGCACTTTTATACTTGCAGCGTTTACGCTCGTTTAAGCGAATTCCTACTTGAAGCAGGAGGTCAAGCACCAATCCGTAGCTCTCTATGGAGTCCATTATCGGACTCCGTGAAATTCGAACGTTTTCCACGGAAAACTATTGGAACTTTCGAAGATTAGATACGAAATGGACGTCTTCCTTTTATTCTGTATTTTTTCTTTTCTTTTTCCTATCGAAATTTAATTCTCTCTCTCTCTCTGTTGAGCCACTTATTTTCGACTCACGTTGTAGCGTATGGTGCACGGGACCTGCCCTTGAGTCACGTAGTGTCTACTGTATTTCTAAGTGTTTGACTGACGTCTTGTCACACGAATGTTTTTCCAATTATGAATTGCACTTCGTTATCGTACATTTCGACAGATAAGGCGCTAGTGGCGAGAGGTTTTTTACGCCTCCCGACTCATTGTTCTTATTTACGTTGTGAGAGATTTTGCAAATGGCGGAACTCTGTAAGTGTATTTTACACTTCGATAGTCGATCGCTCGTGTTATCTGTTGTTAATTCTCACGCGCGTCTATTATCTCTCGTATTCTTCGATAGGCGCGCTACCGTCTGACTAAATTGTTATCAATCGCGAGGGAAAAGTTTTATCCTATCTGTCGGTTAACCTTAAAAGTTATCCAACTCTCTTTCGAGGGCTTACTCTATCTTGGGTATTAACTGCCTGTGATTTATTTCCTGTGATGGTAACGTGCCGAGAAATTTGGAGCTTTGACTTCTGTCGAAAAAAAAAAAAAGAAAATTCAATGTAACGATTCTTCGGACCTTTTATTGGCTTCTTTATTATTACGTAATGCATTTATTCGGCGCGTCCATTATTTCTTGTTGTTTTGTCTGCCGACTTAAATTGCTAATAGCCGTGATCGCCAAGGCCGAAGAATTATTGCACACGCACTTGAAAATCGTAGCTTGACGAATTTTCGAAAAGTCGTCTGACTCATCGGTGCTATTTATATTTTCCGCGACAATCGAAAGCACCGCGTCTCTTTCGTATCGCTTCTTTCACAAGCAGCTCGTTAGCTCTTATCGCGGACGCCAATCGACATTTCTCCTTGCGACACTTTTCTTCATTTATCGCATCACTTTACGCAAACTTTTCTTTGCTGTTTGCGTAAATATATTAAAAAATGGATAAATAATAGACTTTAAAAATAATTTATCTGACGATCGTAAAAGGAAAAATTGGATCCTGAATTATTTTTTTCTACAAAAATGAAATGCTCGGCACGAAATTGATAAAAATATTTAATTCGTAACAAATAAAATTAATGATAAGATTCTCTCTTGCAACAGTCATTCCATGAACAAATACAGTGCTACTTCGATAACTCGAATCTCAAGGGAAACGAAATATGAGGAAATTATAGAGTTTGACGAATTAGAAAATTCAAAGATTCGCAGCCTTATAGAGGTTTTTGACTTATAGAAGTTCGAGTTACCGAAGTCCCACTGTATCATTTTTTTTTTTACGTAGCTCTCTGAATTCTCAAGATGAAGAAATCCTTATCAACCTTGTTATCATTAACTTTTCAACCTTCCGCACCCACACACGGTAGCAAATCACTTATTTACAGTATCGAATTTTCCACGTACCTCGTGCTGATTCGATTTCATGCATTTCGCCGATATGGTAATGCGCAACAACACTGCGTGTCATTAAGCCCCGTATGAAGTGACGTGGGGGAGAGGAAAGTTAAAAAAAAACTATTTTATCGCTTATCGAGAACGAAACGGGAACTGTTATCTTTGACCATTGAGTTGAATTTATATTAAACCAAGTGGACACAATTAGACGTTCGGTTAGTCAGACTGTTATTTGCAACGAATTACCATTGTAAGAAAGTATTTTTTTTTTAAGACTCGTACACCGACCATATTAGACTTGACTTCAATCTTTTTTCCTTTTTCTATTTATAATTTGATTTTTTTTTCCTTCAACATCCGCCCCTCCCCTCAATCCCATTTTACTCTATCGCACGTAGGCGACAATCACTGTCATCGCGGTATCGTTTGTTATCCGCCTGATTTTCTACACACCCGGTATTAGTTGCGTGCGGGTATACGCTTAAGGCTATATCAGGGAAATTATACCTCATGAAAATACACGCTCGTGGGTAGCGGACAGATAGGATGGCGCATACATGATAATGATAGGTGGCCGCCATTGTTGAAAAATAAAATAAGGATTTGAGGATTAGTATAGTAAATACCGTTATAACGGGTAGTAGATTAGGGTTGATTAAAAAAATATATATCGAATTACATTGTTGAGTAAGATGCAGGTGTATGAGTGGAATCGATATTTATTTAAGTGTCATTAAGTCACATCCGGTTTCGTAGAATCCACCGGAAACTGTGACCACCGCCCCTGCTATTAATTCGTCTCCGGAAATTGTCCTTGGCATCAATCGAATGCTCTCATACGCTACAGTGTGTCATCGAATAATTCGTTAACTGATTGAAAGATAAAAATTTTCGTATTTGATTTAAAAAATTTTGTTTTAAATTTAACCCTTTAATTTTTTTGTGCTTACAGACCCTCAAGCGGAAACTACGGTATCTACCAGCGATGACGTGCACGTGCTACTAATCGTGTGTGATTATTAATTAAAAATTAACACCAGCCTTATTAACACCATGTAAAATACACATTGAATCTATGGAGGCACGGATTCAGCCATGGAGCCGCTGCTACGTATGGCAAGCTCCGAGGAGTAAGTAAAAATAATGTAAAATAGCATTATACAGAGCGGAGCGCGAACGATGATCAATGAAATTGGATCTCGAAACTTCAATTCATTTTTCGCAATTATTACGTTGATTGATTTGTATCTTAGGATATAGATTTTTACGTGCAATCGCGCTGTATAACCCGGACGGTATGATTTGGTAAAGGAATGTGGAGAAATATTCCTAAATTTCTTCGCCATAGAAAAAATTACGTGCGTCGGCCATACCTAGATAGGAAACTCCATGTTTATCGTGTCGCGCTACTCGCGCCAAGTTGGAAGAATGGGAAACTTCACTCGCTAATGTACGTCGCAAATGAAAATCGTTATTTGAAATTACGCCGAGGGGCAGGAGAGTCATAGATTTCGCGATACGGGGGCTTTAAGATTTACTCTTTTTTACAATATACGGGATCGCGGACTCGGCATGTTTTAGTTGCACGATGTTCCGGCGGCGGCGCTGCGGTCGCTCGACACGTTCATTTGTCATGACTGTAGTACCAAATAACGTCTCGGGACGATCGGCTGACAATTTGTTGTTGTTGTCGCGTGACTTGATTAATTTGACGTTTTTTTAAAAGAGTATTTGCTTAACAGCGTTGGATCTTTTTCTAACAAGGCTATACTTACCTTCTGGCATCCTATAGCGCATTTACCTGCTTCATGTAAATTCACTTGCTCACGGATCCTTTACCTACATCAAGATAGCTAATTATTATGCTCGTTAACGAAATCCTTTGTATCGTCGAGCCTTGGATTGTCGCTGTTAAGCAATTCGATGTTGCGACGTATTACTGTCTCTGTTAGCCAAGTGTCAGAGGTTCTCAATTTCTTTCATTGAAATATTAAACTGATCCGGAAAACTCGTGCATAACGCATATCCATTAGATTTTGACGAACCAAAAAATTTGACAGTTCGTCACAGAAAAAATTTTGAATGAATTATATATAGTCTATCCGGGGTCTGGATAAAAAGTAGAAGAGTCTATATGGCATTTAGATTGAGCACGTCAACGAGTTCATGAAGGATACGCCACGAGTATTAGTTCCAGTCGAGTTAAGGCTGCTTGACTGACATTTCTCATATTTCGAAGTCTAATTAATAGTTTTCAATGATAAGGAACGAAAACTTAAGAAAATTACATCGATTGATCATCTCAATATGTGGAACCGTTCAAAATTGGTAGCCATTAAAAATCGTAAATCTTTTAGACAAGGAGAATCTCTCGTGCGCTTCGATTTTCATTTTTGGCCATCAGTATATCCGTCCTTCTCTCGCTCACGCGAGTGCCCATAAGATCGTCTCTCTCGCACTCACGGCAGGTATGGGAAACCTAAAATTTATGGACCTTCGCTCGATATAAATAATTTTTTTTCTTCATCCCCATTCAAACTAATTTTGGGCGACGATTCAAGACGACTCCTCGTTCTACAGGGTTTGTCGCCTTCATTTCTTAAGGGTGGCCCCACGCTTGATTTTCTATTTACATACGGTCGAAACGTTCTTTAGCCGATTTAAATAGACGCTAGAGCCTTTTCTTAGCTTGATTTCTATTGTCGCGTAATCCGCGGAAGCGCGTGTCTCGGCATATTGTTACGCCTAATTGATCCTTCTGTTCGTTAGTACGCACTCTTCACGCACCTTTTTCATATCACGCACCAAGTCTCTCGTATCTATGCTATTCATACCTCGGCGCTTTGGCCAACGTAGAAAGTAGTCGTCGTCGTCGTAGCCTATTCGCGCGAATGCCAGGCTGTGAATTTTCTCAATGACTTTTCATCAGCCTTTCGCACGACCCCGAGTGACTGGAATATTTCACGTAGACGCAACTGGCACGCGAACGAACGGCAATACTAGGTAGGATAGTTTGTGCATATATCTTCGTAAATCAAATATATATTAAACAATTTTTTTTTACGAGCTTCATATACGTTTTTGGAAAGTTCTCGAAAATTCTAACGTGATTGCTCATTTTTACCCTCGGCCGGATATCAATAGGGACGCAAATTTCCAGGCTCCTTAAAATCTGCGAGTTTCTCGTAAATTTATTGCGCTACCACGCACCGTGTAACAAACTCGGTTCTCATGGGACTCCTAAATATGCGAAGGTTCAGAATTTCGTAGCTATTTCTCTTCTTCTCTCCCTTCCCCACCTCTCTCTCTCACTCCCCCTCTCGCGCCGTTCCATCGGGCGAGAAAAGGCCGAAAGGATTGGATATCTGCCTTATCCTAAATATCTGCAGATATTTTGACCGAGTTATTTTTCTTCGTAGACTCTGTCGCTGGGAGTCTCGATCTTTGTTATTTTCTTTTTATTTTTCTTTCCTTTTAATACACATTTTCCGACAAGCTTCCACGTCTCGCGTATTCTCATACGTAAATTCCCAACAGCATCCTGGTACCTTTTGCTGCGGTTTAATCCAGATAAATTTTTACATTGGGCGTTATTTGATTTTTTCAAAATATTTCTCGTACTCCCATCTTCCATCTTCATTGTCTCCGTCCGCTCTGGTTTTACTACGTCGACGCGATGAGGACTATCCCAAAGGATTACGGTCTCTTTCGCCATTTTTATTTCTCAAAGAATCTCCACAGTCTTCGTGCCGGCTCTGTTATCTCTGACGGGTTCCGCACGAGAGAACAAATTTTTCTCTCTCTTTCTCTCCCCCTTTTTCTTTCTGTCTGAATAATCTTCATCGCCGTTACAGAGCGAGCTACCGTGGTACAGGGGCGTCCGGGACGTTCGAATTCCGGTATCGCTCTTCGGGACGCCGTCTTACGTGAGACAAGCGTAAAAAAAAAGAAATTTCAGTCCTCCCTGGCAGAATTATTTTCATTAGATGCAATTTTGTTTTGACTGGTGAGCAGGTAAAGAAAATTAAAAATTTTTTTCTTTCATTTCATATACTATTACTTTTGATCCTTTATCGTGGTCCGGCTGTTAGACCCCAATGATTTTTCACGTTTTCTCCAAACGTCCTCCTTTTCTACGTTCGACAGTTTCTAAAGCATTTGCGTAAATTAATATTTACATACACTTTCTTATTTGTCGGACTCTGTCGTGGACGTAAAAAAATGGTTTACAATAGACAAGCAAAATGACAGTCATAAAATAAGTACAGGGTTTGTCAGCTTCTTGATAAGTACAAAAATAATTACGACCGGCATCCTCCGGTATGAAAAATTCTTTCCAGATCCGTAAAGCTCGATTCACTCGTTAGAACTATCGGTTTCCCGCTATTACGACTCCGCCACGTAACACACTCCTTTCGCTCGTACTCCTTTTAACCTGGAATTAATAAACACCCGTTTCTATGCGCGCGAAGAAACCTGCTTACGGTTTGGTCAGGCATACCAGCTCAGCGGTAACGACCGGTCGCCTCCTCCATTTCTGTCGTTCGATCTGGTTCTCCGGTCGAGAGCGAAGTCACCACGTTATTTCAAACGCACAGTTTGAATTCTGCTTTCGTTCCCGCCACTTTTAAAGCGCACCGCCTTCGACGTACTTTTCATTAAACGCTTCACATCGGCTGGATAAAAGTCTTACAGTTGTCATCCACAGCTTAAAACTCGAGCGTCTAACAATTTGCATTCGCACCGGAGTAGCTGCAGCTGTCAATGTTATTTCGTTGCCATGGAGACGAAGTCATACCGGATAAAACTGGTTTGAGCCGAAATACTTCTGCATTACCATTACCAACCCCCGTCTACTTCTCTCTTCTCTTGGAATAATACACGCGATTTACTCTTTTTTATTTTGAAATTGACACGTGTAAGCGTCAGTCTGCTTTATCGCGTTATCCTGAAATATTCCGAGGCTCGATTTACGATCGATAATCCTCTTCAATTCGGTCGTCCCCTGACAATGTCAATACAGGAAGCGAAGGCGCGTCTGGGTCAGGATGATAAATAAAAGCTCAAGCCGAGCATACATAACCTCACTCGGAATATTAAATGTTAAAACGTACGTAAATATCATAGCCAAAGATTCCTATAGAAACGCATTGTTCTTATGCCCGTATTAATCGTCCGTCTCTCATCGTCCAACGCTTGAGCAGACTGAAGTTTCGTGTTTACGTCGAGTCCCATCCGAATTCGGGAAAAAAAATCAATTAATTATCTGTAAGTAAAAATTAATTCATCCGTATACCTTCAGTTCCCTTTTTGTTTTTAATCACTGTTTCTTTTATCGATACTGTCCGTACATGTCGTGTGGACTTGGAACCGAATACAGAAATCATTATGGACCCCCGGCTATTCGCAAAGATGGCCGACACCTCGGGACACGAATTTTCCCAGATGCGTAATACCTGCGGCGAATCGTTTACCGAGCGAACCCGCGTAATTGGGTAGTAACGGCCAATTAGCCGATGACGTTAACGGCGTCGCGACGACCTCCCTCGTAACCAAGCGAAGTATGTACCAAGGCGTGTATCGTCTGCCGTAGAAACTTGAGAGTGACAGATTGCGATACTTTCTTGTTTCTCGTGATATCGGAGCCCATTTGTACGAAGGGTGAAGAAGGGGTGGGTGGGTGGGGGGGGCCTATTAGGGAGAACGACGAAAACTGTTGGTATCACTGGTACATTCGGACAAAGTATATATATGTACGTATCGCTGCCAACTGTAGATAGACACACGACACGTTTTTACTGCCATATGTTGAGTTTGTTTGCATAGTATAATGTGGGGGGTGGGGGGTGGGGGGAGGGACGATGCTTGTTAATTTTTTGATTTATCAATCAATTATTTAACTTTGGATATTTGCATCGCAAATAATTAAACATCGTCACCAATCGCCGTGTTAATTTTCTTAGCACTTTAATGTGCATTATTTTTTTTTTGACAGCTGGTAAACAGTGATTGGCAAATCGCACGTGGTTCCGCGTGTCATTTTTTTTTGCAAGGATTAGTTTCACGCTGTTTGATTTGTCTGGTTTAGCGTATTTCGTGATTTTTTCAAGTGACCACGTGCTACTGGACGCTGAGGGCTGGATTGTTTGACAGCTGTCAAAAAGGTAAACATTGAACTGGTGGACCGGTTATGTCTATAGCGTTTGGACGAGGGACACGTGGGTAACTATAGGCGCCTGTACAAGCGTGACGTAGGCTAGGGCTCTGTACTTTGTGGAAGATCGTAAACCTGGGACTGTGTATGGATACTTTGACTGTAACACGGAAGCGTAGCCATTTATTTGGCTGGCACTGCGAAACAGTTGGTTTGGAGCTTTAATGTCCGACGGTTGTTGGAATCTGGGAACAGAAGCCACAATAGTCATATATGTTTATCTTGCTATGCGGTTCGTCTAAACACCTTTGATATTCTCTGGTATTGCCTATATATGTCTCGTGCAGATACGAGGACGAGGCAACGTGCGTGCTTGGATGGGTCTGGATACTTTACACGCGACGCGTCTAGACGTCTTCTCGTGAGCCAAGGAGTACGCGTCTTTTGCACGGACTGATAATTACTTATATGTATATATATATATATATACACACGCACGCGTGTATTATTGTGTGTATATATATGTATATGTATATATTATTCTGTCTGAATTCTCTATCCGGCCTTTTCTTTGGAACTAGCTTGAGATTGGTCTTGGGAATATTGGAGTACGGGATGCTGTATTTTTTTTTTTTAAGGTTAGGTTGGGCTAACCTTTTATCCGATTCCTTTACCCGGGATTGTGGATTGTTTGGGAGAGCTTAAGGATCTCGGGTTGTTATGTCTTGGGGATACATTTTTTTGGGGGGATTTATTATATTTGCTGTCATTCATGGAATCGTCAGACACATTTTTACGCGTGTGTGTATATATATATATATATATATTCCTTATATTATACAAGTAACGTAAATCTTTTTTGCAACTCATTTTATTCAAATAAGTTACGAAGGGCTGGTAAAATTTTGGAAAAATTTTTCGATGTCTACTCTCGATCGATATTTGTTTTTTTTTTTTTCTTCGAATTGTTGATTCTATTTGAATTTCAACGTGTTGCTTGGCACACGATGCGCGACGACAGCTCGACTGCCAAGCGAAGTAGCAACGTGTAAAGGTGAAAGAAGAAGAGTTTTTTTTCTCTCTTTTTTTTTTAGCAAGAGCTATCCCTCTATCATTCACTTATCGCGAACTTGGCGAGTTCCTTTCTGTACTCCAAGTTCTACAGGAGCACTCAAGTTCAACGTGCCGCGCCGTACGTGCCCGTTTTCCACAGCGCGATAACACGGCCACCACCCCAAGGATTCTTGGCAGAAGTTTCGAGTGTTCGTCCCGAAATAATACACGTTGACGAAACCGAGAGGCCGATTTAGCGCCGGAAGAGTGTCAAAAGTAAAACAAGACCCGGACGAATACGTCTGCTTGGGAGTAAGAGGCGACGAAAAAAAGAAAGTGAAAACAAGTAAATTTGACGTTTCGGATACAAAATTGTTTTTTATTTTTAAAATGCCCATTTTTTCCCCCTCGCTACGTTAACCCACGTCTATCTGCCGTATTGTCGAGAGTCGTGGATTTAAAAAAAAATTGTTTTACCTAAAATTTTTGAATTATCTTTTCTTTTGAATATTATAAAATTCTTTTTTAATTAACTTGAAATTGTCCAATTATTACGCACTGGTCTGATTAATCGCAATGGACTTATCTTCCAGCATGGACTCCACGTGTCTAACGATGTCCTGAAAAATCGATTTGACAGGCTCGCAAATGCACGCAGAAATTTCACGTGAATGCGCGATCGCGTGTAACAACCTTGCGCTAGGCAAATGGGTCTGAACAATTTGTATATGCTGGCATTTCGCGACAATTTACTTAATTTCCTCTTTTTCCTTCTTTCCGTTGACACGCGTGTTCGCCTTATCGGCGGTGTTTCAGGGTATCGCTGAAAAATACGTTTGTGCAGTCGGGCCTAGCGACAATTTAGTTTACGGGTGCAGTGAAAGATAAAAAACTTGCCGAGTGACAGCTAAATGACACGTGCGTTTTCACTTTTTTTCCGATAATACATTCACCGGGTAATACTAGGTGGCTTGGTTCGTCAGAAAGCCATGGGGTTAACCTCCCATATAGGAAAGTACCGGGCGTCGGGACGCCTGGCTCGCCGCATGTAACGCGGCCACCCGACCACGTACCCGGTTAAGTGCACGTTTCTACTATTTACGTACGCGAGTAACATACGACAAATTTTCAATGGATTTCTGTGGCAACGTGACAATGCGGTTCGGTGGGAATTTTTCAAATTTTTCTTTCCTCTTTTTCCTCAATCCCCTGCGCTTTGGAAAAAATTACACGCGCACACAGACAATGTGTGATTTACGATGATCGTACGAAATTTTTTTTTGCTTTTTCCAACCTGGTGTGCGAAATTCGATTTCTCATGCCTGTTGCTAGTGTGCGAGACAAAAAATAGTAAACGACACACGTATCTTAATGTACTATTGATTTAAAGTCAATCTTGAATTTTTTACGGAACCAAATATATGTACAGGGTTATTCAGTTGAAATGCATCGTCTGAAGTCCATTTGATTTCTATGGTAGAACCATGTTCGGGTTGTGCGCTTCTACTGAATAACTGTGTGTGTATATATATATATATATATATGCGTGCATACGTTTTGGAAAAGCGTTCCGCCGGACCGATGATAATAATAACGCGTCGTGGTTGGCAATGGAATTGAGAAAAAGGTGGAAAAGCAGTGAATAAAAAGAAAAAAACAAGAGAAAAAAAAATGAGAGACTGGAACGTTGGGTCTTTAACCCGCAGTGCCTTGGGCAAGGTGAGCACCTGCGCGCGAGTAACAAATTGTAATTAATTATCGCGGCCACGAACACAGTGACGCCTTTTGCTCTTTGCGCGTTCAATCCGCGTCCGTAATATTCCTCCTCGCGATTTCAGTCATTTCACAGCATTTGCGTGTTGCTGAAAAAAAGAAAGAAGGAAAAAAAAACGGCAGAAAACAAGAACGAGTACCGAAAAGCCCTGAAACGAAATGGCCATAATAATAATGACAAAAACGTTCGTAAAGGTCTTTGTCGCAAAAACTTCTTTTTTTTTTCCATTTAAGCAAGTATGTGCGAAAATATATACTTGTGAAGCGAAGTTCGTTAGCAATGGAAAAAAAAATAAATTGCGGTAACTCGTTTACGAACGCGTCATACGTGTCATTGAAACTGTATGGAAACCTTCGGGCCAAGGTATATATGTGACGTCATCGGCGCGCTTGGTGAAAAATTTTCAAATGTTGTGAATGGCGGGGGAGGGGACGTCTCTGAAAAGTCTAATCGAAAGATACTTGTCGTTTCGAGTTTGAAAAAGAAAAAATACTCAAGCCGTTAAACGTTACGGTATTAATTTCTGTATGCGGTGCGAAAACTCGTGGGCGAAGCTTGATGAAAAATTAAAATGGATCAGAGAGCACGACGCGGAGCGTCTCGACGGCGAGCCGCTTCCTCGGTTAAGTAATATAATTTGAGTTAATGGGCAGTTAGCTAGGGATTACGACTTCGTAAAAGGCGACGGACTCGACGCCGAGTTGCACGACTAGCTCGATCCTTTCTTTTGTTGATTCTCTCTCTCTCTCCCGTTCTCATTCTCTTTTTTAACACTTAAGAGATAGATAGCTCCAATCTGGAAACTACGTAGGTACAGTCGTACGAGACATCACGATGGCTTGACAGTTTAAAGGTATTGTTAGCCTTACTCAGGATAACCTAATCTGACCTTTAGCACTTATACCGATCAGAAGGGTCTATTTATTTTCAACACGTGCCACGTTCTATATATATATACACACACATATATACACATTTATATGCATACCTATATACTCATACGTTAAGAAAAATTTTCTTTAGTTCCTCCGCCATTTTGTCTTTTGTATACTCTTTCGTCCTGCATTATTCAAATGACGCAACTTACTCAGGCAGTTAAACGCACAAAGAGGTACACGGGGTACATAGTTCGTATATACGTTTATATAGAAATCACGAATGTCGTTTTGGTCCATCCTCTCCTCCTCTGACTCTCGAAGATGGTCTCTATAAATATGTACGCTCCTCTCCAATCTGGGCTCGGGTCCACTCGGCTGAGAGCAGTCGAGTCATTTGGATGACGTTACGGGTTACCGAAGGAACATACATTATGCTGATAACAGTAAACACGTAATGCCAATATGTACAGGTATACCGTATCCTTTTAGAGGTTTCGACGTTGGTTACGTCATGAAAACGACCCAGAGTGACCCCGACGTTCAGATTGATATCCACGGTTCGAACAGTTTCTTCGGATGGGTTGGAATCGGTGGTAAATTTTTTTTCCCTCTGATTTTGCCATAAAATCCGGCAGGTAATGACGGGGTAAAGAAAGATTTTCTCGGGTAGCAATTACTGCGATTTTCCTCGGATCCTTTTTGTCCCTTTACCGAAGTCGACCTGAACCTCACCCTTACGGGGGAATCCCAGCGTGACGGCTTTAATACGTGTGTCTTCCTTCCTTCCTTCTACCACGTCGTTTCGGCTTCCTCGCCGGACTAATAACTCTATGCCCGAGATAGACCAGCCATCTTTTCCTAACGAGTTCGGTTAGCCCTCTACGTGGCTCGTACGGATTAGTTTTCCCACGGTGGAATTTAATGCCCCGCCAGGACCACCGCACGAAACCTGACGCCATTACCGAAAACAAAGTCGTTAAGCTTCTCGGCGAGGTTAGTATGGGAAACGTATGCTAGATGGACTGCGCTTTGGTACTGATTTCGTCCGTCCGGTGGCGCTGCGATCGCGGACGAATATTTTTCACTGACTGCCCTGTCGTTCTAGGTATTGTTTGTTTTTTACTTGCTCAGCGGGACGAGTAAACGTATTATCGTGGAATTCTGGCACATCTATAAGGAAAGGAAGGACTTCTGGTACATCTCGTTGGAGGAGTCAGCCATAAGGGTAGGAGGGAAGGAAGGAAGGACTTTGTTGGATTCGGATTATCGTATCTGAATATTGTATCTTCGAATAGAAGTGTACATAGGGTATAGGCTTCTTTTATCTCTGTGCCGGTGTATTTATTTTTCTTCGTTTTTATCTATGTCAATTCGACCACTCGAAATTTCGTGGGATCGGTACTTCAATGCATTTTTACTGGGGAATGGATTTCGACCTTGATTAGATACGCTTACGGGGGTAAGTTTTTCTTTTGAAAAATTGCCGATACGCGGTCGATGTCGTTATCGGAATAGGCCACCAGTCATGTTTATTATCTTGGTAAAATAGTCCTTTTTGGCTACCGACTCTCTATTTACATTAGCCATTCCTTGATATTTGTAAGACTTCTTGGCTGCAGGAACTGGTGGGTGCGTCGTCGTCTAGGTGGGTCCGTACGTGGAATCGGCTGGTTGGAATCACCATTTTTATGGTTCGCGCAGAGAAGTTCTCGAAGGAGAGACTCCTTATCGGGTTTCACGTATCTTTAGTATTATTGAGAGATCGAACCCCTGGAATTTCAATGGAGCCAGATACGAGCTAGCCTCCTGGACAAAATTTCGCGGATACTCGAAAAGCGCAATATTTAAAATCGCGAAAGTTAAGTAATTTTTTTCATTAAAAAAAATAATATAAAATTTTTAAAAAATATTTTACTACCGGATAGCAATTTCTGCTTTGCTTTAGCTCCGTTCCATTTCTATTTTTTTTTTTAATCAACGCCCCATCCTTGGTCCTGCTCGGCTATCCCCTTTGTCAGACTTCTCCACTTAGTTATTGACTATTAATATTATCGTTCGCCCGTGCATTGAATTATGCAAAGTGTAAATACTTCGTGTTCAACACCTTGTCGTTTAACATGCAGCCATTCGCCAAGAAACTTTCGGAAACTCTACGGGTTTTATGGAGCTTCTCTTCTGTGAGCATTTTCGCGATAACTCTAATGGCCATTTTCGACGCGCCAAGTACGCTATTACTGTCAGTCTATTTTACCCCGATATCTATCCCGTCACGGCACACCTTGACCCACTGTGTATCGCACGAACGACGTCCGACGTCGTTGCATCGTGAAAAACGACGTTATCAACATTGTTCCTGTGACGATGCGCGGTCGCGACTGTACTTTGAAATGTTTTTTAAATACTCTGTAAAAACTTTTTTTTTCCCCACTGCGCGGTAACAATGTAAGGGAGACATAATTTTTTTAATCGTTGAATAAAATTTTTTATTGTACTTTTTGCAGAAGCGGGTTGCCAAATCTAAAGCCAGTTCAACGATAAGGAGGAAGAAGATAAGTTCGAAGAAGACTGGCAGATAGCGAAAACATTAACAATACGCTTAAAAGTTTTAATTCTTGGTATATCGTGCTTTAAGGCGGACACTCGCGTAACGAATATTATTCTTCGGGACTCTTAGCCTTGACGTGCAAATCAAGCGGTGAATTAAAGGCGTTGCTAGATACACGGTAGTGCGAAAGCACGTTGGATCGTTGTGATTACAGTGTAAAAAGGTTGGCAACAGTGTTAGAGTGATACGTCATCAGCTGTAAAGGAACATACTGGAGAAGGAAGAATGTCACGTAAATGGTTCAAACGTAGCGAGAGCACCTTCAGACCGCCGGATATTCACAGATAGCAAGAGCCTGCACTTCCTGAAGAGAGATCCGGTTAAGTTCGAGGATTTGGCGTTTCGATCAAGGTCGGCAGTTGACCTTTCGCCGGAGGACGAAGAGGAGAGAAAAGGGTCTTTCAGGATCAGGAACAAAGTCAAGCAAAGCCTGAGCGATCGAGTAAAGTCACCGAAAGCAAAGTTGATCCGGAGGATCAAAGGAGACGCGAAGGAAACGGTGAGTCACGTGCCGACGACATCAGCGCCATCTATCGGGATTGGCGAGAGGCTCGAAGACTCTCGAGTAATTGATCCGAGTAAATTAACGCGAAGCGATTCGTTTCTAAAGAGACTGGTAAAGTCTTCCCGCGAAAACATAACAGAGTCCTGCGAGAGGCTGGTAAGGAACATTCAGAGGAGTCCTCGTTTACTTAGAAAAAAATTTTTTTACAGTAAAAGCAGCGACAGTCTCGGCAGTTCGCGAAGCGAGGAACGACCAGTGGCGCCACTGCGCCGGAAGCGCTCGAAGAAACGTCCGCTAGGAGATCAAGGACTGACCAGAAGCTCGTTGAAGAGGTCCAATCTCTTGAAGAAGATCAGCAAAGGACCAGGTGGTACGGTCGCTACCGACAAGGACGTCGTTGACGTTAGTTTTAATGAAAAATCCATAGGCTCTGCAAGGGGTACAGTGACGCACGTAGCCGGACTTTCGCCCAGGGTCAGCAAACGTCTTCGTCAGGAGGAGGAAGCTTGTCCAAGTTCTCAAAGCGTCTCCGTCGAGGACGTCGACGAGCTGATACGTTCGGAGGATAACTCTCGTCTGATACAGGAGCGCGCCATTTTACGCAGAAGGTTAGAGAAGTTCAGTCGATTGGGATTGATCGCTGATCAAATTTCACCAGGAAGTGGCGATTCGAGATACGAAGGTAGTCCTAGGTTCCAAGGGGAGGGTCCTTGGATATTCGATCGTCCGAGGAACATCGGCAAGCTCAAGTTTTCGCCACCGCCTGAGGATCACGTGGTGCAAGGTTCACAGTCCCTCGTAAGACTTCGCGATAACCCCAGGTCATTCGATAGCGTTAGCGTGAACGCGCGGAACGACTTTTCGACGTTACAGGACGGCAGCGGCGATCACAACGACAGAAACGCAGACGACGACGGCGAGGACGAGGATGACGATGACGAGTCAGCCGGTCGGCACTTGGTAAAATGCAAACTTGCAAATTTTGCAAATGCCCCGGGACGACGTGGCGGGGAATCGCGCTATCAGACCCCGCAGTCAGTTTCATCGGTAGCGTCAAGTAAGACTGACGGTACGTGCGCTCGGACCATCAGGAGGAAGTATAGCCAGCCCGAGGACCCGGAGGATAACGGAAGTCGCGGAAGCAGTCCTGAACGTTTAATCGGGATCTTTCGCGCGCGAAAGGAGCGAAGTGCGTCGAATGACACAATTGACGTCAGTTGGTTCGATAACGATTTTATAATAGATCCCAATGGTTCTGGCAAAGTGTTAAGCGCAGTGAAGAAGAATACGCAAGACAGCGAGGAAGATCTAGATTCAATTTTGAAAAGTGATCTATATTTTTTTAATTCCACTGACAGTGCTAATTTGCCTCTGCAAGGCGCAGCTCGTTCGGCGGATATCGTGGACGTTGATAGATCCGGAAGCAAGCTCATCGACGAGGCTGTTGATAAAAATATAAATTTTCCAAAAATTATAAATAAAGATAACACAATGAAAATACCTATCAGGATGTTTCGCGTACGCGAAAAATTGATCTTCGGCCTGAGTGCCTTTGCCATACTGTTCACGTTGCTCCTGGTGGTCGATCTTCAAATGGATCTAGGGTACAGCGGTCATCACTTGGTACCGAGTCATGGCCGGGTCAAGGTCGGCGAAGATCCTGCTCAGGATACCGTCTATAATAACTTCAGACGGAAGTTTCTTCAGCGCGTCAACGGCAGTCGCGAGCAATCCAGCGGCGACGCATCCGGCGTGACGCAACCGGACAATTCTGCGTCTCTGAAGAAAATTGTGCACACCGAGAAACCGGAAGTCCACGATGACTTTTCCGATCTCGAGGATATTGTGGTGAACGGTGTGGGTGTGTCTGTTGAAGACGGCGTGGTGAGGATCAGTGGTGAGGATCATACGGACAATCCGACGCTGGCCGAACTGAACCGAATAAACCCGAAGTGAGTACATGAAAAATATTTATACTTTGACCCAATTGAATTTCCCGCGCATATTTGAAAATTCATAACAAGCTTCCTCGTAAAACTCACTTCATCTTTATTCCCGTGTACGTAGGCACCCATCTGAGCTTATTGATTCCTACTGGGTTATCCTGCATCCCGATAAGGCACTTCCCGTCATGGTACCTGGATAAGGGATGAAGTCCTGGCTTTTTGGTGGGATGAACTAGTACAGGGAGAGGACATTGCTTACGGTTACACGCGGGAGACCGTTTAATCCTGAGTTATAAGTTTAAACTCTGCTTTCTAGATATATACACCCTTGTGCTCCTCAGCCATTCCAGGGGTAGTTTCTACCACCCCTTGTCTACCCTTAACCAACGGGATTTAGCTCCAGCTGGGAATCCAACTGTTTTAACCATCTTGAGGCTCCTCGCTCATATGTCCTTTTCCAATTCCACGATTCTGTTGGCTCATTTGATATTACATTACCTGCAGTCATAATGTAAATGCAACGGCGATAACAAATGTCGATAATGAAAAAAAAAAAGAATTGCTGTTGACCTTGTCGATATAGTAAATAAGAAAAAATTCGCAAAATCGTTCTCCAAAAAAAGATACTTGAAAAATATATAGAAACACACCAGCACTCATGGTGAATACTTGAATGCCATACCAGAAGTAATTTCAATGAATGGCAACACTGTCGACTGGATTTCTTGTAATTAAATTTCTTTTTTTTTTTTCGTTATCATTTCTCTCGATCCCTATTAACCCGAGTGCATCCTGCTG
This sequence comes from Trachelus iudaicus, assembly GCA_030142595.1. Taxonomy (NCBI): domain Eukaryota; kingdom Metazoa; phylum Arthropoda; class Insecta; order Hymenoptera; family Cephidae; genus Trachelus; species Trachelus iudaicus. The sequence goes on along the minus strand of JARQTH010000358.1, from coordinate 368,755 downwards.
TGATTAACAGAAACTCGTGCAGCTACCGATAACAACTTTTTTCGCCTTTTCTTAAAAATTATGCATCTACGCCGCTGACTCGTATCCGGTCGCTACTTTGTATAAGATTTTTTTCTCCCTCTTATCATTGGAATTTTTCAGCCACTAAATTCAGTATCGTATTGTGTGATAGAAAATTAACAGTATTAGATAATTGCAACAAAGTCCAAAATGCTCTGGAATATTTTCAATACTTCACGTGTATCGGCTACGTATCAATATACATTGATAACCAATCGATCCTGCCAATAACACTAGTCGTGATTGCTGTTACATATATAGCTACCACTCAGGTCTGTACACATATGCCACTAGCTAATGACGTACGTAACTCAAATAAATGAAATGTTAAAAAAATTTGCGACGATTATATATTTTCTTAAGGTGCCTTAAAAAATATCGAATTAGTTTGCGCACGCATGTTTACATACCTGCGCGTATATTTCGTCATTCCATATGTATTCTCTTAAAAAATATAAAAAATATTGCTCACGTGCAATATTTTTTTCAGTCGTCACAAACACTTCTATATATGCCCTAAGAACGTCAGACGTATACAGAAATATTTTTTATAATAATTTTTATACAACATTTTATTATCGGGTCCAACCCCATCCTGCGACAAGACCACGTGTGCAATTCATTCGAATGTGAGCTTAAGTGAAGTAGGAAAATAATTTTTTTTTTAATTTTTACCCCGAGTCTACGGTATATACGTTTTCTGTATGCGCGTCTAGGAATTCCAATTTAATTTCATTTTAAACGAACGGAACGTGCAGTTCGTCCTATACAGCCTGTGAGCTAGGCATAGCAGCTACAGTCCTGTATCTGTATAGCTAAAATCAAATATTAACTCAGTTCACATGTTACGTGGACGAATTAATTAAATTAGATCTTTATTGTAACTGTATACTATAATTGCGATAACGGTGCGGTTATCGTTGAATAAATATTTGCTTATATTTGGTAAAAATAAAATTCCACGGCAAAAAAGCTCTGCAGTTTTTACTTGATTACATTTCAGAGCTTTCCCATTTAGTTGGTTAGTTACTTTTGCACGAGCCTGTACACGCGTACATGTAAATTTCATTGTTAATAGCTTCCCAGTGCACTTGGGCACGATGCCTATCTCCGGTAGTGCCGTAGCCGTTGAAGAGGAAACGTTAAAAAAATAATTAACGAAAAGCACTCGTTAAAGACGGTAATGAAATTTTGTGTAAAAAAAATTTTTTCCTGGTATTCTGCTGCCTGTGCATAAGCTATATATACCTATATACGCACTTTCACGTACGTTACGTGAACATTTGTACAGACTGTCCGCGATCCATTCATCGTGCATCGCTTTACTGTGGAGATAGCCTGTATTCCCATCTGACAACGTACGGGAGAGACGACTTTATTGTAGCGAATGGCCAAATTGATTTTATATCTATATTGCAATGCGCGCAAGTTTATATAGCGAAACGCACGCGTGAAATGGTCGGTAGGGGATAATTATCAGAACTGGCAATTATAATTGTACCCATTGTGCGGTGTCGTTTCATTGATCCGAGTATAATTTCCGACCTCTAGTTTTTCATTACCACGACGCGATTAAGACGACGGCCATATCCTCCGCGCGCAACGTGACAGTCATTTAAAATTTTTATTGCGGTATAACGCGTAAGTGTAAATGGGACTTAATAATGAAAAATTAATCGCGGTTCGTGAAAATCGCAGGAAACCTTACGGCTGGGAGCGAGGCCGGTGATTGGTCGTTAACGAATAGTGCGGGTACAGTGGCGCCATCTGGGCAGTCACTTAACGAACTTACTTCAGTGGCGGTTAACGTTATTGTTTCCTCGTCTGCCTCGAACCGGCGGACGCTGTAGGCTCCGTGATTTTTGCCGTTTTTCAAAGGTTTCTAGAAAGGATTCTTGGTATATCCTCTTTATGTTTATTGTCGTAAGGTTTAGTCGACCGCGGGACGCATTGTAATCACGATGGCGATGACCCGTCGTCCAGGGAGTAGTACGGTATTGTCTCCTCAGCAACAAAGCTCGCACAATGGCTCAATGTCCTACTCTCGCAATATGTCCTCCGAATAGATCGTAAGCGTGGGACACGCTGACGGAAATTTTACGCGGTGGAAGTACACACGTAAGTGCTAAGAATTAGCCTATAAACGTTAATAATTATTAACAATTATTTTTAAACGGAAGGAGCGCGGTACACGTTGTCATTCCGCCGGGTATCCCGTAACCGTTTTTATTTGAATTTTTCACGTCCCGCGTACGCCTTTTCTCCTTCCAGTGGTCTCTATCTCGTAATTTTAATCCTAACTCACTGGACCTGCTGACTAGAGTTTTCCTTAGTGCTAATGTTGTAAAAATGAACGAACTTGATACTCGGAGACGCTCAAGAAACCGTATCCAATGCCGGCACGTATATGGTACATTCTGGAAGGGATATATACTTTGGAGGTTAGGTTAGTTACCGAGGTTACTATTCTACATGTGTCCTACGTGCATATATGGATTTTCATATCTATATGTCACACGTATTCCGTATATGTGGCTAGTATACTCGCGGCACATTTTTCATCTCGGCAACTCGTTTCACCTCTTGGTTGTCGCACACATGGGAGCTCGCCCAATCCTCTGCCGGGACTTAGGTCATGTTATACACTTCTGACCCCAGGCCAGGATACGCTACCCTTACGCGAGCACAGAATGGGATATTTTATTACGTCGTGACTCGTTCGCGACTCGTGTCACAGGAAGATCCCGTTGGTATATACGATCGTTTTTTTTTTTTTTTGAGATAACTAAGAAATCCCACTTTGACGTTTTTTTCTCTCTCTTGATAACCATTATCGTAGTAGCGCGTTACACGGAACGAACTGACAAGATAACACTGACAAGTGTATTACTTCGAGTATAGCTGGAGTAGATTTAAAGGTTAGGTGTACCATGATAAGACGGGGGTTGATTTTTAGTAAAGAAAATATTTCCGGAGGTTTCGTGTAATATTAGTGAAAGGAAAATGACGATTTAGGCGTGAAAAAAAAATTGTGAAATTTCGTTCCACCAATCATATGCATCTTTTAAAATACTTGTAGGCTAATAGAGTCTCGTGATATTAGCGCATGAGGCTACGCTCTGTAAAACAAACAGATGCGTTTCTCGTAGGGAAAAGCTATTTTCTCGCTAGACAGCGCCTGTTTACCATCGTCATTTGTAATTCCTTTTGCGGACGGTACGCGTCGCTGATGGCGTCGTCGTGTGCCGTGGACTTTTGTTTACCGATTCTTCGGTACGTGGTTAACGTCGGGATTTTCGAAATCGCACGTGTCCATGTTTCTCGACTCTTCGTCGTCTTCCCAAGCGGTCCTTGACACTGTCCGCCTCGTAGCTAAAGAAAGAAATGCCAATGAAATATTAAAAAAAAATTCAATAATCAATATAATCTTCGTCCATTATATTTCTCGTATTTCTATTTTACCTGCATTGTGTTTCTTTTTTTTTTTATACAGACTATAAACCCAGTCGCGCTCTAGTACCTGCGCGTTCATAATTCCCGCTCTGTTACGCTAGATCTAACAGTCGATAAGACAAATCGATCGACAGATCGATTTAACGTCGCAATTCGCATCGAATAAATCCAACGACTGTTTTCAATGTAAAGCATCCTCTCCACGACAGCGACAACGCGAAATTCAACCATGACGCACATGCTACCTCCTTCCTATTTGACAATGCAATAACGTGCAGTTGATGCAACTGAAAGAAAAAGAATTAATTCAAATGGCCACCGAGGGAGTCAAGTTCTCCGAATGACCCTCGACTCAATGCCAAGGCTGATCCTCAACCGACTACGATGTCAACGCATCAGCAAAGCCAGATGCACGCAACTACATAACAAGAGAAATTATATATGGCGACGAAGTCGGCTTTAATTTTTTATGCCCTTGACGTATATACACTATATACATACATAAAGTAACTCCACCACGGCTCCCGGCACACGAGATATTCCTCTCGGGTGCATCCAAACTGCAATCGGATGCACCCATACTTATATATACGCATCATATATACCCATGCATCAATGCATGCTGATAGCGGCAAAATTTCAAATGCAAAACTCATGGCTGCGTTGACATCGATTTCAAAATACTCATCGCTGCTTGGCAAGCAACGAGTCACCGATAACTTTAAGGCCGTTCGCAATCGCAACCGCCAGGAATTAGATGCAGCAGTTTCAGCATAGACGACGAAGTAGCACGTGCCTGTCTTCCCGTATAAATAATTGGCTTCGCGAGATCAATTATTCCCGGAACGTCTGAATCATTTATAGTTATACGACACACGCTATCTTCTGTTTTCATATCCATCATATGTATATATATATATATATATATATATATACTCAGTGCCAAGACATAATGCATTACCAAATCCAAAAAAAAAAAAAAGTATAAACATTCTGCAACCGGAAGTGCATATGTTCAAATTCAACCAGACTGCCATTATTATTATTCCTATTTTACACTATTTACACGATATCATTGTACACTCGCGCACATCAGGTAACGAAGCTCTTGAATTACCGTAAAATGATTTACCATTAAGCCCCGCAATCTGAATGCCAGCGATAAGCCAAACCGGCAGTTAACGACTTGACGCTCGCTTTGTAAAGCAGGCATGAGTATTTCGCGTATCGACAGCCCGTTTTTTTTTACCGTACTAGAATAATCATAAAGATACATGTATACTCGGCGGAATTACATTATTGGCGGCCATCTTTGTTCCGTTTCCATTTTATAAGCATCCCATTCGCCTGCCTGTATGCGACTTGATATCGCGAAACACGAGAAATTCGGGTTTAACATAAATTTGAATTTTCTCTTCGGTTTCGTCGGTTCTCCAACATGTATTTATATCTGTGTTCTTATGTACGTATCTAATGTATCTCTATATATATACTGTCTCTACCCATCAACCTCCTCAACTCTCTACTCCTCTATTGACCAGCGGAGTGTAGGGTTAATGCATTCAAGGTAGCCGCATATTCGTGATTGGTTGAGTGGTATGGCATGTAGCTATGGGATATGTATATATATATATATCTATATTATATGCTACTGTTGATTGCGGGATACCTGGTCGGTGTGCGTACGGGTTTCTGTATGTATTACAGTGGATACAGAATCAGACCGCCGTATGCTCACATGGAACCTTGTTTGAGCATAAAGTGCGGTCTCGCTACGTCATACGCCTATCCAGCGAGTACACATGTCCTACTGTATGAATATGCACGTTAGGCGGGTATATATGTATATATATATATATGGATATAGGTATACAGGTATAAACAGCTGCACGTTGGTTGCTTGTCAGAAGGGATCATCGGGTATTGCGTGAAACGTATGCACTGGGTGTATGAGGTGCGACTGTGTGGGAGCAGTTGGTATTATTTGTTACCATCGGTAATTCGTAATGTTGACGTATGTGATTTGGAGCCGCATGGCGCGATCATTCCGATGCTAGTATTATCTTTGGATATAGGGGAAAAAATGTCACTAGACATATATACGTGGGCTGTTGACTCGAGTTGATTTGTTTGTTGGTTTTTTTGTCGCTTCGGGGTGGGGGGATTGTTTTGGTTTAGGCAGGGGGCGATGGGGACTTTTTTGGCGTCGATAACTGTTAATCGGGGAATTCATGCGTGAAAATTTTGTAAAATTATCGATTTCATTTTTGTTACGTTCATTGCGGATATTGAGCCTTGTGTGTATTTGTTAGTTTTTTTTATTGCGTATTGTTTGTCGCGACGCCGTTCACGGTGTGTGCTTTTGATTTGTCGCGCGAATGAACGCGATTGTTACGCGCGTGCGATGCGGTGGAAATTTTTGAATTGGTTTTTTTTTGTTTATCGACTTTTTGTTTTTTTATTTTTGTAATTTATGGTCGCGGTCCTTTTTTTCGAATTTTTACATAGGTAAATATTTTTTATTAATTTTTTTATTAACAACGTCGTTTCTTGCTGCTGTTCGGTTCTTCTTCGTTGGTACCCCCGTTAGACGGGCCTGCTGGGTCCATTGAATTTTAAAGATAGCCATCTACGAAGCCGGAAGAGGTGGTCACTCTTTGGTCAAATATTTGAGGCTTCCTTTTTCTTCAGCGCCGAGAGCGCCGTGTTGACTCGCAGACGGCTCTCAAAAGAACTACAGTCTTTAACAGTAGATAGAAAAAGGGGGGGGGGGGACTTCGCAATTCTCTGAAACGACGGTAATAGACCGGGCGAGGGTGAAATTTGCGAAAACGGCGAGAGGGGCGGAGGGGAGGGATGAAAGACGAAAAAAAAAAGTTACAGGGTCTACGTACGCTTGGAGGAAAAAAATTTTCGCTGGTAACGCGAATTTCGAAGACGTTTTTGAAAAAAAAAATTGCGTAGGGTAGACAGCGTGAATAACAGTTGTATTAAAAAAATTGCTATTTCGCGAGTAAATCAAAAGTGACGCTTGGCGTCGTATCGCAAAGATCGAAGGCGTCGCGATCTCCATTCGACGACTCAGGATTAACAGAGCGTAGTGAGGAAATTGCACGAGAGGAACGAACCAAGAGAAAAAAGTATCGGCGAGTCGGAGTGAAATAAAAATTAAAAGGAAAATAAAAGAAGCAAATGAAACTTGGCCAGATATCGTCGCACGTTCGAGTCCCACTCACTTTGTGCCAACTAGAGCGCAGGCGCAGCGTGTCGCACGTGTTTTGTCACGCAATGATGCCTCTCGAGCATGCGAGAGGTATAATTGATGAATTGGCTTTCCTCAAGGCGGTTTCGTTCGACGCGACGATAAGAACGATTGTTGTTTTATTAAAAAAAAAAAGTTTTTTTCATAAATCAAATTCGCGTCAGTATTATTATGAAATATTTTAATTTAATAAATTTCATTTTTTTTATCGTTACAATTGTTCGTTCCTGGTCGACCATAATTTTAAATCAATAAAAAATCCATTCGATCCAATGGATCCAATGGATTAGTCACCGGAATTAAATGAACAAGTGCTTCTTCCACGACCGACGGCTTAGACTTTCGCCGAATGGGTTCCTGATTAAACTAAATCAAAGTCGCGCAAAAAATTCGCGCGCCGTGCCGCGGCTTAATGACTTTAGAAAATTTCACAAAAAATTCAACCCCAGGACGATTCTACGCGATAGAAGTGTTATCGGTTTTTGTTGTTTTTTTTTTCTACGAGCGTCGCGACGCCCACTGGACTAACCGCGAAATTAATTTCCCCTCCCCGTGCGATTCATTAAGTCGCGCTATTAACGACGCAAGTGAAACCAGATTGAAATTTTGAATCCGCAAACACCGACGAATTAATTCTGAATTGATTCGACATACGAAACACCGACTCACTCTCTCTCTCTCTCTCTCTCTCTCTCTCTCTCTCTCTCTCTCTCTCTCTCTCTCTCTCTCTCTCAAGTAATTTTATGTGCCTGCGATTTCACTGGCTCCGGTCGCACTTTTGTATCCGCCATAATGAAAGCTCTCGCGCTTCGCTATTGTAAACCAGCCCAAGGGAAATTGACTCTGCTCATCCACGTTAGCCCGGCTCCGAGCCCAGCCTTCGTTCGCTTCCGCAATATTTTCCGTCACGCGAATCGGAGCTGCTACGATCGTCGGCAGCCATTTTAGCAAGTGCAGAGACGCGAAACCGACCATTATGATCGAGTGCGTCACGGAATCATGCTCACGGTTACTCCACGACCCTCGTTGTCATTAATGAAAGTGCCGTCCGTGGTACGATCATTTTCAGTATCCAGTTAAAACTGCACCTCGTTCAGCGTATACGCTAAATTGCACTCTATCTACACCGGCGAACATCATGGTTACGATATATCACTCAGCCGTGACGTCATGACGACCCTTAAAAAAAAGATTCGACCCAATTTCATACTCGTGCACTCGATAAAAATCACCATGCGGAATACCATTGCAATTGCAGTTGAACGAAGAATTTGTAAAATGAAAAAAAAGGTTCATCCCCCAAAAAAAAGTAGCCTAAGGATTTGCAGCGACGGGATCTCATTTGTCAAAGATCGTTCTTAGACCTCGTGAAATCGAGGGGATTCGTCGCCGACGCCTGATGACGGAGCACGGAACGACGGAGAGAGGGGGTGATTGAAAGGATAAGGAAGAATAAGAAAGGAAGGGAAAAAAATTCGTGACCCACCACCCACTGATCTATTTGCATAGAATTGCCGGTGCGCTGGTCATTTTATTTTTTTTCCCCCTTATATATCTCTCGGCTATCCACCCCCCCCCCCCCCCAATCACTCCGGCTCATCCCTCTCGAAACCCAACGATATATAATTAACCGACATTAGCCGACAGTGCGCTCGTTCGACTGTCAAAATGTGATGAACGACCGATCCATATTCATCAAGCCTGGTTCACAGTGCTGAAATCTCGCAGTTTCCTCCCCTCGTCGCCCCGACCGTCCGTAGCCAAACGATGATCGGCCATCTCGATTCGGACGCGAAAGCGTCCAAATAAATCACAAAACAATGTACCTCATTGGTAGGAGCGTCCCGACGCTGCAGTGGTGGTTTCCGGTATTGAAATTCTCATTTTGACAGGGTGCGGTTATCGACGTCTACCCCATTCACGTCTGCCGACACCGACGCATCTACAGGGTAGACGGGGTGCATTAACGGGGGGTTAGTAAGAATGTTTTTTCCCGCGTTTCCTAAGCGTTAATTTTCTTTTTTTCTTTGCGTCGTTATACGCGGGACCTTCTTTACCGACGGCTCAAAGTGTCCCATCATGCATAATGCATATTGTGCACTTTTCCCGCGTGACTCGGGCACAGAGGTTAGGCGAGAACGAGGCGCTGCGGTGCAGACTCGAGAATATCAATGGGGGAATCCCCGTACTGTGTTATGCCTTAACCAATTCGATTCCTCCTCTCGCTACGCGTAGTCTACGTCGAAATTCCTGACTTGCTGGATCTTCCTATCAACTTTTGGATTATTGACGCTCTAGCGTACCGATTCCTATAGGCTATATTTTTTGCTTATTTCGCGTGCCTATAGTCGATTTGATTTCATGGGTTTTACATGCCTATTCTTATAGGAATCTAACGCGAGGGAATGAAAGGCGCTTACCTGTGTCTATATATTTATTTACGTGTTTACGCAACTAATTGAATAGCACCAACGAAAGGAAGAATCGAAACGTCGTTGGATTATTGATGAAAACGTTTTTCGGATGAATCATTAATTTCATGATGCTTAACAGCACTTTAATGATATTCCAAAATATCGCGAGACTATTCCAATTTTAGTCGAATTAATTTTAACGTGAGAATTTACCATCTGCTGCTTTCTCCGTTTAGACGTCGATATCGAATTAGGCTTACTTTTAGGTTATGACGATCTGTAATCGTTATAATCGTACGGGTTAATGATATTAATCTGATCGATTTATCAAAAGATGTATATAATTTTATGGTCGATAGTCAATTTGGCAATAGTTCGTGATCGGTTTGCACGAAGAATCAATTACTCGAATCTTATCGGGGAGTCCTGCTGATCGAAGTAGAATTATTCATTCAGATTGTCTACCTGTGCTACAGTGTACGAGCGTTGTTATTATTAAACCGTTATACTATATAAGTCGTCTGACTTAACGCAATTTCATTAAACAACACGTGAAGCCCAATAGCGTTGACGTCAAATTGGATATAATTTATGTTATCGATCTCAAGTAATAAATACAAAATTTTTCTTCGAACGATACGAAAGTTTGATCAACAAATTAGTATGAAATTTTCCATTATTTTGTTATCATATATTGATTACGGACACCTGTTCATCAAAATCTACACTTGCAATTTTTTAGAAAATATTTTTTGTCTTTGATATCGAGACACTTTGGTTATCATGCATACATACGCGTACAAATTTGACATTGGGATATTTTCAAGACGTTAGGAAGGTTACGTTAGGTTAGGATAGAGTAGAATTTCAATGCTGCGATGTCCCAAGGTAAGTAGTTAAGAAAAAAATTCATCAACTCGCCAATTGTGAACGTCGCTTTATGGTATTATGTCCTCAAACTATACTAACGCGGGGTACTTATATATGTCTTTGTTTTTGAAACTCTAAGTAGTCACGGCCATTAAATTCCTACGATTGATCTCAGTTTGAACAATTGTCTCCCAGTTGTATTTAATGTAAATATGTTACGTGATATGTCACTTGTATGTTCACCGATCTACTGATGGATCCGCAGGGACGTATGTTTGAATTTTTTTCCCCTGTTCAATTGCTAGTATGTATATATGTATATATAAGAGAAATTGTGGTACGTAGGTGGGGAGACGAGATAGCGGAAAGAGGGGTGGGAGTGGGTGGGTCGGAAACCGAATAAAATTTTGCGATAGAATTAACGGAATCATTGGAATTTATAGTTTGCGAACAGGTGTTTCTCATTATTTCCACTAAAATACGTGAAAATCGGAGTGCGGGAAGTTAGCCCCCCACATTTGAGAGTTTAAGATATTAAATAAATGAATTGCGATAATATCTGAATAATTCATCATAAAAGGGGTCAGCACCGTCGACACTATAGATTTTAGGCTAGAAAATTTTAATTAATAATTAATTTTTACCGACGATTTACGAATTAACCAAGCGCAGACCAATGAGGGGCGCGATAAACGACGAAGTTTATAGGTAAAATGTATTGGACCAACTTTGAAAATGGCCTACGGGGTCTTTCGGGTTGGGGATGAACTATATGGCTGCCAGTTTACCGGAGTCCATGAATAGGAAATGAACGGTTGGCAGTACCCATCTTCATCTTGCGACGAGACTTCGCACACTTCTTATATTGCCTCCATCGCTTCTTTTTCTTCTTCTTTTCTTTACGTACGTGAATCCTTTATCTTTTTTTCTCTCCCCTTCTCCTTAGGCTTGCCACGAACGCTGATGGGATAACTCCCTTTAAAAAATTCAAGACGCCGCGTGTTTTAGCACAGCGAAGCGAATTTTCCGGGCGATTTTCATCGCGCGACGGCACTTTAACGTTATCTGGACTGGCATTGTCGCCGTAATATCCCAGCCGCAACTTCTTATACAGTGCGAGAGAACTCGTGGACGGGCCTTTAGACGCGTCTTCGAGCGTTGGGGATTGGTACGGGTGGATAGGATGATGATGGCGCCACGGTAGTGGCGCTTCTGGTGGCAGTTTTCGGTACTAGCGAGTAGAAACGATTTTATACGAACGTCTGCCGGATAAGATTCCGCTCTAATTTTCCGCTGGGTAATTAGCCTATATATATACACACATACACACACACATACACACAGGCTCTTTCAGAAAACCACCGGAAGGAATGTTCCGTAACGAGTCGCGAACTTTACGCTAACTAGTGTCCTTTGAATGGTGTGGCTCCCTCAAGGCGTCGCAGACCCTTCAACAGACGAGCAGTACTTTGCCCGGTGTTCCCGTGGGGCAAACGACGCCTACCGTTCGTATACGAGATTCCCGTCGTTTCCGGCGGAAATTACATCGTCCGCGTTAAGATACGAGAATGGTCTGTAGATTGTTTTACATCAAAAATCTGTTAGAGGGTCGATAATATTTTATTCATTATTCCTATCTCGACCATACACGCATAGCGATAGTGTCTTTCCATCTATGTACTTTTAATCGTCTATGGACGTGAGTAACCTATGGAGCATTAAACTGTCAAAAGGTTTTCGTGTCTCTTCTTATTACCTTTTTGTCTGCCTCTCGTGCTAAGAGAACTCACCCATTGTCCGATGCTTCTGCCACGCTCGATTTATCGTAGGAAAATTACTGGAAGCGCGACCGCCTCGCGATTGTTATTTTCTCGAGGTTAATCAAGATGGCGGACCACGCGACAATGGACGATCGGCCAACAATGACTCTGCCATCCCGTCGTTAATTAGATTTTCGTCGGGTAACGCCAAAAGCCCTCTGGCCTCGAGTCGTGGAGTTCGTGATGCGGCGGTTCGTATTACGCGGGAACGGAAACAGTCGCCATGACAATGGCCGATAGGAACGCGTTTCCGACCGGAAAATTTTCACGAAGTTCTCTCGTCCAATTCTCGAAGCTTCCGCGAAACTTTTCGGCCGTTTATCCACGCGTCGTTCCATAGGACATTTTACGACGCCACTACCGTATTCGATGCTGCGCGCGCAGGTACCTTTGTCTCGCGCCATGTTGCTTTACGGATAGTGGCGCCACTGTAGCTCGCAGCGTAACAGGGAACTAGTATCTTCGTATTTCTATCGTATTTCATAACGCATTTACATCGTGCTACTGACTCACGGAGTATCATTCGGGTAAAACGTCTGAAAAGCAATAAAGAATTGGACACGACACGAGACCTAACCTCAAAGACTGCTATCATCTTTCACTTTCTACAGTTTGACGTATATACGTCGAATCGTAACAATATGGCCGACGTAACACGATACGCACGCTTTACGATAAGAGTCTCCCGGCGAGCCGGAAATTAATGAAATTAACTAAAGAAACACAATGCTGGTCCCTGCTTCTTTCTTGGAGCAGTTCCAGAGGGAAATCAAACAAACGTCTTGACAGTTAAATATACACATACAATACTTAATACATATAAATTCTTGGGACAAACACGAATTCAATCGTATACCTTATTCCCATCCGATAACGCTAAATTGCAGACGCTTTAATTTACTCCAATATTTCCAATACTCGGCTTCGTATCGTTTCTTCATAAACGTTATTGCCCGTGACACTCGATACGCGTCGGCGACGTTTTATAAAAACGCCGCCTTAATTCCCACTCCGACTACAGCACGGTATACCCGTCGCTTGACTATCCTTTTAATATTCGCCTTTGCACAAATATACGAGCGAGTACGCTTTCTATGGATCAAAGCATTTCTTCGTACGTATAGATCTTGTTATCAGTGCTCATCGTACATATCCGTATCTCGCGCAGTAAATAAATATACATATTTCTTATTTCAAAAAGTCATATCCTTCCTAATCAATTTGTCTAATTGACTTTTTGGCACGTTTCCATTAATCTTACTAGATACCATATAAGCACGGTCTCGGGCAACTCCTTTCCGGTAGGAAATTAATTCCAGACGCAGGTATACCACAAGGAACTCAATCTAAGCGGGTAGATTCGGTTTGCAGTTTGCACGCTTCCCCAAGCCCGTAAGGACACCCTGGAAATTTTACTCGTGGGGGATGAGACGGAGCCCAGCAGTTGAACTTATAGGTTAGGATCACGGAACGAAGCAGGACGGGTTTCGTGGCGAAGGATGACGAGGTCCTAGGCTAATCAGACAATTCCCTAATCAGGCCAACTTCATTTGCCGTAGCTCCTTGGCTGACTGAAGATATCTTACCTTAATATACATTGCTACCCGCAAACCACTCGACTACCCAGAATCCTCTGCTTTACTTTACTCCCTCATATTACCCAGGATCCATGTCGTTTCTTTCCGTCTACCCGACAGGCTAGCCAACCGCCGTCCGGGAAATAGTTAAGGGAACGGGGGTGGGTACGGTGCGGCCAAGCGTCTGGGACGACGCCGGGCGTCTTGTCGTTTATAAATAGTAGGGGGGGGGGGGGGGAGAAAAGTATGAAAAGGTAGAGACGGGTAGTGGCCCGTAATAAAATGCAGATAGAGAAATTGAGGCGACGTCCGGAAAGAATAAATTTTAAAGAAAGAATTCCACTGTTGATACTCTCTCTCTCTCTCTCTCTCTTTCTCGCGTACTGGAACGACCTAACCTCTGGTTCATTTTCATTATATTTTTTTTTCTGTATTTTTTTGCCCACTCTCCCCCTCTTTTTTCCCTACCTTATACGTTCGGTAATGTCCGAATGTAAAACGGCGCTATCTTACCGCTTGGGGTTTACTTTGTCCGGATAAGGACTTTCTCGGAGTTTCTCGTTTCGTGTCACTTCTTTTTTTTAAGAGACGAAGGGAGACGAAATGGACCTTTTCTTTTTTTTTTAGTTTCATTGCATTTCGGGTGGATCATCCGGTAGTTTATTTTTCTTACGCGGATTATTATTATTATACCAGTAATTGACGATGCACTCGGTTGGAACATATAGGCTGCTTATGGTGCGATGCACATAATAAACCTGCATGCAAATTTACACACAAGTGGTACTAACGTTTGGGGCTAAAACGTGGAATTAGTGTGTTGTTGTTATTGTTATACTATATACAGCATACATGATCCGCGAAGGGAGCCGCGTTTAATTCTAACGAGGTACGCGGTCCGTGCACTGTGCCCCGCATTGGCACATTTTGTAAATTGAAAAAAAAATTGTTTTTTCTTTCCTTATTTTTTTTTCCTATCAAAGGAACGTGCTTTCGCTGGTTCAACGTCGACTATTTCTTTGGAAAATATCTTATTACGTCATATCGATAATTATCTGTGAAGCATCTTCGCGTCGGGAATTCCTTTATGACTTCGTAATTATCATAATGATTTATTTAACAGGTGGATGGAGCTTTAATGAAAACACGTCGCTCCGGATATCGACGAAAGTCGTAGTCGTGGTGCAGGAGGGGTCGCTATGGCGTATATGGGTATTCGTGCAGATGGGATTGTAGGAATGCTGGGATTTTATAGTGAGAGAGAAAGAGTTGGCGGGGGGGTAGGGGAGGGAGAGTAAAGTGGCACGGTATACGATCTGAGAGGATGCCGGATGAATTTTAATAAAAGCAGCCATTTTGGAAGCGCTCAGTGACATCCGGCGACTCGTCGTGAATTACCCAATTTGGTTTGCGACAAAGCCGCTTCTGATTTGCACCCTTTGGCCCCCACAGCATTACGCACCTGCCTCTGTACCGGCATTAGCTATTAATTCCCCCATCTGACTCGCACGTCACGTTTCTTTCGACAGGGAAGATACCTGGATACTCATTGTTATTACCTGAAAACAGAAAATTATTCGAAAATTTTTTTTCTCCATTTTCATTCACGTGCTACAGGTGGCACCGTGAAACAGCGTCGGTACGAAAATTTATACGAAAAAAAAGAGACGTGAATAGTCCCTCCCGAAATTTTGGGATAATCAAAATTTTTTGGTTTTGAAAAAAAGTTTTAAATCTCCAAAAAAATTTCAAAGGGATGCTGCTGATCTTTCGTCGGTCCAGGAATACATTTGTACGAATATTCGTTTGATGTCAGAGAGATTTCACGGGAAAGACCGTCATATGTCAAATCTGTCCGATTGTCCTGGACCAGGATTCTCTCCTTTGGATGCTGTATTTGTAAATCCCCCGTATCTCCGTTATGGATACACACAGTGGAGAACGATCCCTGCGATATTTTATCAGCATAAAAATATACACGTGTATCCTGCGTATCGATAAAGGATCGTTTGCGAGGAAGAGGGGTGGGGGGGGGGTGTCTTTCACGGGTATGAGAATAAAATGAAGATGTCGAAGGTTGAAAGGAAGACTTGAAAGGCAACGTAGCGGAACGCGGATTTGTCGGCCGCCTTTAAAGTTCCTACCAGGTTCTGCAACTTTTATCGACAATCCTGTCGACAATTCATCGTCACCCGGAGGATAATCCTCGAAGGTCCCCGTAAAATCTTGCGACTCCCTAAATCCTCGGTATACACAGCCAAGGAGAGTAAGTAAGGAAGAAAAACAAAGCAGATACTTCGAAAACATTTTTTTTTCGCAAATCCACCTCCTCCTCCACCCCCTCCCCCCCAACCGTACGATAAAATTCGCGGAGAATTTAGTAAATTTTCCGAAACTGTGGGATAAAACAAAATTATACAAGATCAACTGTGTACTTGGTATACGAAGCTAACCTAACCTAAAAGATACGATATCATCCCCTTCGCGGTGGAGCACGTAAAGTATCTTGGATAAGATGATAAAACATTTTTTTGGAAAAAAAAAATTTTTTTCATTTTCTAAATCCTCCACTAAAAACATCTCGTATCGTATTAAGAGCTCGCCGTGTACCGGTGTGCATAGGGGATGTTGAAAACGTACCGGAGGAACTAGTTGTAAGGGTAGGTAGTGTGAACCCGACAATATTTCATTAGGATGTGACACCCTTACACCATATAGGTATAGAGACTCGAGTGTCCTTGCCGTCTGCCACAGCGTAAGGGTGGTTCCTTCCCCTCCGGATAATTCGCAAAGATTTAGTGTCGACCCGTGAAGCGGTTAGTATGCAACCCATACGGCGAGGTCGCGTATCGCGTGTCTCCATCTTCCACCCCCTCTCCAGCCCCTGAAGATGAGGTGGTGAAGGGGTCGGGGGTGGACCGGATGCGGCGTCCACGAAGAACAGGGTAGCGGGATAGAGCCTGGTACACGTGCGGGGTTGAAATGGAGCTTTGGGCTGTGGTGGGAAAGAACTGAGAAATTTTGTATAGGGGTAGTTTTGCCCTGGGGTAGGTTCCCCGCGTGAACGATACACTTGCCCCAGGTACGCGCCTACCTATACGAACAAGGATGAACCCTGACGCATGATCTTGCACGCGGCAACCCTTCCTACCGTCTCTTCGAGCTCGTCCTTGCTTTTGCTAGATGACGAAGAGATAGCACCACCCCCTTACTCATCCACGACCACCTAGGGGAACCCCAGCTGGAAACCCTATCAGCATCCCTACTTAACATCCTCCGCTCTTCGGCGGGGATATAAAACGTGGGACCAGCGTCAGGGAGCTATTCTATGCATTTTAAAAGGTGCTCTCGCACGATGTGAATTATATCACCGAGCAGTTGGTACCAGTGTGTGGATAGTTGGACGGGTCCAGTTCAGGGGTGTGATGGTGGTAGGGTTTTTGATTTTTTTTTTTTGAAAAAGTTAGGATTAAATTTTGAAAGTTGCTATTATTATATTGATATTGTTTGTGTCGTTTTTATCACGTTTCTTCTGCTTTTGAAGTCACTTCCGGTTTGTATTATTTAAATCGAACGGGTCACTCCTTGATCCTCTCCTCTTGATCCCGCTTCTACTAACCTTCGGTGACCTCATCGACCCTACTCCCTCGTATGGGACTCACGAGCCAGTTAACCTTGGCTTTGTTTTCGCGAAGGGTCGCAGCACCAGGGCGATATGCTATGCATTTTGAGAGGATCGTAACGAGCTGGCACGTAGATCCCGTAGGAGTAATTTCGTAGGGAAGTTGCGTCGGGAATTCGTGTTGTCTTTTTGAGCGAGAACGAGAGAGAGACAGTGATAGAGAGAGGAGCGAGTGAGTAGAAAGAAAGAAAAAAAAATACTAAAAAAATTAATTTCTTCCTTTTTCAGAAACAACAGCACCGTCCTCGAGAGGTTTCACTTGGAGATATCGAGAACCGAGCTCTACTCGAAGGATTCGATCTACGTCGATAAAGTCCTTCAGGAAATGGCGACCAAGCCCATAGTTCACGTCGGTAAGTTCACTGCAACCTAACCTAACCCTAACGAACGCCATGTATACATAAACTACTTACAAATTCCTTATGGTTTCCCATAGCCATTATCTACTCCCTCAGTGTCCTCGTAAAGTACACCTCCCCCCCCCCTCCCCTGAGCATCTGATAACAGATAACGTTGAACCAGGACTATAGCGTTGCTTTCCTCTTCCAATCATTTTCACATAAGTAACGCGTCCATTAGTGCCGCTGACGTGTCCCAAGTTCTTGACAGTGTCGGCCATTTCTTGTGAAAGAAGAATTGTCTGTGGTTGTACGTGCGCGTAAATGGAATAGAGTATTTTGTTGATGCGACTTGTCAAAGGGATGTGGATATCCACCATTGATAAAGTAATGATAAGACTCGACACAATGTTTATAAGTAGACGCGTTTCTAGAAGCATATTTTCAACGCTCGTCACAGCCTTACCGACCCGTACCTCTCTCGATCTACCTTACCGACAGGGCTTCCTATGTATTTCGTAGAGGTCGGTTGTTGACACTGACGCATACCCTAGAATACCCTATCCCTACGACACGTCGCATTAGTCGAACGCCTAATAAATTTACCGACGCTGAACGCTAAGGACGAGGACGCCGACACAGGACGAGCACGCGACTTGCTCGAGGCCACTTTTGTTACGTGAGTGAAAATAACGGTTGGTCGGTAATACCGCGGGGGATGGAAGACTTATTAAATTTCATTCGCACAAAGGCCTGGCTCACCCCTTGTGTACGCATAGCTATATACACTATACTCATCATATACGGAATTATATACTATAGATCGTATACACGCGTGAGTATAGTATATAGTACGGCTTATTTTTGAAACCTTAGAAATCGAATGCATTGTTGGGAAAATTAATTTATATAGAAATCCCCTGTCAAAGGCTTAATTTCAATGTGTATTTTAATTCTTTTATTCTTTCCTCGAGGATAATTACAAGTTATGGATTCGCGTGTCGTTTTAATGAAATTTGATAATTTTTTTTACTTCAAAAAAAATTTCCTCTGTATCCTGTAAAGGAAATGCAATTTTCGTCAGGTATAAAAATCGATCTTACCCGAATTCATTTGAAAGTACAAAGAGACGCCGGTCGGGATGCAATCAATAGCGGTTTTTTTTAACGTTAAATCGATATTTCCTATTTTAGGTACATCTCGAATTCTGTCAGTCTCACAGAGAGAAGGTTGATATAGGAAATTAAGTGAAAACGTAGTCAGACGCAAACGCGTCAATGAAAATCTTCCATCAGAGGTTTGCCAATTGAAGTAAACCAACCCCCCCCCTCCCCCATCCCCCTAAAATTTAATGTAAATTGAACCGAGGGATGATTACGGTTGTCCTTGAGGTTGTTATCGTTCATATGGGTTTCCGGTAAAGGCTCCTCCACCCCAAGCACTAGGATACGATAGGGGATGAACGAGACATTCAAGACTGAACTTTCCTCCCCTAACATCTGTAACGTGACTCACGCCGGGAAAAAAAGCAAGTTCCTTCCCATGAAAAAAGATAGATAACAGATAACGAAAAAAAAGCCAGACATAATAATAATAAATATCTATCCAAATGATAACAACAACACGTTGTCTCGTTACAGTACAAAAGGAAGGCGGTACTCAACTGAAGCTCGTGATCGACTACGCGGACAACATGGAGGCTTTATTCAAGCCGATGAGGTGAGTCGAGTGTAATTTGAATTTGGCTTAAGAGATTGCGAAAGAAATCTGAAGAAAGGTTAATTGTTAACTCCTTGAGTCTGAGGATAATAATGAGCGAGGTCAGGTCAGGTTATACCTTACGTATATCGTCGGGCCCGTGTACCTCTTCGGCACGAAGCCCGTTACCCAGAATTCCCATCTTCCGCGGTCTCGAGGTCCGGGCTCCCTCGTCATCCGGTTTCTTTGAACCCAACGACGACGCAGCCGAAGTGCCGCCGAAGTGGGAATTACGTGGTCGCTCGTGGAATTGAAACAATGGCGGATGTGACGTATCATCCTACTTGGAGCAGACAATAATAATTGAGTAGCAGGCGTGGCGCGGGCTCTCGTGACGGCACTAACGGCAAGGCCAATTCAAGTGACTCTCACGGCACGAGGCACTTGGGATACCACTTATGTAATTGTGCTCGTAATCCCATCACGGTCTTCGCATAATTTCGCTCGGTCGAGCCGGGTGGTTCGTAAAGTCTTACCCTCACGGCGTACGACGAGCGAAAGTTGAACGGAGCGATGGTAGGAGAGGTGAATTTTGGAAAAAAAATTTACGTCAGCCATCTTTTAAAATCAATAAGATTGCGATGGGTTACGACCTCGGGGTCTCTTCGAACCGGAAGCGACGATGTTTTAGTAAATTTATTCTTTTACTTTTCGATAATCTATTTTCATTCTCAGCTAACGAAATTGATTTTCGATTTAGTCGATGACGACTTATGAAGAAAAAAAAGCCGCTCGGTAACTCCCCCTGGAATGATGTCGTGTACGAAAGTTGTCCCAGCCACTCTATACGTGACGTAACCTATGGTTCTTTTTTCTTAGTGACAGCGCCACACTAGATAAATATGTATATACACATTGCCGTGTGTCCACGAGGGTGGATGGATATACGATGAATTTATGAGAGACCTGCTATACCCTCGATGCTTTTACGTACAAAGGGAAAATCCTTGCCGTATAAAATAGATGGAACCAGCGCAATTTCGAGATACAGTCTTTTACCGGTACAGCGCTAACATTTCATTCGTTTAGAATCCATAAGTTTGTCTGGTTTCTGGGAGTAAAATTTTTCTTACTGCCGTGGGTTGGTTGGTAGGCGGTAAAAGATAGGTGTCGCCAGAGAACAAAGGGAAAGTATAAAGATGGGTACAGCGAGGCGCAGTGGTACCAACGTACCTGGCGCGACGAGAACGATGGAAATAATTATGAAATGGAGGGATGCTATATCGAGAATTTGTTTCTTTCTTTTTCTCTCTCTTATATCTCATAGGATCATCGGAAGAGTTCTGCCAAGTCCGCACGAGAGCGTCCGGGACTCGTAGGAGGGTAGAGGCGAGTACTTATTGCGCGACACCGGTGTTCCCAAGGCGGCAGTATCGCATTTTAAAGTTTCCCCGGGATTCGCTCGCGATAACTAGTGGGTAAAACGCGACGACTGGAGCTTAAACTCGTAATAAGTTCGGCAATAAGTTGCCGGGACGGAGAAGAAGTTCCACTTGGCGTTACCGGTACCGGACTATACTTCTGCACGGACGGGGAGGGCGGCGCTGCCTTCTGTCCCATTCGAAATTGCAACTGCGATCGGCTCCGCGCTGGGTTAGGTCATAGACGGTTGGGTTGGGTTAGGTTGGGATATCTCACTGGTTTCATTAGACGCGAAATTGCTTCCATTTACTAGATTACGTTTAGGCGTCTTATTCGACGCCATTCTGATATTCCTTTCTATTCCAATTGACGTTATTGTCGTACGATTTGATGCGCGTATGAATTTCGTCCAGCGGCTTTTAGTTCCTAACGAGAAATTCAAGATGGCGTTAAATCCAAGAAGGTATATATAGGCTTCGATAAAGAAAGCAAAGCCGATTTAACGGATAATCCCGCGGGAGCAGTTTCTTAGGTGATTCTTGTGGGGTTTACGGCGAAGAAGGGTGGGGTGTGAGGGGGGGTGTGAGGAGGGGAATGGAAAGGAGAAAGTGTTACTACGGGGTAGGGGAAGGAGGATATGAGGGTTGGTTAGAGAAAAGTTTAGGATGTCGACCTTTTCTTTAATAAATTACTTCTAGCGACCGCCGGCGGTTTGATATATTATCGACGTACTTCTAAGAGGCTACGGGAAATAATTCATTTTTCTTCTCTAACTGACAAACTTCCTACGCGCATGCGCACGCGCTCGAGCGCTTCGGTGTATACGCGTACCCTACGTCTCTTTGTTACACCTCGAGACTTTTTCGTTAAATATATATTAGATCGTCTCTCCTACCGACTCTTTCGCTGTTTTTCTCGTGATCTTCGTAAGTGAGTTAAACCTTGTGACCATGTCACGCGTTCACGAGAGTCCCGAGACGCACGAAATTCAAACTTTTATTTACCACGTCGGACCCTCAAGGACTCTCTCGACGTGATCAACTGCCGTTCTTCCATGGACTACGTTCCTTCTTGCCTAAAGTCCCATTCACAAAGGACGAAAGTTCGTCTCGCGATTTCACTAGAAAACTTTATCATTGTACGCAACGTAGACGCGTGCAAATTATACTGTTAACTCTTGTAACAAAGCGTGGTGTCTACTGAAAGTACAAAAAAAGAAACCCGAGTCGAATATTTTTTTTAAACTATACATGCGCTAATAAAAAAAAAGTAATTTCTGAACTACCTTAAGCTCTCGGAAAGTTGTGTAATATCTTGCTATCGTCGTATATAATATTTATGTATTTATACACGGTCTGATATATCCAGCAAATTAAATTTCAAAACCAGAAGTTCAAATGGATTGCACCATTTTGGAGTTACTCCCCTCCCCTCCACAAAGTAAACATAATTAACTGTATAATCTCATCGTCAACGTCGTCGGAGTCTTTTATGAGTGTCCGAGGAGACGTCGGTTAACTTTTAATCAGATGCAAATTACCGGCTAATTATGAGACGAAAGAGAGACTGTTTGTGGATGGTATAGGATTATGGCGACGAGTTGAATAGTGGATTGCGGGTGATGAAGGGAGAACGAATAGTGAAGAAACTTGCATTATTAATTAACCGGTGCAACCCAGTCGTCGATAGTCTGTCTCTGCCGAAGAGTTGTTAGTCGATAAAGAAAATTTTTGTTCAACCCCCAAATTTAACTGGATAAAATATTTTCTGAAAACTTTTCTAAAGCACTGGGACTGTTATTCGAGCTTTTTTTTGAAACTAATGACCCGTGCATTTTATTTTTAAAAACATGTAGGGCGCCGCCAGCTGGTATGCAGCTATACACACGGCAAAGATCCCCAAGCTTTCTCTATAGCGTAACGCGGCTACAATCTACCTACAAACCCCACTTGGATTCCTTATCTAGGGTGGCGGCCGTTTTAGGGTGAGTTTTCATTAAACCCGACTTCGCGTCCGCCTAGAGTGGCAGTACGAGTGAATGGGGCCCGGGTCCACGGTACACCAGCAGACCTGGAAGTAAAAGTAAGATGAAAGCAGAGAGTCGGAGGGGCCCGTGCCAGAAGAAAATAGGAGGCGTCGGGACGCCCCCTCTCCACGGTGTCACGCTCCCTCGTCGAGAGGAGCCATCGTGGAAAATTGCACGGACGACTTTATCGCGAGGGTACAACGAAGAAGTAAGCGCGAAGAGAGAACGTCGTGACGTAAGAGAAAAAGGAGGGAGGGCGCGAGGGTGAACGACGCCGGGCGTCGATTTCGAGGCCGCCCTTAAAATTCCTGTATACGCGTTTTCACCCGAATATTCATAGAAGCTAGAAAGCTCAAAGTCGATCTGCTACCCTATTCAAATCCCACCTCCGTTCGGCCACGATTTTACAATGACTTTACCCGAGACTTTATTAGCCATCGACTCGACTGTCGTAGCTTCGTAAAATTCACTGGGTAAATCGTGGTTGAAGGATTTTCCTTTATACCAAAGTAAAGCGTCCCCGCTCACCCTCTAGAATTATTTTCAACCCTCTGTTCGTACGACCTAACCCCCTCTAAAAAAAAACCCGCAACACTACTAAAAGGAATTTTTTTTTCAACCCACTCTTAACAGATCCTTTACGGGCGGATGGGCCTAAGGGCTAACGCTAATGGCAGCTACATGTGGTAGCTTTTACCTATTGCTGGTACTAATAACGCAATTTATCTTTTTACGAGAAAACATGGCCGACGTATCCGACGCTACTTGGCAAGGACGTCCACGTTTTTCGCGTCAGCGTCGAGTGATGAATGTGCCATCACCTTTGGACAGTTATTGTATCCTGATGGTATACCGGGTGGTACGTGGACCAAGGTATCGGCGGGGACTACGTGGACTTGCGAAACGCCGCGAGAGAATGCCTGTTATTAAATAAATATATTACGATGAATTTCTTTTTCGACTGGTATCGTACCGTTGGGAACGATAAACAAACCCGTATTTTCCCTTAACTGTGTATCCTTATACATACTATATACAGATAGGGAATCTTATGAATATATTACGCTATTATCCCAAATGCTTAACTGCGTGCGTTAATTCTTTCACTTTTAATTACCGTCATTATCTTTCTCGATTAACGAACCCCTCCCCCCGGTCCAGGGGCGTAATTCGTTGAAAGTTTTGATATAAAATCTTTTATCTTCTTTCAGATTCCCGCGGGAGCAGCAGACTTTGCCGAATCATTTTTACTTTACGGATTTCGAACGTCACACGTCCGAGATCGCATCCTTTCATCTTGACAGGTAAGCAAATTTCTCGCTTATTGGTTTTTTTATTTAAATAAAGGTCTTTGAGAATCAATTTTCAGGGGTGGGGGGACATTCTTGTCAGGTGTATCAGTCGATTCAGGAAATTGGGGTTAGATTTTATTTTTTTAGGGATATTACCAACCTTAGAGTATCTAGGGATTTTTGTTCTTTATATATTTGCTTTTTCTCTTTCCACAGACTCCTTGGGTTTCGAAGGACCATGCCGGTGACAGGACGTCTCCTGAACGTGACGACGGAAATCTATGAGGTCGCGGACAGCGAACTCCTCAAGACGTTCTTCGTCAGTCCCGTGGGTAACCTTTGCTTTCATGGGAAGTGTAGCTACTACTGCGACACTGCTCATGCGATATGTGGAAATCCGGACAGCCTTGAAGGTAGCTTTGCGGCGTTCTTACCGAGTCGTGAATTGGCTGCGCGAAAAGTATGGCGACACCCTTGGCGCAGGAGTTATCACAAACGTAGAAAGGCACAGTGGGAGCAGGGTAGGTGTTTTGAAAATTTCTACAAAGTAAGAAATAGAATTTTTTTCATTGAACAGTCGAGTGGTACGTGTTCCTGACCATTTTTTTCTTCTTTTTATAGATTCTGATTACTGCTCCCTGGTCAAGGCCATTCCTCCTTACGACCAGGGTCGTAGGTTACTGGACCTGATGGACATGGCCGTTTTTGATTTTCTTACTGGCAACATGGACAGACATCATTACGAGACGTTTAAGATATTTGGCAATGATACCTTTACGCTTCATTTGGATCAAGGCAGAGGCTTTGGAAGACCTTTTCACGACGAGACCTCCATTTTGGCGCCACTTTTACAGTGCTGTACGATAAGACAGAGCACGCTGGCCGTTCTGCTGAAGTAAGTACTTGGGATTTTTAAAAATTTCCCTATTAGCTTTTTTATATGGACTAAAAATAGTCATTGAGTATTCATAGTATTGTGCTTTATGTATCGACGAGTCTTACTAATAATTCCTGGTGTCTTGTTTGATTATGAATTTTATATAATCCATGCACAATGCTCTGCAATCCCGAAGACGAGAGTCTGTTCAGTGGGGATCAGGAAAACACACTCCAGGATTCCTCTGGTGCACCTTGAAAATCTTGATTCCCCGTTCAAACCTGAAGCTACGTTCGCAAGTCAGCTTCAAGTATATTGAAGCAGCATCGCCTTCATCCATTAACCAAGACGTTATAAGATAATCGTTGTCTCTGACTATTTCCAGCTGGAGTTCAACTTCCGGTCGCTCTTTGGTATACCTAAGAAAAATATTCTTCCGGAACAATACACTTGCGTTTCACTGCGACACATGGAATTTCTCTTTCTTTTCTTCAAAATTACGTCCTCACTCTCTTAAGAATGTTCTTATTAATCTAGTTGCATCACTCATGAAATTTCACTGAAATATTCCTAGGGAAATTTCAACGTTCAATATTCCCCTAGATCCGAACCCTCCTACCCTTAACGCGTATTCCTGCTAATGAGAAAAATGTCCGTTTAGCAGAATGCTGCTCGTTGGTACGTATATGCCTATCGAATAGCTAAGGGTTTAATGGAACGTGAAAAGCGGCAGGAAATGCACGCGTATCTCATTAACATTCTCTCCATGGTCTCCGCTGGTCATTGAGTAATCGAGCGTCAACCTTACTAAATGGAGTGCGTTCAGGTTCAGGGTTGAACGTTAGTTACAGCTGGTGGTAGCCCTAGGGTTATTCTCCTAGAGAAAATTGTATTTTCACTAGAATTACAATAAGCCATAGAAGATAGGGACCGTGAGAAGGATGGGCGAGTTCTCTTGGCAAGTGAATTAAAGTGAATTTAAGGGAGCTGAAAATCACTGGCCATTTCTTCTCTGGAAGTTACCCATCTAGATGGATATAAATGTCAATGCGCGAATCCAGCCATCGGGAATACTTCTGGTTGTGATTCACTGCTACTTTCCTAGCCGCCATGAAATCGTTCGCTTTCACTAAGTGTACTCCTAGGTTTTCTCATACTCGAGTAGCCCTGAGTACTCGAAGGGGCGCGGCTAGTAGGTAGATGGCATGGCTATACTTTGAGTAGAGCACACTCCACCGACATCTACTCCACCACGTGAAATCCAGGAATATATCCACTTCGTATCTATTTAACGCGATACCTTATTCAGTGCTCTCCGTCAGGAACGACCGCGACCCTTCCTATAACCGAAGTAGAATTTATTAACTCTTAGGCGCAGTAGAGATAAGTCTCATTCGGAAGCTGGTACAGTGCCCGATCGTTATTGGCAATTTCGTATTTTTAATAGTTAAAAAACTGCTATTCCAGAGTTCCAAACGTTTTTCTATAATAATAATTTAATAATAAGACAGTGTATTGTTACTTTGAAGTTCGCTATGTAATTTTGAATTTTTCAAGGGTCAAATTTGACAGTGGCTCTTCTTTTTTATATTTTACTCCACGCCTATATTTATCCTACAACCAATTTTTCTACAAGAAGCTCAGGCATGTGGGCCATCGACGAATTGAATTTCCGCCAGGGCTTTATTCGGATAACACGGTATAGGCTTTTTAATGCGATATCCGAATCGCATGTCGCGGCCTTGTTTCATGCCCCAAGGATATTCACATTCAGCTCTGCTTGTGTCTAGCTAATCCCGCCAGCCTTTTATTCCGCTACTGTCATTCAATGGTAATACACGTTCAAGCTCTTCCGTCCAATTGCAACAACACAATATATCTTTGTACGAGAATCTATTCGCATTAGATAATAGCCGTTTTGTCCGTCAAGGCTGCTGTTCAACTAGATCTGTACACCTAATGATGAAGAAAAAAAAAAAAAAAATTTCATCTACTTTTATGCGTTATTAACTTAGCCACCTTCCATACGCGAGGCGTCTGAATATAAAATTCACAAAAATCTTATCTTCAAGGATAATATCCAAAAAGGGAACAGACCTGTCAAATCATGGCGGCCACCCCTGCGCTTGATTAATTTTACAAAATTTGTTTAAATTGGCATTTTTGACACAGATTACTCGACTCTTGCGACATATAAGGATAGGCGACTGAATCAACAGTTAGACGAATAACTGAATAAACACAAGAAAAAAGAAATGGTTACAAAGGTTTCCTCGCTTCTGACGTCATTGCACCGCATACGTGTACATACGTAGAATAGTTGAACAGCAGCCTTAATGGTTCTACATAAACACTCGCTGAGAGATACCACGTATAAATTTAACCCCCATATTCATTTCCTTAATAAGGACAATGGTGGCTGTCGGACAATGCATAAAAGTAGTTACTAAATGTCAATAATGTCGATGAACCGAACAGGGTTTAACAGAGGCTAACAATTGTTATTTCCGTTGCAGATTCCATAATGGTCCAGTGCGTCTCAGCACCGCAATGAGGGCGAGCATGAGCAAGGATCCCGTTTATCCCATTTTGTGGGAGCCACATTTAAAAGCTCTGGACAGAAGAGTCGGTCTGATTCTGGAAGCTGTTCGCGAGTGCGTCAACAGGAGCTTGCAGGCCGATCAGGTTATACAGGAGCGAAACGAAAGCGAAAATTCTTAGCCTGAATATTATTTTTGAAACGTCATTCGAGCTTGTGGATCGATGACGTTCGTTTATGTTATTAGTATAATGATGTTACGGTGCGACAAGTAGCCAGGTTATCAGCCGGAGATAAAGGGGACGATCGATAATTGGACAATTTGCCGGATAGGAAAACAGTTAGACAAATAGACATTTAGAGGGATTGATCGTTCGGCTACGTAAACTATGTAAATTATGTAAAGATCTACGAGCCCCTGGCACGATATACATATGCTGTGTGTACATATACATAGAGATTGCGATACAAATGATGAGAGAGAGAGAGAGAGAGAGAGAGAGAGAGAGAGAGAGAAAATGGGAGTATGATAGACAGAGAGAGAATGATTGTACGATACCGTATCGCCAATAAGGGGAAGTTTATATTTCAAATCCCATGAAAACGAGCTTCTTGTAAAACGACGGGACGAATTTCCAGGCATCAGTGGCTGCCATCTTTTTTTTCTTTTTTTTTTTTGTACATTTAGTTAACGCTAACAAACGTTTTTAATCAAAAATTGGGAACGCGTGCAATGTCGAGGGAATAATCGTGTACATAAGAAGTGTGTATAGAGCTACAATACAGTTATTAAAGTTTAAGAAAAAAAAAAGAAACAAAAGGAAAAATATATATATACACATAAACGCAATCCGACACGGGGAAATATTTCATAGTGATTGTACCTATCAGCAAATTTTATAATATTACAGATAAAATTTCCTCCTGTCGGATTGCTTAAAGATCCGACTAGATTCTTAAAACTTTCTCTGTACAAAAAATGAACTTTCGCCCCGGCAGACTCTTGGGACAAGGTCGAAGGGGATGCTTCTGTCGTGTAAAATATTTTTCAATCAGAGACCTGGCGAATGTCAACGTATTGCGAACCGGAAGAGAAGTTTCGCAATATGCGTGACCGGAAGTCGCAAGCTCTGTAAAATCTTAAGTGCCACGATATGTCGTCATCTCCCGTGACGATCGTTAGCGACACTTTTTTTTTCTGTGGTTCTTGCCGTTGTGATTTTAACGCGTAAACGATCATCTTCTCTTCCTATTGACTTTCCTTTCCAATAAGTTTCTACGCGACGCAACCAAGAATAACAAGAGCACTATTATTTTTGGACTGGCTGTAAATAAAGTAATAAATATACAAGGTTCTTATACGAACAAGAAAGACAATTTTCATCAGTTCATTGCTTCCACCCCCGCTTGTCTTATTTAAATTTATCCTATTATTATGTAACTCGTCCTGAAGATCTTGCCTTAAAAAAAGTTTTTCAACTTAAGTTTAAACAGCTGAAACCGAATTTAGATTTTCAAGAGCGCCATAGACTTCCCATTCAAGAAAAATAACCCTTTGAATCATCTGAGTGGAACCTGAAGGGACGTACGAATGCATTCGTTTTATCTGGCATTGCTTAAATTTGCTGCTTATCACACTACCGGGTAAGGAATCGCCGTGAACCCTCGTTGACCCCGCCCATGCTTAATTCTCTTGAAGTCATCTACCCTGTTACAGTATCTACAGGTACTACAAGGGCAGCAGCCCAACTGTAGGTACATACCTACATCTACTACCAACATATCCCTTAACAATGCTCGAGCTCGTAGCAGCTACCCCTCTGAACGACAAAGCTTCGTTATCGCGTAGGGCTTAGAACTCTAAACAAGCGTGCTCACCCCTCTGAAACGTTAACCGTCAGCTATCCGACTGCAGTTAGTTACCTAAATATATAATATATACACCCTCTTACACACACGAGGAAAAGTCAACTGAGTATAAAGGGAATGGTGCTGATAAAGTTTTCAAGATTCGTTTGATTATTGTCATTTGAAAAAGATTAAGCTTCAATGATAAAATATAAATTATTTTTAAAATGTCTTTTGCATATTTAATTTTAAATTTAGTTTTTAATTATCCATAATATTTATCCTTCATGTTTAATACGTGGCTGCTACTGGAAACTCATTATGTTAATATTTGAAGTCTGTTGTCCATTAAGAAAAACTTTTAACACTTACCAGTGTTTGTACCATTGTTAGATTTAATGAATTGTTAAGGAAAATCAGTTTAGTGCTGTATAACAATTACGCGGTCTGCCGTAGAGCCAATATCAAGAGAAACCTTATTATACGTTATATGCAAAAGGATACTCGGATGGCTAGTCCTTATTATTAATCCGTCGGTTTATGACTTTCCAGCAACATGGAAGCAGCCGGGCTTGAATCCTTCCTCAAACTCTCGGAGTCGGACGTGGTTGTATCGTATAGGATGAGCACATCCCGATCCTCACATAAAACCCGGATTACATGGCCAATATCTGACTCGCATCCTTCCGTAGGATTACGTCACGGCCCTACGCGCCATATTTACTATCCGATGCGCCGGAAAGATCCCTGGTCTTATCGTTGTAAATTCATACGGCTTTGGTCGGGGTCATATTAAATTAAAATTGCCACCAGCTTGCCTACCAGCTTATTCCATAGGACAACCAATCACCTTTTTCTTTCATCCACTGTTACTGTCTGTACTTTTTTGGCCCTATGAACTTTTCGTTACTGGGTCCTGCAGGTCCTTTATCTGGAAAAAGATAAAGCGTTTAATGAGCATCGGACCATTTTCCACGTTTAACATGCAGCCAGAAAGAAAAAGTCATAAAAGAAAGGTATACCCGTCTTTTTGATTATTCCATTTCAAATGGTAACCAAATATTTAAATCCGGCTACGAGATTCCCATTTGCTCTTGTAATATTCTCTGGCTCTTCCGTTTCTGATCCCTGGCGTTAACTTGAGTAGAAATTCGTCCTCAATCAGTACCGCCATTGGAAACTCGTCGATTTCGCTGATCCCCGTATCTCTCTTCTTCGTTCACTCGGTGTGGCTTGACTTAGAATAAAATAAGTATCGGAGACAAAGATAGAGATTGAAAAAAAAGAGATACCATTTCTAGAAGTTTCTCCGTGCAGAGAAAGAAAATTAACCGAAAGGTCGTACTTTTTGACATTTAAATTTCCATTCATGGATCCTTCTTCCTTCGACCAGCACGCGATACAATATTCCAGTATTCGATTAATATTTCACTTAGTTTATTCTTAAATAGTACAGACTAGAAAGAAAAAACTTAAAATGTAACCTCAATTGGACTTTCATTATCCTCCCATTCAATTCCCATTCACTTATGACCTTTTATCGATTATTGATTGTTCTCCAGGAATTTATGTTGCACTGTCTGTCCCTTGTTAACTTACTGAGAATTCAATCATCCTCTCCTACTCCCCCGTACATTTCACCCTGCCTAGAATAACACAATCGATTTCAGTTTGATGAAAACTAATTTTCGTTTGTCTATAAAAATTTCGACCTGCAATAAATACACAGATGCGTATTAGATTTATCTTTTCTAATGGATCTTGACGCTTATCCATGATCTCACAGCCATTTATCACAATTAATTATTTTAATCCAACAGTCAAATTTGTTCAATCATTACACATACCTATCACTGTACAATGAATATTAGTAATGGACGATATGAAATTTCACTTAGTATTTTGAATCCACGTGCCAAACCGTTAGACAGGCCAAAGCTAATATCGGGAGAGAGAAAGAGTGAGACAGTTAGAGTGGATTCTGTTAATTACAGGACTCAGGCTTGCCTATGACGTCGGACGTCTCCAACAGAGAATCCACCCACTGACAATTTCGCCTCTCTCGAATTCACCCAGCTGCCACTGTGTCAGTTTGGCACGTCTGTACCACATACAGACACCATTAATGCTAAATCAGCGGCAGTTCCGTTTATGTAATAGTCGACGAATCGATTTCGAATACGTACGTCTACAATACCTGAAACAATGTATAAAATTCTGATGACAGTCCAAAAAAGATTTGTCTGATGAAACAACCACTTTTCACGAGCCAACGAAAGTTGAATTAAATGTCGATAATAACCAAAAGCAAAGTACTATAATTAAATTCACAATTTTCAAAACTTATAAACTCTTTCACGAGCCAAATTATATGTATCTTTATACATAAAAGTGGCGGAGCATGCATTTTCTAAATATTATAGCTGCTTTGATTCGCTTACGCCCTTAGAACGACTGACTCAAAATTTAAGTGGCTGTTAAATTTTCGCCAATTTGTCAACTGCGTACAAAAGCAGTAATACAGATGCATTAAAGCACTGGCAGCCATTAAAATACGTATTAAAAACCGTAATGTAACTCTATTGCCGTCTCAAAACTTATCTTCCCTGCTACTGCCTAGGTTTTGTACAATGTAAAGATATACCTATAGACGTATATTTGCAAATATGGTATATACAGTACGTAGATTAATTTATTTATGCATTTTCTATATATATATACGTACTGCATACTACTAGGAATATTACAAACCAGAGCAAACGGCCATTTAATCTTAACGGTGTATGCCATTCCCTTCATCTTGTGTCAAATAACACGGCAGCTCCTTAACATGAGTTTGACTAGTTTGCGAGAACGTTTGAGCGTGCAAACCTAACCTAAAATGTCAAGTAAGACATACGTGATTACACATGGTGCGAATCGACGTGCCACCGCTCGTTCAGTGAACGATTATATGCACAGAGTATACAAAACAATACGTATAAACGTAAAGAAGTGACTAGCCGTAATAGCTGGAGCGAGAAAAAGAGAAAAGAAAAAGCACAGCTGTCACAAATGAATATCCCCGCTTCTGGCAATGGATATAAAATTGTTTGGCCAAAGTAACGATCCACGTAGGGAATACGAATTTGTTTACTGGAAAACTGCAAACCCAATTCACATCTACGCGAACGCCCGGCTCGGGATCGTCACTCGAGGTGAAATAGATGCGAGAAAGTTTCTACTACTATCGCCATCTCGTTTGTATTCCCCATACTCACCCCTCTACGCTCTCCTGCCGTCGGCCATTGTTGACTCCGGCGGGACGAATAGAATTATTGTTATTTTTACGGGTACAAGTTTTCCACCGCTAAGCAGAAATCTATACGGGAAACGAAAAGTTCCCAGTCGATACTTTCACGTGAAAAGTGTTGTCGTCGTTCTCCTTCGAGGCGTCCTGGGCTTCCTTGACAGTGGGAAAGTTGAAAACCGCCCTAAAAGATTACAAAGGGTCGCCATTAAAACTTGATTTATGAAGCGTACGAAATTGCTCAACGGACTTATATATTTTTTTTTTCTTCTACTTTTTCTACTAACCATATACGTACACTGTAAGTGTATAGGGTGTTACGGTATTATCGGATCTACAGGATAAGGTGGTTTTAAGAGGGCATCGGAGATCATGAAAATAAGCTTGTTTTCGTAGGAAGTTCTTAGTTTTCGAATGGCAGCAGGTCAAAGTTTACCAATCAGAACGAGACAACAGAAATGGTAAGTTATTTACAAACTGAATTTTTCTATCTTGATTTTATTCCTCGATGGCTTCGTCGAGATTCTTTAAGATTTTTCACGGGACTGGAATAAAAATAATTACGTTTTTAATGCCCCGTAGCATAATGGCCAGTGCAATATGAGGTGTCTTATAAAGATGACGGAAAAGGTTCAGTCACGTTTTACCAAAGTAGAAACAGAGTGGAAATGTCGGAGTGGAACACGAAGTGTTTGGCTTTTCGATCAGGGACAATTTGACGATAAAAAAAATATATGCTGCTCCTAAAAAACACAAAGGGACTCTCTTCCTGTATTCGGTCGGACCTATTTCGTGTGACGTGATACAAATATCACACGCACAATATGAGTCAATGAGCACTTAGGCTATTTCTATACAGTAAAATGAGTTCGGGAAATGTTTTTTTCAATTTCATAAATATTGCGTAACATCAGACATTAAGGAGATTCGATAAACCAAGTGGAAAAAAAATTACGTAACAAATAACAACTAAGATCAAACCAATAAAAAAATTGAGACAGTCGTTATAGAGTCTACTTGAATATATACCTCTGTATAACTATACTATTTCTTGTTTAATACTAAAAATATAACCAAACCCCCATAACTCTAGATACAGTGAACTTTTCCCATTGTGAGTTTCTAAGTAACGCGCGAACCTTCTGGGCCGTGAACGAATTCGTCAAATCAACCCCTCCAGACGCCGACCCCCTTAAGGCTTAAGTCAATAAGTTTCGTTGTAGGCCATAAAGCAATATTGACTCTGTTGGCTCATTAAATTCTTTTCTAGTATTGAGTAAGAATTAAGAACAGAATAAAAAATTAATTTTGACATAGTGCAATTGAATTTTTCAAAAACGCCAATGACCAAGGGTACCTTCAAAAATTAATAGCAATTAGTATAACAAGGAGGGATCTGGACACAAATTCCTGCACTGGTATGGTTGCCTCTTACTTATTGTATCCAGATAAACGAGGAGACAACGCTGCTGGTAGTACTGGCAGTGAGTAGCAACGTAACTATAGGTAGAGCTACGGGGAATCCCCGAGTAAACTAATGGCAATTCAAACGTAAACTTGAAACTGCCAACTGTATTTGGTTCCTATAGGATTTTTCGACTTTGCAAATAGAATCTATATATAATATTCGTCAGGACTGGTCACTGTATTTAGTTTTATATGAAATTATTAATGACATTGCCGATGGTTTCGCATCCTTGAAAATTAATACGTATAAATTTAATATGGCTACACTGTATCGATATAAAAATATATAAAAAGTAGGAATCAAGCGATTCGTACTCCCTTAATCCTTTACCTCGTATTTTTCTCACGAGTAACTGTGTCGCGACGATAGTTTCGACGTCCACGAGGATGCAAATTAGATTTCGCGATGTCTCGCCGGTACAGAGCCGACAAAATAAACAAATAATTCAACAGGATCCCCACTGTAACTCCTATCGTCTCTATAAATGTTCCTTTCATGGGTACGATAAATAAAAATTTTTTTCTCAATATTTTACAATATACAGAGAGAAGTCGTAAAATTTTTCGTCCAATCGATGGATCTATGGAAATAGTAATTTAAAATTAAATAATAGGTCCTTTTACGTATTAAATATTTCCCGCGAATATTTCAGGATTTCAAAGTTCTTCTCGGTACTTCATTTATACAAATATATATTTCAGATTGACTGTCATTCGCAAACTGGATTCGTAATTTGACAAGTGATATTTTTGAGTTTCACGGATTACTATATACATATTACATGTCACGTTGAGGGTTTTCAATTTTTTTTTAATTTTTCCGTTGAATATCTAATATTCGTAAGATTAATTTTTTCGTATTTCATTACCCGTCACTGTCGCAGAATCATATATATATAAAGACGGTTCGTGATTTTTGGGGAGGAAAAATCAGAATGAATTCCTGTCGAGGAAGCCACTGCTTATATCCTCCAGAGGAATACGTTATTTTTAATCGGGATAACGCTTTTAGAATCCCGAGGTGTCAACGTCAAATTTTGATTTAATATTTGATTTGACAATGTAATTTGACTCATGGGATAAGCGGTTTTTTTAAGTACCGGTTTACAGCTCGTTCTGTTATGTCAGGCGCGTGCCGGCAGATGGCGCTTGGGCGCTCGTTAGTTCTAATTCCAGTCGCTCGGCCGGATTTTCGATTCTCGAAATATTGAAAGTAATAATCTCTAATATTATTTCCTCATGATCGTCGCTGTGAACGATTTCAATGAAATTACGTAATATTGGAAATAGAAAGGTCCTATTTTCCCTTTCCCTGATCGGCGTCGTTGTAAGAGATCGATAGGAGTTTTGAGGAATATTAAGATTTGAGTTCTCCAGAATTGGATAATTTATTATGGAAAAAGCATAGAGAGGGGAGAGGGAGATATAAGAGCGGAACGTTACAACATATATAAATGCATTTTACAAAATCGCATTCACAATTTACATTTTTGGAATCAGGGTGTCCACCATAACGGTCTGTTGGTCAATGATTACAATACCAACAGTAAGTTCATTAAAAACAGAAATACGTGACTGTCCGACCATAATAATGAATTTATCGAATCATCCGTGTAATTTGGCAAACGTATACCTGTACCCATAGAGATCCAAGGGATACAGGTAGTTTCATAAATAACCATTACTATTAGTATTTTATGTAGTATAAAAAATATTTTTAAAAAGTTCATTTCCAAAACTGTCTTACGATAAATAATATTTCGGACTTCCGATTTCGATTGACTTTTGGGAATAATAACCCGTGCAAAAAGGATCAAGTTACTGCGATTGGATCCTCAATACCTTAGAATGATCTAAGAATTTTCTAGATACGTGGCTACAAGCATCTTTTGGGTAAAAGTATGTTTTTCAATATATATAAAAAATATCAGTTCGTTAAATAGATGAATCTGGATTAAAAATTTGATAAATGTCTCCCGACCTCTACACCTTTCAACTACTTGAAGCGTGAAGCGATTTCGTTCACTGATACGAGATCATCAGACTGGAAGACATCAATGACTGATGATACTTGGGATTTCAACATTTTCCATAATAAAGAAAAGAACAGTAGGACGTTTAGTCATTTTTTGAACGAATTTTATTTCACGGTACGTGAACTGTATTCGCAGGTGCCGATAGGACTTATATATTTACACGGGTACGTCTCTTCGTTTGTAAATAGCGTGAGCGGATTTTGAATTAAAATATAATAAATATTTTTTTTTCAGAAAACGACGCTGCTGAAAGACGCCGAACGTTCGTATTTCGGCAGCTGAATTTAATGGAGGACAAATCTTAAAAGACGGGCCGAGGATAGCGTGTTCTCAAGGAATAGCGAGTAAGGAAATAGAAAAGAAAATTACAAAGCGAGACACATGCATATTTCATGTAATGTTATCCGGCTGGGAATCGAATTATCGGGACGCCACAAAAGCTCACTACGGGTCGATAGGTATTGACCGAGACGTCGGGACGCTTCAATTGTTATACAATGAAAGAGCGTCGGTCGTGACGTATTCGTGTAAAAATAATTTTAATTCTGGCCCGTCTGTTTCTTGTCGATTCCTAATCAGGTATTTAAACGTCAGATTTTCATTGATGGAAGCGAATGAATATGCACTGCTTACAGTCTGCAGCGATTTGATGAACGGATTTTTCACGGGAGACACGAAGAGAAACGAAAATTGTCATGGAGACGTTACGCATATGGAGACGTCGCTTTGTCTATTCAATGTGGAAATTATTATAGTCGTTTTTATTATTCAAACTGGGCAAAGTTGATTTAATTTTCGTATAAGACGTGCAGTATGGTGGTCGCGTGCGTGTACGACTTTCATTTTCTTTTAAATCGCGAGACCTGGAATTTAACGAAGATTTGAGAAGAATGCATTTTAAAGTAGGCGTTTTGCATAATCTTACGGGATCGTCGCGTGTCAGAGTTGGTCCGTTGGAAAGAGGAAGAGAAAGAAAAATCGTTTGGTCTCGTTTCCATCTTGTAAGGCAAAAGGTATAAGGCTGCAATTTGCATGCATTCGGAAATATCATGGAAAACGTGGGAGCTTGTCAATTCTATTTTGTTTGTTTTTTCAATGTGTTTTTGCCTATGGAGGTAAATGGTTTGAATATATGACCGTTGGGAATTCAAATCAAAAGATACAAATTTATATGTTTTTTAATGACTGAAGTTTCACTGCTATTGTACAATGATTGAAGAATATTTATTGAAAAAGAACAATATTTTTTTCGTTGCTATTTTAATTTATCAAGCGGATTTTCATAGGATCTTATTAATTAATTAAATGCTCTCTACTTGATCCGCTTTTTTATTTTATTAAAGCATCTTGTTCTCCGTTTATTGAAGGCTAGATACTTATTCGGATGCAAGAAGAGGGAAGCAGTCCTACAGAAGTACGATAGTGACTATTCTTTCGAAATTTATTCAAAATATAAAATTGAGGCTAAATCAAAATCTCGCAAAATATATGTAGCAGATGAAAATTGAATTGAAATTGTAAAATGTTGAAAATAAATTACGCTCAAATTGGAATAATAATAAGTTAAGTGTATTAAACCTTTGCACTCGATATCCCCCCGTTTTCTGTATATTTTGCCGCTCGAGAGACGGCAGTCAAGTGAAAAGGGTTAAAATAATTAATTAAATCAATAAAGTTAGATATTAACACTTGGAAATCAGAAATCACGGCCAAGAATATTTAGAAGTATAGGAAGTTGGCCAAAATTGTGTGTGCGCAAATTCATCGCGCAGGACTCACCGAGTTGGGGGAGCCGGGGAGTGGGGAGAGCGCCGAAGGCAGTGGCCGGACTCGAAGCGCGCATTCTTCCTCGAGCCGGTATCGTATACTGGTCTTGATTGGTTTCTTGGAACCACCTTTCTTACCCATTTCCAACCTTCTTGTTTTTCTATATTCATTTCTTCTTTACTTCCTTATTTCTTTATCTTTCGTTCATTACTTTCTTATTTATCTCTTTCCTTCTTTCTTCTCTTCCTTTATACCTCTATTCCTTACTTTTCTACTTCTTGACTTCTTTATTTCTTAAGCTTAACTCACTGAGCTTGCTCTGTGGGATGTGGCGAAGGTTGTAGAGTCAAATATCGTCCCTCGGGACGCATTCGAATAAGTATCTAGCCAATAAATAGAGAATCTGTTCTAAGCGCCCACGGATCATCTTCGAACGCACCTATCATAGGTGTGTTTGCAATCCGGTCAAGAGAAAAATAATTTTTACTTGTAACTTAAAGATGCTTTGATAATATAAAGACAAATTACTGAGCAAAACGGAGAAAATAGAGAGCAGTTAATTAATTAATAAAATGATATGTAAAATCTGCTTGATTATTTGGAGTAGCAATAAAAGAAATAGTTTTCTGTATCAATGAACATATTGTAATCATTGTATAATAGCAGCGGAGCAATTAAGAAAACGTAAGGAGCATTTAAATTGTATTATTTTAGGCATTAAAAACATGCATGCTCATCTTTTGGCGCTAGCTTCCCCATAGTAAATCGTTCGCCTTGGAACACATACGCTGCCGTGGCGTTAGCTGATACGAACTATAGCGATATCATAGACTAAGTTTACACGTACGGGTTTTAAAAAGGATTAGCCAATCGCGCGTAAGTTTTAAAAAGAACAGGCCAACGCGATTGGTTGAACGTTTCTAAAACCCGTACGCGAAAACTTAATAGTTTACGATACCTGAGATTCATCCAATGGCGACAGCTTCCTTCTCTTAGAGCCAACAGCCAATTGGCTGAAATAATATTTTTGGTTTTTTGACACCAAAAGTTATTGCAAATTTAAAAAAAAGCCGGTACAGGCAGGGCATTTGTTTATTAGCATAACATAACACTATTTCGCCAATGGATTTTCAAAAGATGCGCATACGCACTGTGTCGACGAAAGTGAAACGTTACTTCTGATGCCAGCTGAACTTTAGCTTTCAATACAAATTTAACCGGTGAGAAAATGGCGCCTCAGGAACCAACACCGTTTGATCTTGCGTATACCGGCAAAACAGCTGCCGTTAAGATTTTACTTAACGAGAACCCAAAACTTAAGTCAGAGGCTGACAGCGTGAGTAAATCTTTGTGAGTTATGTAAAGAATTTCATAACCTACGTGACTGCTTTAATCTAGAATGGACGAATGTTGATACACTGGGCTGCTTTGGGAGGACACGATGATCTTGTTACGCATTTACTATCCCTGGGCGTTCCTGTGGATCCTGTCGATGACGTGAGTATTGAATTATAATATAATTCATTGTTAAAAATCTCAGTATATCCGCGTCAGTGACACTGCGATAAGGGACGCAGTCGGCCATGTTAGCGCATGCGCATAGTTAAGCCGCGTCGTGCCAAGAAGCAGCGCCATAAATTTGAATTCCTAAATGGCATACTTGAAATTTGTCTTTATCATTATGACAGACAAATATGACACCGTTGATTCTGGCAGCGTCAGCCGGCCGTGACAAGGTTGTAAATGTTCTTCTGAACGAAGGAGCTGATCCCAATGCAAAAACAGTAGATGGACATTCCGCACTGCAGTATGCAGCATCGAAAAATTGGAAAACCATATGTGCAGCTTTACTCGAAAAGGAAGCAGATATAAATATTTGTGACAAAAGAGGTGCAACGCCACTGCACAGAGCCGCGTCCAAGGGTAACACAGCAATCGTCAAGCTTCTTCTGGAGTATAGAAATAACTTGAAAATAGGTGAATATTGAAAACTAAGGAACGTGGGCTTTGTGAAAATTTATTACATACCTCTCTTTTCAAATTTAGATAGCAGAGATGCCTCTGGAAACACGGCATTGCATCTAGCCTGTGAAGAGGATCGAGAAGAGGAGGCTAAGCTCCTGGTGAGTAACGGAGCGGACGTGACTGTAACGAACAAAGACCGCAAGACTCCGTTCGATTTGGCGAAACCAGCTCTCTTGCGACAGCTAAAGGAGATCAAAGAGAGGAATGCGTAAATCTTAAGGGTTAACCAGTAATCCGATAATCTTGATTTAATTTTTCATCGTTTATTGTATCTCTTATATACTTAAGACGCGATCAACCTTTTTGCGTTTAATTCATATAAAATGTATCAAAACCATCTCTCTACATCTTGTCGGTTCTCCATCAAATTTCCAGTCTCGTCAAACAAATTTGTAGAATACCGCAGTCCTACCAGTCCCCGTGCTAATTCATCTTCCTCCTCCTAACTCGTCAGAAATTTCTATTTGATCTAAAGTCTAAACGCATCCTGAGATTGATACTCGCTCGAAGACGCAATGAGGATTCACAGACGACACCGACTCCCGCACCAATTATATACATAATGCATAGTTTTTATTTTCATTCTATACTCCTTTCTCTGTTTCTTTCTTTCACCACGACAAGGAAGATCAAACAAAGACAATTGACTTAGCGTTCGATGATCCTCACTCCCGGACAGACTCTCTGCTTCTGATTCTTCACAGCAACTGTTCGCTAATATCCGCCATTTGTTATTCATGAAAAACATACAGCCTAAAGTATATCTAAGAAGCCGCAATCTGCTTACATTTCTTGTTTACATTTTTATTCTTTTCTCGCTGTTCTCCATTTACTTTCTATGTTCCATTTTGTGGCTCTGCGTCTCTCCACTTATTAGCGTTGCAAACTCTAATCGCAAAAGGCCTATTCTGTACAATGACCGATCGTTATGTCGCGTGCGCGCTAATCGCTCTGCGTATAAAAAAATATACCAGCCGAGCAAAGGAACGCGCGCGCGCATGCGCGCTATGCGCCATTGTCGATAAATGCCTTTGAATACAAAGAATTTTTCATAAAATGCCTATATATAAAAATGCGT
The DNA here is from genome assembly GCA_030142595.1 of Trachelus iudaicus. Lineage (NCBI taxonomy): Eukaryota > Metazoa > Arthropoda > Insecta > Hymenoptera > Cephidae > Trachelus > Trachelus iudaicus. The sequence continues at coordinate 327,915 of JARQTH010000358.1, read as the reverse complement.
GTATAAAATTCCATCGCCTCGGTCGCCATTACGCGCTACATATTATATTCTTTTTTCATTTATCTCCGTCCTTCGATATCAGATTCCTTCTTCACGATTAACTTTATCTCGGTAACACGTACCGCCTCGAAACGTCTGCGTTTCATTTTAAAAGATCGCTCCGTTGAGCACAATCAAAAAAAAAAGAGCACGCCACGTGCAAATAAAGAAATCAAAGGCGACGAAAACCAAAAACTTAAGTACAAAGCTTGAAACGAAATAAAAAATGTATCTCCTTAAGCAAGTTTATTGATCCTGTGCAGTTGAATGACACGGGAAGATGTTTAACGAGGAATTGGATCGAACAGACCGGAAGCAAGGATATACGGGAAAATTGAATTTAGGTAAGTTTCAATTAAATATATACATATATATTTATATATATTATATAATGCCAAAAAATATATATATATATAAATGCATGTGCGACTGAACCGTATAAAAAGGTTCTTCTCGAGACAATAAAATCCCGGGGAAAAGGAATTGGACACGGGAGGATGGGAATAACTGAAACGACATGGCGATGACGATGATATTAAGAACAAACCGTAATAAAGCGAGCATACCGTAAAGAAGAACAAAAAAATGTATTCTCATGGGAAAAAAAACCTTTTAAAATGAAACTCTAAAGTTTTGCAGGAGGTATAACGCCTTGGTAAAACGTTGCCATAGAATTATTGGGGTTTCTCCATGGCACCGCTCTCCATATTATTAGTTAATTATAACAAAATAATTACTATAATAATATATTGGCCAGAGGATCGGGTAAGGGCGTCAATGACGATGATCGTAATAATAGGAATAAAATAAAATAAAATAATATAATAATAATAATAATAAACATTAATGTCTTAATTCTATCTAAGTGTGTTATTCAGTTGTTATGTCCATTATGCAGCGAATCGCCCTCGTATATATTTTTTTTTTTTAAACAAATTGGTTCTCTATTTGCCGTCGACTTTCAGTAATATTCTCCATTTTTCGCGCGATCTTGAGTATCCTGTTTCGTTTAATTCATGCACCTTCGTTGGCTTTCCATTTTTTTTTTTTCTTCCGAGTTTTTCATCGAATATCTATTTCCGCGTGTTGTAAAATTTTCGATACTCGCAGAGGCACCTCGCATGCAAATTTATTATTTTGAATAATCGTATTCCCGTATATCCCCGTCCCGTCGTATTTCGCTCAATGATAATGAAACCGCTCGGCGGCCCCAGAGTTAGTAAGCCGAAGATTTAAAGTTATGTACACATTGTAAACACATGGTTTTTTTTATTCTTTTGTTACCCATTCGTTTTCTTTTTTTTGATGGCATCTCTTTTTTAACTGTGAGGAGATAATTAGCGGTATTGACACTCCTATACGATACAGGAAGAGAAGGAAGAACGTGTAAGAAGAAGAAGAAGAAGAAGAAGAAGAAGAAGGAAAAACAGTGGAAAGAACTGCGTTTAGATATAAAAATTAAGGTTAGGATTTAGGTCGAGGTGGAAAGGTCGATTGATGATGAGAAATGAAAAAAGAAAGGGAAAAAAAAAAGAAAAAAGAAAGAAATTGTTTCCTATCGCCTATCACCTGGTATACGCACACGTGGTTTCCGTCATATCATCACGTGTGCCGCCATTAATTATTTTCGTGCTTTTACAATCGCATCTACCGTGTCGGCACAATACGATCTGCTTTTGCCGAAGCGACCCGGATTCATTGGATGATCCGTATGCGTTTCCTTCCTACATTCTAAACAGCGAAGAGACACGCTCTTCGTATCCACGCCATGACTTCTTCCCTTATCAGACTGTGGTTGCCTATTATGCGCTGCATCTTTGCTGGTACGTATGTTATTCTCATTGAAGATCCTCAGTTGACCGTCTCCTCGCCGTCGATACTCTCATCCTGGGTTGTCGAATCATCGCCAGAACCACCAGTCTGTACCGAACCACGTTTTGATAATCTCGTGGAGGTTAGGCTTATACCTGGTGCGCCACGCCTGGGAAAAATTGATGGAACGTTAGTGTATTCATTATAACTGAGATCAGGGCTGTAGTTTCTATTGGTTAAAATTATTAAGGTTGGACATGGACGGAGCCAACTCACGTGTGGTAGCACCGAAGAGTTGGGATTCTTGGGTTCAGGATGGGTATTCGTTTGGTTTTCTACGATAGCTAGGTTATGGTTAAGACTCTTTGTGGAGATGCAGAGATATTCTATGGTTTTACCTAAGCTTGCTCTTCAAGTTGGCCACTTCTCGTGTCAGGGCTTCCTGGGACTCCATCATATCTTCCATTTCTCTCTGTGCTTTCCTCTTCTGTGATTTTTCCCGGCCGATTTCCTCTTCGGCTTCGTCGAGTTGTCTCTTCAGTGTCTTCAGCCGGGCGTTTACTTTCTCGACTTGTTCCTTGTACTGATCTGCGTTTCTTCTCTCGTCCTCGAGTTGCAGACCCATTTCTTTAAGCTTCTTGTCCAACTTCCGGTTGATCTTTTGCTGCGCGAAGCGTTCCTTGGCCTCGGCTTCGAGCTGCTCGTCGAGATTGTTGATTTTCGATTCCAATGCTTGGATCGTTGCCTTCGTCTTGGTGCGCTGAGCCGTTTCGAGTTCTGCTAACTTCGCTTTGAGTTCCTTGTTTTGTCTCTCGAGAAGCACCCTCTGGGACTCTAGCTTTTGTGTGGTGGAACGCTCTGTGGCTAGGTCGGAGGTCAGTTGTTCGATTATTAGCTGACCCTTTCTTGCCTTGTCCATGACGACCTCGCCGCTCGACTGCTCTTCTTCGAGGTCCTCTTCGAGAGACGTGATCCTAGCTTCTAGTCGTCGCTTCTCATCCAGCAAGAGGGTGTTCTTGTTGGCGTTGTTATGGATCTCCTCCTGGAGTTCATCGCGTTCACTCTCGGCAGCACGACGGGCACGTTCGCTGCTGGCCAGATCTTCAGTGAGCTGGGTCAGTTCAGCTTCAAGGCTCTTCACTTTACGTTCAGTTTCCTTCGCACCAGCTGCAAGCTCATCCCTGGCAGCTCTGGCCTCCTCGGTTTCCCTTGTGGAGTCTTTGAGCTGGGCCTGAAGTTTCTTCAGCTGTTTAAGTGCATCTTCCTTGACCTTGTTGTGCATCTCCAATTGTTGTTCCATGTCCTTGTGGTCGGCTTCCATTTTCTTACGCTGGGCAATAGCGGCTGCACGTTGTTTCCTCTCGTCCTCGAGTTCAGCCTCCAGGTCGCGCAACTGCTTGACCAAACCTCGGCGCTTCTCCTCTGCCTGCTCTTCCTTGGCTTGAAGGTCGCGTTCGAACTGCGCCCTGAGTGCTTGCATATTTACTTCCAGTCTCAATTTTGCATCCTCTGTAAACTGAAGCTCATCTTCAAGTTCCTCAACTTGGGAACGTTGTTCGGCAAGTTGCGATTCCAGCGCGCGTTTGGCCTTTTCCAATTCATGCACATTCTTGTCTGCGGTACCTTGGTTGTTAACCAACTCGTCGAGTTCAGCTTGAAGTCCTCTACGACCTCGCTCCAGTTCCTCGACCTTGTCGTTCAACTCGTCCAACTCCCTGGTTAAAGATAATACTCTGGTTTCCTTCTCACGTGCTTCACGTTCTGCAGCGTCTCTCTGTTCAGCATATTGCTCGGAGACAGCCTTCTCCTCGGCAAGGACCTTGTCGAAGTTCTTTTGCTTCTTTTCCAACTCGAGTACTTTAGCTCTCTGTGCTTCGAGTTCGATGTTGCTGTCCTCCAACTCTGCCTGGATCTTCTTCTTAGACTTGTCCAGTTTGTCATTGGCTGCCTGAAGCTCCTCGACCTGTCGTTGAAGTGCTTCAATATCCTTCATACACCTCTTTCTAGCTTCCTCGAGAGCAACAGCCGCCTCCGCCTCTTCATCGCCGCGCTTCTTTGCTTCAGCCAATTGAACTACCAAACTTTGAACTTGTTTGTCCAGAGCACGTTTTGCTTCTTCCTCTTCCTCTAGCTGATCGTGCAAGCTCTCCTTTTCGCTTTCCAGTGCACGCAATTTGGAACTCAATGCCAATTTTTGTCTGGTTTCTTCTTCCAGTTGTTGCTGAATCTCTGTGAATTGAGCCTCGCAGGTAACTGATGCTTTCAGCGCAGCGGAAGCTTTTAATTCTGCTGTCTCTAGTTGCTGGGAAATACTTTCAGCTTCTTGTTGGAGTTTCGCTGCTTTCTCTGCGAGTTCCTGTCTAGCTCTTTCAACTTCAGCTACCTTTGCGTTCAGCTCAGCCAACTGTTGCTCTGCTTGTTTTCGTCTACGATCAGACTCTTGTCTGCTGGCACCAATGGATCTAAGTTCAGTGGCCAGATCGGCGTTCTCCGCCTCTAGGGAACCCTTAACCTTTTCAAGGCCTGCTTTTGTTTTCTTCAGGGCGTCCATTTGCTCATTTAGAGCAGTCAGTTCTTGAGTGTGCTTATGACGCATTTCAGAAAGCGTCGCTTCGTGAACGGAAGTCTCATCCTCGAGATTCTTTTTCAACGTGGCGAGTTCCTGTTCGCGTTTACTTCGCAATTCTTGTTGTGCAGCTGTAGTGTCCAACGAGTCCAGAAGCTCATTTTTCAGAGCTTCCAATTCCTCGTTAAGGTCACGCCTAAGCTTTTCAGCCTTACTTCTGGAAGCTTTCTCAGCCTCAAGATCTTCCTGAAGTTCTGCTAACTGTGACTCTACTTCCCTGAGTGCTTTCTGTGACTGGGCCTTAGCAGCAGCCTCCTCGTCAATTTTCATCATCGCCTGGGTCAATTCCTCCTCACGCTTTCCTAACTGAAGCTGCAGTTCTTCTACCTGGGTTTTCCTTTCTGCCAATTGTTCCTTGAGATCTGACACTTCCGTTTCTACTTTCCTTTTAGATCTGTCTACTTCCTGTCTCTGTTGATGATCCTTAAGCAATCTTTCCTCCAGGTCAGCTATGGTTGCTTCGTGTTTGGCTTTTAGTTTTGCCAAGTGCTTAGCTTTTTCTTCTTCCTCGGCCAAGGTCTGGGACAGATCATTCGATCGTTCCTCCAAGAGTTTCTTTTCCTTCAGGAGTTTCTGATTAGTATCATCGGACAGTGCTAGGTCTTCCTCAAGTTTCTTGATCTTTGCATCGCACTGTACTTTCTCTAGCTGCAATTTCTGTCGTGCCCCCTCTTCTTCTTCCAACTGTTCTTCCAAGTCACTAATATTCAACTGCAATTTCTTCTTCTCCGCAGTCAATGCAGTGCTCCTCTCTTCCTCCTCCTCGATACGAGCCTCGAGGTCATGAAGAATTTCTTCAAGTTCTTGTTTCCTAGCAGCGAGCCTAGCACGCATTTCCTCAGCTTCAGCACAAAGTTCAACTTCGGCTTGCAATTGTTCAGCCAGCATTGTCTTCTCTTCGATAGCTTGTTGGTACTTTCTTTCGTACTCCTGCGCAGAGTGCAGCTGCAACTCCAACTTGTCACGAACCTGCTTCAGCTCATCTTCTTTCTGCGTAAGCTTCTCCTCCTGCTTGGTCACCTCCAACAGTGGCTTCACCTTCGTATAAAGCCGCCACCATTGCCAATTGCGGAGTTTCAAATAAGCTGCGCAATTCCTCTGGATAATGCGAATAGCATTAAGCTGCTGGAGACGCTTCTGATAATTACGTCTAGCCAAGAAGCCACGACAAAATGCTTGGAAGTTGACAATAAGGTCTGTGATCTTGTAATCACGCTCCTCTTCAAGGTGCGCCAAAACACCCGCGCGGAAAAATATTTTCGATTGACCAACACGGTATAGATTGGGATCTAACTCCAGAGCTTGAATCTATAAAGAACAAAGGATCAGTTTTCACAAGAATTAGTATAAGCATCATTATGAATAACTAATTAAATCTTTAAAATACTCACCATTTTTTCACAAGCTTTCTTTCCGTCCATGAAACCTTTAGGAATGACATTCGGCGTAAGAAGTTCATATCGCTGTCTGAACTCCTGGAAAGGTATCCTATTTGGGAATCCTTGTCTACAGATACGAATGCCCTCCAGGACACCGTTGCATCTCAGCTGATCCAGTACCAGCGGTGCGTCAATCTTACCAGCTCTCTTCTCATGATTAGGAATGATACACCTGACGAAGTTGGGATTTGTGTTACGTAAGGTGACCATCAACTTAGCCAACTGTTCCTTGTACAATTGAGATACTGTACGGAACATGCCCTTCCTGGTTCTGGCACCAAACTGTGTATCGGTAAGTGCTTGCTGAGCCATACCAACAATTTCAGCATCCTTCCAGATGTGACAGACAAACGGATCCTGAGATGCTTGCAAGAGACTAACGACATTCTCATTGAGAGGATCCATATTCTTCATAAGCCATTTGGCGGCAGAATAATCAACTTTACCGGCGTAATGAATAATAGCAAAGTCAGCTACGCCACGAAAATCTGTCTTCATAAATTTAGGATGAACACTATGAGCTCCTACCAATTTTTCCACGAATGTCTTATCGGTTGCCTTGGGGAACCAGCACTCTTCATCGAGAAGAGCCATTATGCCCATAGGCTTGTCTATGAGGTCTATGGTGGGTTGAAGATCAAGACCAAAATCAATGAACTTCCACTCGATACCCTCGCGCTGATATTCCTCCTGCTCCAGGATGAACATAGTATGATTGAAGAGCTGCTGAAGCTTCTCATTCGTATAGTTGATGCACAGCTGTTCGAAGGAGTTCAGCTCGAAGATCTCAAAACCAGCCATATCAAGGATACCGATGAAACTTGCTCCCTGCCTCTTGGTTCTGTCCAATGATCTGTTGATTCTATTAACCAGCCAGCGGAACATCCTCTCGTAGCAGGCCTTGGAGATGGCTTCCACAGCGAACTCAACCTGTTCCTTGGTCTGTGCCTTAGTTACAAAGTCGCGACCGACTTTGATTCTAGGCTTCAAAAATGCCTTAGTCATTTCCGTTACGCTGAGGCCCAGAAGATGTGAAATCTTCTGAGCCACAGTGTTATCCGGTAGAGTGGCTTGGTCGGAATTTCTCTCTTGGCGAAATTGCATTGAACCGAATAACATGACTGCAGAAACAATACGGAATATGGATGCGAAGTCTTCGTTGGTCATTCCCATTATGTTCATGGATTTTACTGTGGCAGCGAATTCAGCAGCGTCGTCCACGCCTGGTACTGGTAACGCTCCGTTCGATAGGAACGGATAGAGCTTAGGATCCTCAAGAATAAATTCCTCTGTAAATGACAACAATGTTTGCAATAATTATTAGATATAAAAAAATAGCTGGAACCATATTAATTTTAAATCATTTTCATACTTTTCTGTTCAGCCGAAGCTCCTGCCAGCAGCTGATAAAATATGTGGAAGGTCCTTTCATCCTTGGCTTGTCGTATAGCTCTAGATTTTTCCAGAAGATACGTTTCAATGTTTGCTCCAGCAATGTATCCGGATGCATCGAAATTGATTCTAATGAATTTACCCTGAAATAGAAGGAACAAACGTAAGCAACTAATATTCTTATATCAAGATTCGACAAAGAAACATTGTATTTTCTTACAAAGCGTGACGAATTGTCGTTCTTCACTGTTTTTGCATTTCCAAAAGCTTCCAGTATTGGATTCGCTTGGAGTAGTTGCTGTTCCAGTTCGCCCTGCGACACAAATTATCATATCAGAGAGTCCACAATGGTGATTTTAAATAAACAGGAGAATCCTTCGCTCGGTAGCCAATTGTAAGTATGACAAATTACCACAAATAATATCCCAAATAAAAAACAAGGACCTAAATTCCTCAATTCTAATCACTCTGACTTCTGACGTAACGTCATAAGCAATCGTTCTGTTCTCCAAATGCATTGAGATACATATTAGATGCCAAGATTTTCCAAATGTCAAAAATATTTTGAGTTATTCGTTCCAGAGGAAAATTACCGAGAAACATCTCAAATCAAACCGGGACATTCTAATCTATTAATAAATTAAAAATATCTAAGAACGATCACTTAATTAGCTTCAAGTCAGTGGTGCAATGTAGCATGGATTTTAGAGAAGGGATCGGATGACGGTTAAGAAAAAAAAAAAAAAAACAGACAAAAGAAACATAAATATATCCATTAAACGCATGACAATTAATAAATAACAAAAACCAATTAGAAACGAATTACGTGAAAAAAGCGGCACGTAGTACATAAATAAAAAAAATATGGCAAAAACGTTAAGAAGCGTCTCACTAAAATTTCTAAAATTTGACATATATAAAGCAGTAGCGTTAAAAAATTGAAAAATAAAATTACCAAGTAACCCACGTACCATTTGTACGTAGATAAGTTAACGTACAGAATGAAAAATATATAGACCGCAAAAAAAGAAGTGAACAAAATTTTCATAATCATATCAATATTTATCACTGTCACGTTAATTACCGCAAACTTGTCCGATCCGGTCCCATGTCCCTGGATTCAAAGGCAGCGGGAAAAAGTGCGTCAAAAAATTACGTGTTACTCAAAAAGTATAATTGTACAAATTAAAAAATAAAAAATAAAGTTACCAACGGGTACAACAGTGCGATATCGCATATGAATAGCAACGAATCTACAGTACCGTTATATATACATATACCTATAAATGTACAATAAAATATCTCCAAAGGAAGTTATAACAACAACAAGAAAAATAGCCAAAAAATAACACGAGCAATTGTATGAGCGATTAACAATAATAACAATTTTGTGATGTTAACAATTGAATTGTTAATAGCACGCGCTATCCGTAACCACCTTGTTAGTAAATAAAACAGTAGCGAATGTGAGTACAGTAAAATAGCAACAACAACAACAAATTTCATAGGCAAAGCTTCTTATAGAACTTCAAATAGTATTGAAGTGGCGATTCGTTCTTTTTTTTTCTCATACTTGATCCAATATTTGAACTTACTATGATTAACGCCGGACTTGGGGTCTAGACGTGAGAATGGCCATGGAAAATCAGCACCGAAAATAAAAGAAGTTTCAGAATTAGCCACTAGTTGGTAGCTTCGCTAAGCTAGCAGCAATATATATATATATATATATATATATTTTATTTTATCCGAAACACAACGTCTGCGCGCGCACTTAGAATTTCCTTCGCGTTTTCCCCGTCGCGTTTTCTCCGTCATGTTTTCTCCGTCAGGTTTTCGTCCCTGACAGTTACCAGCCGTCGCTGGTTTTTCTAACCTAATCATCGTGAAACGCGTACCTTCGACTACCGACGTAGAGAACGAAACCTTTTTAATCTCTTTACACATTTTGATTCTAGTCACTTTCTCTCAGTCTCCTTCGTACGAGAGACAGTCGAACGAAGAGATTCAAAGAAAAGGTCGTAAAAGAACAAAAAATCACATTGCACAACGACCGGGAATTATAAATGGACGACGGTAGACGGGCGAATCTCCATGTGAAAAGTCCTCGGCGATTTTTGTTCGTGTATGATTTCTCTTTCTTTTTACCATAGAGACAAAATGAGCCTTTTGACTCGAGGAATACCGTACACTTTTGTCAGATATGAGATAGCTGTACGTTATGGAGAATTAAAGCTCGTAAAAAAAAAGAGGGATGACTTTTTTTACGCATATTTTGACTAAGCTTTTCTAATGACTATTCAAAAGGTCCCGTGTAAACCAGCCATACCCAAGAGTAAGAGATAAATTCCTTTAAAAAAAAAAAATAATTACGAGGACTAACCCTTGCCCTAGTCTAGTCGACCACTTATCATTAGAACGAGAGTGTTATTGCGTGATCATATCCATCCCGTGAGGCTAACTGTAAGATACTAAAAGAAAAAAAAATGTGTATACACAACTTTAACGTGCCGACGAATTGATTTACGTGTATGATACAATTCTTATGTATAATAGCATATATTTATTTCCTATGCGTCATAGTATGCTTATATATATTATATAGAGTTACATAAGCGAAGGTAATGTATTTTTTTTCCTATATCCATTGACAGAACGTTAACTTGCGCGAGAGATGAAGAAAGGCTTCTGAGTGTTTGGATTCTTACGACTTTTTCCGTATACGCTGCGAGCGCGACAGAGACAGACTTATTGGTACTTTCACGAGTGAAACAAAGACAGACGTACGGATCAATAGAAATTGCTCAACAGGCATCCTTTTCGAATGGACTGTGCTCTGGGGAAAAATTTTGAGTTTGTGTTGTGCGAAAAAGTTATATAAAAAATTGCGCGAAATAACTAGCTGTACAGTATGTTTCAGAAAGACTGGTCCAGTCGACGTGACCATTGAGAGAATGAACGTCACTGTTTCTTCATAATTTGTTGGGTCTCGCGTAACGTCATAATATCCGCATCCGCTTTGACAATTCCGTGATAAGAAAATTGTCCGAACGATAAATTCGCGTAATCCGCGCGACACGTATCTTCCGGCGACAGAAGTCGTCCGAGGTGTATGGGTAAGGGTAATTACTCGCGTGGCCAAGAATGGTCGTAAGGAATTCGCGAGGTCGTGAATAAAATTACGCACGAGTTGGCGAAACCGCGAGAGTCCGATTGTTGGCGTTAATAATCGCGCGAATGATACGCGACGCGTGTTACAAGGATTCGCCTGCAATTGATGCAATTGATGGAATGCGATTTGAAAGCGCAGGGACGATTCCACCACGGAAATCTCGTTGACTGGACGACAAAGAGAGGTTATCGCATGGCGAATTAAATATTCATAGACGGTAAAGTGCGAAGATAATAGAACAAAGAGAGAAATGAGACTGAATAAGAGTGAATAAGAATTAGAAAAAAAAATGTTCTACGAGATTCTTGACCTGATTCCACCGATTTCGAAATTGAAAAAAAAATATCGTTAGGTACCTCAATTAACGAGAATCGAATAAACTTGAGCGACGACCGATGAGTTGTCTAATATTTTGAATTTTTCTTCTGATATTATTAAGACTTCGGTTAGATATCATAGTTCGAACGATAATTATAGATTCTTATCGATGTCATTGTGTCGTCGTAAAAGTATAAGTTATCTAAGTCAGACGAAAAATATTTTGCGATTAGCTTATCGCGTCCTCAATTGACAATCGTACGTGCGACGCGATTGCGAAGCTGGTGCATTCTGGTCTAGGATTAAAAATGGCGCGTGTCGACTGGCTGTTGATGCTTCGTCACCTCGCTTTTTCAAAAGGCCGCTGCGTCGTTGGCTGACTATCAAACGAGATTTTCTCGACGGGACTCGTAAGCTTGAGAGTGATCGATTCGTGATCGATCGGCAGTGTTTTACATTTCAAAGAGATACCGACCTACCTCACCGTAATAGAAGGAACGAGTGCGCCAGATACATTGATACCGTGTGGAAATCACTAGTCGTGCTCAGACATACGAGAGTTCACCGATTTCTCCAGTGAGCGATCGCGCAGCAATGGAATACGGCAAGATTACGGTAACGGCGGCACTGAAAATGGCGAGGTCCTTCGAGCCAGTGCGAATGCCATTTACATTTCGCAATTGTGCGCGAACCGATCGCAATATAAATCTATTGGGTTTAATCGACGTACAAACGACCATCTGTTTATTGTAGAACGAGACTGGCTTATGGTAATCGAAACTATGTTAAGGCTCGTGCAATGTGAGACGACCTTGGAATTAAATGAGACGTCGAATTGAGAGAACAATTATTTTTTTTTTACAGCACCAAACATTATCCAAATTTACCCGTTAATTCTCAATAATAAACGCAAGACTGGTACAGACAATATCAATAAGATAATTCAAATTTGTAAAACCGTATTCTGTACTATTATCGTACCCGTAAATCGTATCATTAAAAATATCTCAACATTTTCACATTCAGGCTGGGCTAGGCCTGTTTTTAAGTGCCTGGCGTCATTGAAGCTCACATTGCTGGAACAAAGAGCCCGCTGTGAACAACAAGGCGAGTTTTAAAGAGAAGTCGGTGCATTGTCAGAAACTGCTTGGAAGAGTGGTAGGCTCTTAGTCAAAATTATATGAAAAGTCGGCTAAGCTCGACCGTGTCTGTTCGAAAGAGAAGTTACACTCCAGACTAGACGAGCAATTTTGCATTTGAATAAAGCATTTTAAAAAAAGAGAGAGAGAGAGAGAGAGACGGAAGAGGCTGGAACCGCGAAGTGACCTCCTTCGATATTTAACGCCTGAAACTTCCACGTCGGTAATCGAAAAAAAAAATAGTCGTAAGTGAAACATCAACTGGATGTTGAGGTTAGGCAATCGCGGTCGCAGTTAATCTCATGACATCCGAAGTAACTTAAATCAAATTCTTGGTACAGTTAAGAGTTCGGCCGAAAGCAGAAAAAATCGCGACTTAAGTCACGACTTCTATGACGATGACGAATACGTGATTGTCGACTAACATAAAACGCCGATAAGGCAGAATCCTGAATTACGCTTCGTAGCCAGAAATTAAAAACCGATCACGTGACGTTACGAAAGAGTAATCAATATCCACGATCAAGTTTAAAAAATCCGATCGTTGCCAATTAAAATTTCTTTACGCACGCACGCGTATCATCGTAAAATTCACAGACGCTATTTTCATTAAAAAAAAAATAATCCCATCTACAAGTAACCGCAAAGCCTTTCGACTTACCGCATTCGATTTAGGCTTTGAGGCTGCAACGTATGCAAGATATTGAATGACTTTCTTCGTGTTTTCTGTTTTTCCAGCGCCGGACTCGCCGGTGCATAAAATCGACTGATCCTCGCGATCTGTAAGAGAAAAAAAAATCCCAATCAGTATCCTTAATCGAGATAAGAAAAAGCTAATTAAATATATTTCGTAGCTTATCGTCGATCCACGACTACCAGAACTGACGTATAGGATCAAGATCGGTGCGAGGAATCGAATCGTGAGAGAACGAAAGTCGAGCAGGGTATTATTATCTAGCGCCACTTTAAAACTCAGCAAAAAGAATTGATATGCATATATATACACATACACACATACACACACGTATATAATTCTTTAGGTTGAGAAACCTCGCGACGAATGCAAAAGGAATGTCTTTATGCGATTGTAAAAGTAAGTCGAGGCAGACCCCGATCGTTTTCATCGCACGACCAACAAATTCTTCCTCGATTACCACATCTTCGGTATGCGACGATAAACGCCCTGGAAATCTATTATTTGTATATTTACTTTCCTTGGTATCACGTAAAGGACTCACCTTGTAACATAGAACGGTAGGCAGTGTCCGTAATGGCGAATACGTGCGGAGGTACTTCGTGCCTCTTAATGCCCTTATACCTCTCCATGATCTTTTCTGTGTAGATCGGCAGTCTCTTGTATGGATTTACAACGACGCAGAAGAGACCGGAGTACGTCTGCAATGATAAAATGATCGATTTTAATTATTGTTATTGTCGCGCGGGCACGCGCTAACCAATGTAAAACAATGGGAGCTTTGTCCCTTAGGCTCGGTTCATATAAAGTCAAACGTGGGGGCCCCGCGCGGTACATATTTATAATAAGGAATGTAGACGCCTTAAATCCCTCGGCTGCACATTATCAGGTTTATTTGCCGGCATTGGCGCCTGAAATAACATCCCACGTCGACCAAATTAATTCACAATTAAACAGCCGAAGAACGAGTCTTTTGGCTATACGATCGGCGAATGTTTTTGGGACTTTGATCGAGGCCCTCCCCCCTTTAGACTAGGGACACCTTCTTAGAAATTCAGATCAGTAAGGGCGTCGAGGATTGTAGCGGAGACGGGAAGAATTTTTTAATTAAGAACAAAATTTATTCCTATTCAAAGTAACGACTTGTTCGCCGTCAACGAAGTAGACTGTTTACTTTGTTAAAGCCTCGTTCACGCGCCTCCATTTTTTAGTTACAGAACCCACCGGCAGGGCAGAATCGGAGACACAACAAACATCGTCGCGGTGAATAGCTAAGGAAATAATAATCGGTACGTATGGCAATATGGTGGCTCTGTTACTTAAGGGGGAGTTCACAAAGCGTACACACCATAATGCATTCGAAGAATTTTATGGTGCATAATTCGGGCGCAGACTGTGTGTAAAGCTTTATTGGAATGTCGGATCTGTGACGTCACTATGGGCAGACGCACTACGTAAATCGTGTAATCTCCCTTTGTGCCTGACGCTACACGGATTCTCGTACCGTTTGCTGGTTCTTTATGATACTATGAATCAGGCCTTAAACTTTTAATTCTCATTATGCCGCGTTCTCATTTTTGGCTAACTGGAAAATCCGAACGTTATGTATGCTTATACATAGCTATAGGCAGTGTGTATTACTGTAGTCATTGTCTGCCGCTGAAGGACCTTGACGCCGGCAAATGCTGCTGGTCTCGGTCGCCTCGAAATAATTCACATTTGAATTCACAGCATGAATGAAACGCTCGCTGCTCTCCGGGACGGTGGACCGGGTGTGGCCGAGTTTATACGAATCCAGAGAGAGCTAGAGGACGTCGAGGATCGCCTCTGGGCTTTCGTTTGGCAAACTAATAGGACAACTATTCGCGGCTGGTACTCGTGCGTCTGTGATCGTTACTTTAGGGCCATCCCAGTGACATTTAGGCATCCCGTACATCCTGAAATTCCTTGACGGCAGACGTAAGTGGCCATGGGAATTTATAGTCACCGTTTGCGAAGGGAAAAGAAAAGGGTGAAAAAAAAATGGCGGAAACAGCTGTAATGGCACGGAGGGAATAAGTGCAAGGGAACCCGAGACTGCGGTAGACAGAATCGATCGGTCATCTTTTAAAAGCTCGCGGGCAGTGGTTCTCAAAAGTGTATCAAACATGGCGGAAATCTTTTTCTTTTCATTATTTTGAAAAATAACATTAAATTTAATTATCGGCAAATTTTTCGAATTTTTATATCCAAAGTGACAAGAGAGCGCATTTCGAGTACGTTGTGAGAAAAGATGGCGGCCGTTGAGTATATAACGGGTGGATTAATTTGATGTGACAAATGCATTGATTTACGCGTATAACAACACGCCTCATCAATTAATCTGATTGGTCGAACCAATTTACCCGGGTAATAGAATACGGCGGCGCACGCTCGTCGCTAGAATTATTTCGAACGCCGAGGAATCGCTGTCGCACAACGTAAAATATTTTATCAGGTGACACATCGAAAGGCGGTCTGATTATTTAATCGTCGACTGGGAATTAATGGCGGTACCACCATCAATGCGTTCTACATACGAGATACATTAGAAGGGTTCAATGTAACGCTGACGACAGTCCCGTTTGAAATTGCCGCCACTTTGCGTGAGGGCGCCACCTATGTACACGCCGAAAAATCAAACGATAAGGAAACCGCCGGCATTGTTTTCTATGGAAGTCATAAATAGAAAAAAGAAATGCCTGTCACCCGCCTAAACAATTCCAAGCGCTACGTAAAACTACATGCGAGGGTTGGGTTAAGTTATGTTAGGTTAGAGAAGAGCGAAAATGGCAAATAAAAATGATTTGAGGTTAAAAGTCGATAATAAAAAAAAATCACTACTAAGTTCTCACCGTCTATGTAACATATATAGGTATACTCTGTACGTGTTGAAGTCGCACTTTCATAGAAATTTTTTTTCCCCCCGGCACGTGAGGTCAAGTGATCGTCATCGTACCTGCTTCCTGGCTTCCTGGATGGTGAATCATCCACTTACTTTCCCCAGGTACGTTACCTGGTGCATTCGTCACTCTAGAAGCACTCGATTCCCTGTATCATCGTCATCCTTTGAAATTCCACAAGACAAAGGATGCGTCAAGAGTGAATTTTCATATTGACGAAATCAAAAAAATTGGGTCAGCTCAAGATCACTTTCCCTATCTAATGTCCTGATCGCACCCAGAGCAAGCTCATCGATCCGTTTACATTCGCTCGAGTGGGCAATTAAGCTTGATTGAGATGATCCCCGAGGTGGAAGGAATTCAGGATGAAGTGGTTACCCTAGTGCTTGAGTTGGTTTACCCTCTGGCGGGGAATGCCAAAGTGGTGGACTTCCGGTGGATTTTCATAGAAAGAAAAAAAAAAAGGTAACGACCTGGTCTAATCGAGAATAAACAAACTTTCCGCAGATCGTCCACGAAAGTGCAAGGATTTTTTTTGAGGCACGAAAATAAGTCTGCCATTTTAACCTGGCGAGGGGCTTTTCGTTTTGTTCACTTCTATTTTTTTTTTTTTCAAATACGACTTGCCGAAGGTCCCCGAAACCGGTCCCAGATGTCGGGTGTCGTCGACCTGTCCAACATTCCTGCCAAGCTTACGTATCTAAGTCTCGCCACGGCGACGGCCTGTTTCTCAGATGCACATAACCTTGGGACCCATTGCCCTAATGGGACTCTAGTCCCATTTCCTTTCGAGCGGACCCAAAATCGACTAGTCCTTATTATGACTTCAAGCTTCAGATTTCTAGACTGTCACGCTCTTGACTGACTCAAGATCATAGACCGGATTTCTTACTTCGGCCCGTTTGGCCCAAAAATCTTAACGGTCCCCGACCAACCCCATAAAACGATCTAAATATAAATAGAATCCCTGACCAACCTACTTCCGAAAAAATGTCTACCAGGTACCGTAATTTTACACTTTTATAACCAAAGACGTCTCAATGTCCCGCGAGGGACATTCTATGTCAGAAATACATCTGATGCAAGATACAACGTTCAATGCCTCCACGTCATAACGTGTACTTGAAAGCTAATGCTATCAGCGATCTTGCCAACGGAGGGACAAGGTTTTTCTCGTGGGAGACTAAAAAATCTTTCGTGGTGAAGCATAGAAAAAATAAAGCAAGACCAAGAACAATAGAAAAATAAAGCTCTAATCAATATATGTCGTACGACGGAACGTCAAACCGGAAGAAGAATGGTACCGGAAGTCAGATAAGACAGACGTTGTAAAAAGGACGAGAATTGTTATTTTCAAAATAACCACTGTATATATCACATTACTGCATTGGCAATAAAAATAAAAGACAAAACGCCATAAAACGCAATTTACAATCTTCTTAACGATTCGGCACTTTATATACTGCCCGTAAAAAAAAGTGAAATTACGTAAAAAAAGTTTCCAGGAAAGATGACTGGGTCCAACCATAGATTATTCTTTCGCACAATGCATCATCCCTATGGACCAATCGCAGCGAGCAGTTTCGAATCCTTCGCAATGTTTCGTAATCTTTTTTTCTTCTTTTTTTAAAACCAAAGAAGAAAGGTCGAATCAAGAATATGGGCCAGCCATAAAAGGCACTCCAGCTATCCGGCACTTTTACGCGCTCGTTATTTGCCCGATACGCCGGGCAAGGCGTCGCGGCGCTCGCCAAGCGGGTTAAGGACATTCGCCCATATAAGGATGCGTCTTTGCGCGAAGCGAGCGGCGGCTTCTCGTTTCGAAGGAAAGTGCCCGATCGCTGCGTCGCGCGTTCGTTCGCCATATGTTATACAATATGCAATTTTCGCATCAATTCGTAACGAACCGTCGCGCGGAGTCAATTATTGACAAGTATAATTATTGGCAATTAATTATTATTTTATAGTAGCGATCCCAGCATTATCATTATGCCTGACTCGTTCACAGCCATTTACGGTAACGCTTCTATTTACGTGATACGGTAATTGGACACAGCAGACCCCCTTTTGCAAATACGATCAGTGACTCACGGCAACCCGTATTACATTATGAGATAACAGTTTAAAGGGTGAGCAAAAAAAAGATGCAGCACCGAAATTTCATTAGTCTCGATTACGCTCGAAATTAATTAGAGATTTTTGATTCGATATTTTTTTGGGCAAATAAAAAAATCGATATCGACGAATCTGACGTATGCGTCGCGATTCGCGAAATTTTTTTTTCTTCGATAAGCCACAATTCCTTATCGTCTCTTTCTCGGTAGCAGGATCAAGGAAGCTGAAGCCAACCACTTTTACATTGTTTGTCACAGATAAGTCACCTCGGCCTTATCATCGGTGTGAGATCACTTCGTAGAACGTCATCGATCGATTTCGTGTCTTTTTTATGACAACGCGAAGATAATATTTTATTTCCAGGTAATCGATAGTGGATCAATATAGATCAGAAGAGACTTGACGTTACGATTCGACTGTTTTCACGTTATCTTTGATGGATATTATTTTTCGTTAGGATTAAAGAATCACCTGTCACATTGACTAATCGCCGACTGATGTAACGTTCCTTGCCACCTTGTATCTATTTGAGGTTATATATAACTCGAAAAGACAATATTTGACATTTGTATTTTGGCGCCCAAATAAACCAAGTCGTACGCGCAACCGGAAGTTACTATACGGATACAATTATAGAAGAGTGTACCGAAGAGATCAAATTGTCATTTAAAAGAAGAATAAGGCCCCCCTGATTACGTTACAGAAGATAGCTATATGTAAAAGAAGAATTGGGACTTAAAATTCAGTTCTATACTTTAGAGGTTATGTGAAAAATGGACGGGCCCAAAATTCTTAGGGTTAAAATGGACGGATATAGCAAAAGAGCGACAGCTTGTGGGCGAGTTGAAAGGAGAAAGAAAAGAAAAAGAGAAAGAGAACAATTTCAGGCTGCTACACCTGTCCACTAGGCAAACGGACGGAACAAAAGAGGGCCCGGCCTCGCTTGGTCGGACAGAATTTATTCGAAGCTGGTCGGTAAGGCCCCGGCAGTGGCCCATTTTTTTTCGTCCGCAAAGAAAAAAGAATCGGCCAATTTTTTTTAACGTTTCGCCACAGTTCGTCAAGGGATTTTTACGCTCGACCTACATACTCTACGCCTGCAGCGCCCCTAGCGGCAGTAAACATTTTTCTAAATTTCCTAATTTCCTTAAATGCAAATACGACTCAACCCTCCATACACTTTCACGCGAACTGTCGCGATCAAGTGGAACGCAAATTCTAATAACGAGACTTTTCCACGTAAAGGATATAACGAAAATAGACCCTAACGTATAATACGTGGTCAGAAGTTTCGGCGTTAGATTCCTGGGAAAAGCAGGTACGTCTTTCTCCTTTATTTCTATCCTTTTCTTTCTCTTCAGTTCCCTTCCTCTCGTACGAGCCGTGCATGACATCAGCCACGAGACCGTATATGCCGGTCGAGCACCAATATCACACACGGTGTCCCTGTTCGCGCGAGTTGGCTGCGTTCGCATGTATTCCACGTGGGTGACGTCATCGTTCCTCCATACTTCTGAGACACTGGGTATACAAGGGAGCGCCCTGGCACGTTCTACTAATTTCATTAAGCATAACGCCACTGGTAATTAGTCTACTACGTAAAGGTTCTATCTTGGGAAGTTTATTACCTAGATAAATTTGGCAAATTTTTGTTGGAAAATTTTACCTGCACAAAAAAGCCAACATTTTTATTTTTCACGAAAAAAAAAAAAAGACAATGGCCTTCGATTCAGGATCTCACGTCTCGAGAAAAGTATTGCCTGAGATTACGCACACAGGCACAATCACAGTTCAATTCCTTATATGGTATTGTATAGTAAATTGATATATATGTATATATATATACATTGCGTAAAAATAAGTTTAATATAGGGCTACCACCTGGCCCGGACCCTTACGAAAATACGAACGTCTTATTGCTGTTAACGATTCTTACAATTTCTTTCTTGAGACAATTAATGACTGATTTTCAATTATAGGAATATTGTATCTCCCTGTCAAGATTGAATGAAGTTCTGAAACAGTTTGAGGCAGTGGCTATCTTCCATTGAAGAATTTGCGCCCTGGCGCAGGCTCCAGTCGATACAAAGATCCCAGCTCAGACAGAATAAGGAGGCAGAGAGCTTTGTGTCTTTTGACCCTCGAGACGGTTCCTCCTGCCTGTCGTAATAAAGTCTAGAATTGGTGGATCCTGAGTGGGCCGTGACGTTAGAGTGCAAATAAGTCGTTAAAAAGGTACGTCGATGGGTCGCCCGAGTAATCCAGGGCACGTGGGGTGCGTTAGAAGCGAAGTAAACAACAACAACAATAAGCATGTATATTTAACCGCGAACCTGGTAAACCCGTAGTCCGCGAGGCTATTTATAAAAAGCGTCCTTCTATTTAAAACGCCAAGATGGAAACGTCGTTCCAAACGTTCTGGGAAGGCGGTGCTATCTTTAACGTCGATTTCCCTAACCTTATCCTTAACCTCGGGCAAAGCCGATGCCAGGGTGCGTTCACCCCAGGCGGCTCCAGACGCAGAGAAATCGTTAGAGCGAGGCTGAATGGTCCAAGAGAGAAAGTACAGAGACGAAGGTAAAATCCTGATGAAACAACCCCTTGTCAATTCCAGATGACTCATTGTTCCGACCCCTGATCGAAATTCGATTAGGTCCAACTGAATATCCGTGTGTCTCTGCCGTTTGGAATACCAAGAGAACGTAATCAATAGGTAGTGGAAGGACGGAGCGCGTTAAAGAATTCTTTGTCACCATATGTAATTGACGTCACAGAGAGTCGATATCGAGCACACGAAATTTTCACGTGTTTATCAGTTCACATAAGATTGCCTGCGAGTCGTTAGAGACGTTCAAACTGCCAGATGGTCTCAGTACCGGGAAAATACCTAACCTAAACCAAAGCGCTCTATGCGGCTTATCTCGCCGTGCGACGTTCGCATGCACGATCGCATTCTGGCTACTAGCATGTAACTACACGAGGACTCCGAGGAATATTAAGAAGATCGCCGGTAGCGGTGATAGGAGTAAAAATCCATCCTGATAAAAGTATATGGAGAATGTGAAATGAGATTTCAATGAGAAATAAATAATAGGACAAAGAAAAAAGTGGTCACCCGGTTTATTGGTACTTCCTTAAATTCCTTGTGCTCGATATCCATATTGTCTTTATCTTTTACAACGCAGCTGCGCACACGTCGAAAACACCCGGATATCTTCCTGGCGAAAACCTCCTATCAGACATACCAAGCGTATACGGGATACGTTTGAACAGCTGTCCTTATTGCGCAAGTGACGCATAGTTTCAAAAATATATACACGGTAACATATAGCATGAATTCTGCCACCTGATCATGATAATATAAATGATAAAAAGAAAATAGTTTTGCCTAGTTCAACGATAAGGTACGTGGCTTAAGAAACTGCCTGGTGGAAGAGAGAAATTGAACGTAAATTCGTAGCGTCGCAAAAGGAATCCGGCGGGCCAACGGTCAGTTTGAAAAAATTCAAAGATGGCCGCCCATCAAGTGGAGGATCATCCGCGAGCGATCTTTCGCAAGGAGAATCCGCTGTCCTTTACGACGGACGCTCGAACTCGCTTTCTCTCGTTGACGATCGTCTAGTGTCTCCGTGACTCCTCGATTCTCTACTTCGTGTCCGTACAGCTTCGTGTTTGCTGAATCAGTCACGCGTGAGTCACGTCTTGAGGCATCGTACCGGCACCAGGATGGGATCGTGAACGCTTTAACGGATTTTCCACGTCCCCGTACTGTATCGATGTATGAAAAGCACAAGGAATCGCAATACTTTGAAAAAAGTACTCGTAAGGATGCAAGGGAAACCGTATTTATATCGTTGCTTTGTATACGTCGACCAATTGCCGAAGAATCCGACACTTTTAGCCGGCTGATGCGTACAGCTGACGAGTAACTCGGCGCGCATGCGCAAACTGTCAAATTCAATTTTCAATACCGGCCGTTAAGCCTCGCGTTAAAGTCGAGAAGTCTGTGGAATGAGAAACACGACGTTTATCTGGAATATAATATATCTATCTGTTTAAGGATACATCGACAAGATAGACAGATTAACTGCGATTTAAAAATGCTCTCTAAGGGACACGGGATGACAGTTCCAACGGCATTCAAGGCCGGTCTATACCTCCCACGTTTGGGTGGATTTTCGGCCCGAAGAAACCAACTTGTTTAGACAGCTAATGGAACGCACGATATAGGGAAGCGGAGGTGGTAGTACTATGGCGTATATGTATAGTTATGCTATAGGAAAAAAAAATGTCGATGAATCTTTTAGAATAGGGGTAAGAAATTTTGTTGGGAACAGCTGTATTATTTACAATCTTATCAAACGTTATTATCACCGGAACGAAGTTACTTCGCTGGGAACGCAAGGAAAAAGTTTGCTGGCTCGTTACAGTGTATGAAAGATAGTCACGAAATAGAGGATAAGAGAGAGAGTGAGAGATATAGATAGAGAGAGAAAGTGAGTGAGAGTGAGAAACAACAAGAAAAAAGATATTCAATATGGCGTTGCGCTGCAGGGGACAGTGATCCCGCGGACTCCTATGGAATTTACTCGCTAGTCGATATATATATATATATATACGTTATGTATACGACTGTTCTACGAGCACAAATATTAATATAATTTAGGGATTTCAAGTAATTCAAGCATGTTTATAAGAATTCGCGGAACGCGATAAAAATTAAAAAGCCGTTCGTTAGTATGTAATCGGTAAGAAACGAGGTTAAAATTAACATGAGTCACAGCCTGGCGAAAGGTGAGTTAAATGTCTTATCAACGTTGATAACAGTGTATATAGCAAATAAATTGTTGTATCAGCCAAGGACGACACCGGAAAAGAGATTCGTGAATTCATTATTTTGAGCGCCGCGCCCATTTCACGCTTCTCGCTATACAAGAGCCTAGTCGGTGACTTCTTCAAAGAATACCAAGAGCGGATCTTCATTTCTGAATTGAAGATATAAACGATGCATTCCGTGAAGTCATCCTTTGAAACAGCCTGTACGTCAACCGTGTGCTTACATTAGGAGGATCAAGAGGAACTCGAGAACCGTGACCAAACGTAATCTATAGGTAAGAATTTTTCCAAGCTAAAGACAAAATACTCCTGTCGCTGATAGGCGATAGAGCTGTTATCGCGACCGGAAAATATGTCTCACGACCTAAAACGGAGATGATTAAAGGAGAAGTAAAAGAAGCAATTTGACACGGGTGTTCTCGTATAATAACAACAACAGAACTTTAACCGAGTCCTTTCATCTTCGATAATCCCTCTATAATTTTCCCAGATGGAAAATCGCCGGCTGGTACGCAGAGCAATGTATGCAGCGATTAAGTGACTTTCAGTGCAGCGGCCATTACTTGTTTTCCTGGCCTCCCCGCACCGTCCCCGCTCCGAGGGGTCTAATAAAACGCGATTGGAAAGGAATGTTAATATGGAAGTAAACGAGAGAGAAACAATCAGGCGGATACAGTAAGACAAACCCAAGAAGTAGAATTAGCTAAAAGTTTGGCAGATAGACAGCGCTAGTGGCAGAATGACGGAGTTTTCACGTGGCGAGGATCCCGTGTACTCCGCCGTCCAAGGAATGCCGGAGTAATTGACAGCCGGCTGTCATCGTGGATTTCCCCATTGGCATTAGTAAAGCCGCTTATGAGATACCGCGTGCTGTCAACTAGATCCACGGCGACTGGAGTCACCTATTGGAATTCCATTTAATGTTTGTTTAAAGGCCGCTGTATTACTTTACTATAGTTAATTTGCTGGGTACTAATGATGCGAACGAGTAGGTGTTCGTTATGGTTGGGAAACTCGAGGCGCAGCCAATGGGGCAGGCATTAACGAGCACACGGAGCGACCAAATCAGTCGGGTTCTAGTCTGACCATCTTTGATCGATGAATTCATTCGAACCGTGCGCTTACCTGGCTATCTTTAGTGTACCTTATTCAGGAAACGTGACGCAAGAGAGCAAGCTTCTCTTGACTCAGAGCGTCACACGAAGCAAGTCCTGTGTCCAGAGACACAGTTGGCTCTGGCAAGTTTAAATGGTAATCGTAAGTAGATAGTGTTGTGACGGAAAGGTGACTTTAAAAGTGGACTAAACGAAGTAGGACTGGAAGATACGGTTGATCACTGTTAGAATCATCATTCCTCGTGATCATCATCCTGAGAGTCTGTGCTAGGGGAATCAGAGAGACAGAGAGAGAGAGAGAAAGAAACTGACAATGAATGATGGTAGGTCACTGGTAAAAATCGATGGACCACACTGGTTACTTCAGATAGATCCTTCTTAAGAATCTATATAGTCTATGGTAATATAATAAACAATTCCACTCACGTAAATAAGCCCCGAGTAGAAACGATCATTGAGATTGTGAAGTACAGATGCCTCGTTCAGGCAGGTCAGCTCAGCCATGTCCTCGACCTTGTCGAATTTCGGTGGATTCATCTTTTGGATGTCGTCCTTAGCTACGAGGACACGTTTGCCGGTCTCGGTGATTTCCACCTCGACCTCATCTCCACGTTCTCCCTTTATCCCAGCGGCGACAAATCCCTGGGTCTCGTGCGGTACCCATACCAGCTTCTTCTGGGTCCATTCGGCCTGCGTCGCCGGATCGTTGAAGCTGTTCCTGTCCACAGAGAGGAAACGTAGCTCCGGGTCAGACCGGTCTACCCTCGAGTCCCCGTCGGCCATCTTTGTTTAGCGCGCACACAATGCGTCCGAAGTGCGCCGCCTTTCTGGCTCCGGTTATACCGTAAGTCGCGCGTCTCTTAACTCCAGGCCCGTTCCGGTATCTCGACTCTCTTAACCGGGATCCTCCTTTTATCTGGGATCCCAATACTCGACCTATCCTCCTATCGAATCTTTTTACTAATATCACCCGTATCGGTAACCTGTCCGCGCAGTATCGGCCCTCCTCTCGGAAACTGTTCGCGCAAGCAAACCGCACATGTAAGACCTCCACCAGGGCACTCGCTCGGCCGCTGCCACACCACTTCTGAGTTGGGCTCCTGCCTGCCCGATTCCTCTACCCCATGGCTTTAGCCGCTCCCTCTTTCTCGCAAACGTGCTCCCTCTCGCGTCGCCTCTCTCGGACGAGTCGGGCAGCTTCAGTTTACCGGGTTGGCCGCCTGGCGGCGCCACCGTGCCGGCCCCTGCCACAATTTCGACATCCAATGACCAACGAGGAACTTCCCTACCAATGATACAGCCAACTGTAAAACATGTCGTGAATACATACGTGGACACGTGTGACAGTGTGTATGAAATACTCAGTGCCGAATACGTGGCTCGCTGTTTTGTTCCAGTTTACTTCTTTCGGCTTCGTTCTCTCTGGAAGGACTTTCGGATGATCGGTCCAAGGATTTCGAAAGGGTGAACATCTGGGATGGAGCTCCCGGGTCAATGTTGTTGCATGACGCACCAAGGGAACGTTGCAATATGTTATTTGTCACATATAGGTTTCCTAGGTTACTAACGATACGTCTGATTCTATCTAGTCTTCGTGTCGCATGCGATGCAACAAGCTTTCATTGAGATACAACACTTGAATGATTCCTTTCAGCATCCTTTGGCGCCCTCGAGATAAAGTCTGCCTACGTCCCTGCAGGTACGTTAGCTCTTTGTAACGTCAGACACGATTTGAAAGAGAGTCTCTGTATGCGCGGGATAAGCGGCCCACGAAAATACTATTCCAATCTCATGGAACTCGATCTGCGACTCGCCATAGACTGGTTTTCATACACCTGTTTTATACATTTTAAGGATCAACGAGCAGTCATCCTTGTCCACGTTAAATCTATTCGAATTTCTTGTTTATTCGAATTCTTTGAGAATTGCAGCTCGTTACCGACAGAGTACCAAATGTATGCTCTCTTCGCTATATATATATATGCTACATGCAAAAGTACATATTTCATTTTCGAACTTATCCCGGCGTATCGACCATACTCGTGCCTATAAATACAAAATGTAACTTCCTCGTATTATAATGAATCCTTGAATCTCATTTGGCAGCAGTCAGATTGTTCTTTTCTTAAATTTTTTTTTCTATAGCAAAATTTTAACCGCCAGACGCTTTTCGCACCGATGAAAAATGGGGCTGATGAACTTCTGACGGGACGCCCGTTGTCTTGAGCACGCTTAAACGTACCTACACACGTGCTCTAATATCTTGTCTGTAAGCACGGAATACTCAACACGTCATACTGTGCACATGTGGGTGCGTGTTTTGAATACGCACATGGATCGGAGCCACTCCCGTACTCGACCTTGTCCAATCGAGTGGACAGAGGGAGCCGCTATCAATGAACAAGAAAAATTAAAATATTACAGTTTTTTTTCTAGTCACGAACGACATTCTTCGATCATAACCTAAGCCCACCTTAGTTTCTAAACTAAAAAGACTCGAAGTGCACCATCGATCCATTTAATCGTGATTAATCTCTAAAAACCTAAATATCCACTGAGCTGACTATTCTGCCTTTACCAACTGATCTCAAATATTCTAGATATCAGGTAAGATTGTGTTCTAACTTTTGCACATTCCCCCTGAAAGCGATACCATTTAAAGTGACTAATTCTTCTTGGAAGATCGCTCGCTGATATCAGCTACCAAAGAAAAATCAGAACAATATTTCATCTTTGCATTTTTTTCTTATCTTCGCTCTTTCATAACCGAAGTGACCATTGCTTCTGGGTATTGCGGTTCGAAAGCAAACGTCATAATAGGACTCCCTGGATTGGTCGCGTTCAGATAAACGGTTGACCATACTTTTCCTCTGCTGATTTTAATAGAGCCGACTCACGGATTCACGGTAATTCCGCAGTTACAACGAGGCGTACAGTTTCGTGAAAAAGTCCTCGATCGTACCGCGATAACGGCGGTGTAGAAGCATAAATTATTAATGCCCACCGGATAGTCAAGATGCTACGAAGCTCATGATATAATTCCTAATCCGAATGTACGAGAATACTTGACGACCGAATGACTCAGAGCGCGAAGTCAGGGACCGGCAGATATCGGTTTATTTATGTGACGCAACGCAAATAAATGTCTGGACAAACACAAATCACGAAAATCCTACAGGTTCTTACAATATAAATTGCCAGGAGCCAAATGACTATCGCCCGGCTACTTTCATTATAATTACAGCTATTTGGGTACAACTACTTGTGAGGCAATCTACCCCTTTGCGATAGTGGCTCACAATTTTACATTTCTCTGAACAGATGGCAGTCTTGCTATTTCATCGGTGTTCGCCAATCAGGATATCCATTGAAACATTTTTGCCAAATATGGCGTTCTTATATGTTTCGGCCATAAAGTGGTTAGAGGTCGCCAATGGGATGCTGAAGTTTTCGCCTTATGACGACAATGACGTATGCCGCACATACGTGCCACATAGGTACAAGATTTCTTGCCATATTTGGACAGACTAATCCGTAGATTGGATTCGTTTTGAAACTCCTCTGACAGGAAAGTAATGACCGTCTTTAACTTCGGCGCGCCTACTATGATTCATACTACGCACGCTTAAAGAACCAAAAAAGAAACATTACAAAAATTTAATCGTCGATAAAAATCGTCGCACCTGATCAAACGCTGAATACGTCACTTGCAGAATTTTAGTTATCAAAGAAAACTGTATACGCAACATCCTAGACGAACGACCGTAACTCTTAAAGATTACTTTCATGAAATTCTAATGGGAACATTAAGACACGATCTATCGCATCGCGATGATAAATACTGATAGATCGTCCGATGAATATAAAATAATTACATAGCCTATAAACGTAATCGTTTCATCGTACCCTTTGACCTCAGCAAATTTTTCGTCGTTCACCTTAAGCCGCCAACAGGTCGCCTTTCCATACCACTTGACCCTGAATCCAAAATAGCTCATATCAACTAAAAAAGATAACACTGCTCTTGGGTATATTTTGCAAAATAGAAGGCAATCTCGTGAATGCAAGTTGCACCGAATACAAAGTGACTATCGTTATTCTTCGCAAGCTACTAGATGACTGGCAATTGCCTATTGCCATTAGACACGATGGCAATAATTAACATTGTCATCGGTGCTCAAAGAGAAAGAGAAAGATTGAATAAACTTAACAGGATAAAGAATAAAAATTCTTATCTCAATCTTTATCTTTCTTTTTAAAAATATTACCGCGCGATCATAAATATAATTTCAAAATTACATTGATCCACTTCTCCTTACATTTATCAACTGAATTATCAACTGTGCTCACGCTAACGACCTTCTGATAAGCCGTCATCCTGTTACTTAAGAACAGTTGGCTACGATTCCCAAAGAGATCTGGACTCGTTGCACGAAAGATGTCATCTTACGGTGTCGGTACGAGCGAGGAGACACGCTCTTACGCAACAGAGAAAAACGTGAGTGAATTACCTGCGCTTAAAACGTGAACGTTAAGATGCAATGACTGCGTATCGAGTGACATAAAAAAAATCTTGTTTTCAGGCCGTTATCATTGATCTGCGAAGTGACACGCTTACCAAGCCAACCGAGGCCATGAAGATGGCAATGTATAACGCTGACCTCGGAGACGACGTATACGGCGAGGATCCAACTGTTAAGAGTATATATATATATATATGTATATATATGAAAGCAACAGCTGACAAATCATTAATAGCAATTATTTAGCTGTTGTTTATACCTTTCATAAAGTCCAGTTCATACAGCATCCACTAATGTGATTGCAGAACTGGAGAAGAAAGCAGCGGACCTCCTGGGTAAGGAAGCGGCCGTATTTGTAACGTCCGGTACAATGGGTAACTTGATCGCCAGTAAGTCATTAATTATTGATCGTATGAGTTTACTGTCTGATTGATTATTGATATTGAGACTAATGACTTCTTGTTCTGTCAATCATTAGTCATGAATCACTGCGACGTGCGCGGTAGCGAGGCCTACTGCGGAGAAGAATCGCACACGAACTTGCACGAACAAGGCAGTGCCGCACAACTGGGAGGCGTCATGTTGTCAACGTTGCCAAACGAGTCTAATGGTACTTTTGACTTGAAGAAATTGGAATCCAAACTCCGTTCCGATCGCCTCCACGAACCAATCTCAAAATTGGTCCTTGTTGAAAATACAATTAACGGCAAAGTTTTGCCACAGTCCTGGATCGATGATTTGGTGATCCTGGCAAAGAAACGTAATTTAAAATTGCACATGGATGGCGCTAGATTATGGAATGCCTCTGTTGCTTCCGGTATACCTGCCAAGGATATAGTTTCCGGTTTTGATTCAGTTAGTTTTTGCTTGAGCAAAGGATTGGGAGCGCCAGTTGGTTCTCTGCTGTGTGGTAGTAAGTCCTTTGTTGAAAGAGCGAGGAGAGTCAGGAAGGTTCTGGGTGGTGGGATGAGACAAGTTGGTGTACTGGCTGCAGCTGGTTTGGTTGCCATCGATGAAGTAATTCCAATTTTGAAAGATGATCACAGAAGAGCCGCTTCCATCATGACTGCTATCAATGAAATGAAGTCAAAAGTATTTTTTGTTGATTCAAGAACAACGCACACTAATATGGTTATGGTTACTGTGAATGGATGCTCGGCAAGGAAGTTTGCTGAGAGATTACAGTTGGTAGCTGATGATGATAACGATGACGATAAGGCAATAGTGAAGAGTCTTGCCTTGAATGAATCATTGGTTAGATTTGTACTGTACCATCAGATCAGTGACGAACTACTGAAATCAGCCATTCGTAAGGTCAGACATGTTATCAAGGAATTGGATCCTGTATTGAGTTCTTAAAAGATTTAGACTTTGTGTATGAGAGACAACGATTACGAATCAATGATCGTTTGAAGCGTGCGATTAGTATAGATGAAATAGTAAACGTACGCGTATTGGGCACCGTATTGTATTGATATTCAATAAATTGATTTACTATCAAGTGTATAAATGAAATCTTGACACTTCGTTTCACTGTAATCCTTTATTATTATCTCCGTAAGAATCCTCCTGTCTTTACAGCGACAGTAAGGGTAAATCGACCTTATCAGTTACCGTCAAGATTCGTGACAATCGAATCCGGAGTGATGCGCGCACTTCTGCCACAAGATTACAATGCGTTGATATTCAAACGAGTTAACGTTCGCGCAAAGAAATATTACGTCTTGGATGCTTCGAGAAACGCTTTCCGTTAACTCTGAAAGGCGTCGTTGACAGGTTCGTCTTCGTCCTCGTCCTCCTCGCCTTCGCTTTCGAAAGTATTGTCAGGAATATCATAAAGTCGAATCATCGGCTTGTTAGGATCCTTCATGATCAGATACTTTCCATCCTTCTGCTTGAGACAGATGTCGATGATGCATCGTAAAATGCCCCAGGCGTTGTCCATGTTCAAGTTAATCTGGGTCGCGAATTCGTTAGGCTTGTACTGCTGAGTTCCCAGGATTACGTGTTTACTGGAGTCTCTGACCATAGCGCGAGACACGTATCCGAACTTCAGCTGATCGGATCCAGCAAGTAATGCTTGAACTGTCCACTTGGCAAGTTTGCAAGCATTGTTACGTAACTCATTGGCCAAAACAGCACCACGTTGGGTGTCAAGCTTCTGGCGCCACTCTACTCCGTTAGCCAGTTTTGAATCCCACTCGTTCAAAGCCTTGATCGAGAGGAATTGCATCTCGTTGTTGGGACCCTGCATTACCGCGTCGTGTTCACAACGAGCTACAAGGACGACGCCATTGTTCAAGTCCCATTTACGATATCTGTAGGCCACACTGGCAACGTCACTCTCTTCTTCTTCGGAGATGAAGGGATTTCCTTCTTCAAATTTGTATCGAGGCTCATTGGATTTTAGTACTTGCTGCGAAAAGTTGTGGTTGATGAATGTTGCTTCCAAAGCAAGATTCCTAGGTGAATTTAATGAATTTCCATCATCCTGCGGTGGCTCAACGCTGGTCTCATTCACGGTAAGCAAATCAAACTCAGTGTTGTCACGTTTGTCAAAGAAAAGCTTGTCTCCTATCTTTTCAATGACAATGTCCCAGGAATAATTGCTACGAGTGCAACACATGATGGTAGCTAGGATGGCATCGGTTGCATAGACATTACCTTCCGTCTTTGAGAGTTTACGGATAATTGGATCATCGGTTGTGGTAACAGTATGGAAGATACGGTCAATTCTCTGTAAAGGCTTCTCGTTCTTGACATTAACTCTGTCGTAGGTCTTGTCGTAATACTCCAATGAGCCACAGCATAGAATGTCCTCTCCATCCTTTACCGCAGGAAGGGACAGCTTGGCTAATCGAGGGAAATCCATCTCCTCGATGGTCACCCAGTCTGGTCTTACAGTGACAGATGCATCACGAATTTTAATCGGTGGCTGATTCTTATGATTCCTCAGACCTTGCTGACGACCCCAACGTTTAGTTTGACCCTTGCGTTCACGCTCTCGCAATTTCAGTTTACCAAGCTGCTGCATTTGATTCAAACCACCACGCTGACCACCCCGGCCGCGCATATTTCTTTGATTTTGACGGAAACGACCACGCTGATAAGGTGGTTTCTGTACACGAGTGGTGTCCACCAAGTGGAAAGTTGATTCATCTTCGTCATGGTAATAGGCATATTGACTGCCGGATCCAAATTGAGATGCATACTTGTCTAAAAATAATACATACGAATTCATATAGTTACAAAATAAACAACAAATCATGCAAGAGTGACAGGCTTTTTCGAGGTTAAGAATTTACATGCAATGATGAAACCAATAAACTTACTGGCAAATTTCTTGTCTTGAAAAGCGGCACCGGTCCAGTCGGATATCTATAAAGAACAACCCATATTAATGAATCCTGAGCATTAATATCATTCAAAGCATGCTTCTACTGGCATATGCCTTTTTACCTTGCCAAGCCTGTCCCCTTTGGAAAATGGCTGGTACGGAATGTCCTTAAACTGATCCGGTAATTCGCATGGGCCCCATCCGTCAGGATTATCCTGAATGGCAGGCGCCTGGAAATGCGCAACTTCTTCCTTTTGGACGGGTTCGTCCTGCGGCGCGTCTTCTTCGGTCGTAATCATTTCACAAGTGCGACATGCATAGAAACACCAGACACAAACGAGACACCGCACCGGATTCCTACCGGACGACCGGAAAGAGTGTTTCCTCCATTAACGCGGCCATCTTGGACGGCACGTTGCAAATTATAATATCCCCATAAGACTTTACTATAAAATAATTAACAAAGTTTTAAATAAATATTGTACACCTCTCGATGCCAATAAGTTTATAATAAAAAATAAAGTTGCATCAATTCACTTATTATATTTAATTTTTTTGAATAATTCACATAACGAGTAAAAAATAATTTATGACAATCGTAAAGAATGTAATTTGACAAGAATTATTTGTGAAGCTATTAGGTTTAGGGTTAATAACAATCAATTTTAGCGTTCGTCATAATTATTTATCTTCGATTAAACGACATATCTGTCGGTTTATTTTTCTTTAGAAGGTTGGTGGATCTGGAGCGCTAGGTGTCTGCTGGTACTCGATATGCGACGCTACGTCAAAATCAAAAGCATCATCAAAAACGGTGTTAAATTATTAATTCGCTTTAAGAAAATTCCTGTAAAAATATAGAAAACCGAATGAAAATGTTGGAGGATCATGTGCTGTTCAATCAACTTTGTGAAAAGCATGGTATTAACCCGCCGGCCGAAGTTTTGGAGTCTGTTAAAGTTGGCAGGTAAGTTGTTTGAAGTTGGTACCACTTGAAGTTTGTCGTAGACGATTAACTAGAGAAACATCGGCGCTGCAGTCGCCCCATTTAAATTCAAATCACGCAAAGCTACCAACACGCTTGCTCCAAAATAAAAATCATAAACATTAATAGAAACAATTTTTCTGTTACAGTTCAACAGGTGAACTTCAATTATCTGGCTTATCAATAATGATACCAGTTTGCGAAATAATAAGTAAAATGCTCGCATCCAGTTCTACGATAAAATCAATCGATCTAAGCGATTGCATGCTCTTATCGAAAGGCCTCACGAGTATTCTAAATGCGTTGTGCGAAGGTTCCAGCGTGATTTCACTAAATTTAAAGGGAAACAACATATATGGTTCAGTGGTAGCGCAACTGGGCGAAGTCTTCATCCACAACAATACCTTGAAAAAATTAAACATCGAATGGAACAGTCTAGGATCAGATGTAGATTCCTTCAAAAAATTTTGCGACGGTCTCAGCAAAAATCACAACATCGAGGAATTGGATTTACGTTACAATCAAATATCGCCACATTGCGCAGACGCCTTATCGAAGGCTTTAAAGTACAACAAATCTCTTAAATATCTGGATCTGGCATGGAACACACTGGGTCTACAGGGTGGTGAATTAATTCAAAATTCACTTCGCGACAATAAAACCCTCCTCAAGCTCAATCTACGCGGCAACTGTATACCCGATGAAATAATGCATTCGATCGAAGATTGTGTCTACGAAAATCGTTGCAGACGAGCAATGTCCGACAGTCGCGTATCAAAAAGCGTGGAGATAGCCAAGAGTCTCGTTTCCAAAGAAAACATAAAGCCTGTATCGTTGAGCGACAGCGACAGCGCTGTCCAAACAAAATTGAAGTACCTGAGAAGGAGGAAGTGTCGAAGAAAACGAAGGAAGGACGAAAAATATAAAACTTCCGAAACGAAGTCAAGCCTGACTGAAAATTCATCGAACGTAGAAACCGAATCTAACGATTCCCTGTTAACCCTCAAAATAGCTGTTTCAAATGTGACAGAGTCAAATGTCGCAGGACCTATGGAGACGCTGATGAACGATCAGAATTTAAAGATGGCCGAGGTCAACGACAAGATCAGGGAGTTGAATCAAATGCTGCAGGATCGTACAACGGCCATAAATTTGTTGACGAATGAAATAGCAATAAAAGCAGCGGAGGTGGACGCCGCGCGAGCTCAGGCCAATCAATTGGAGACAGAGCTCAGTCAATTGAAAGAGGAACGTGATAAATACGCTGCAGAGAAGACGAAAGAGATACTCGAACTGAAGAGGGCGCACATGGAGTCTGAAGAAAAATGGCAGGTGTCTTACAAGAACATGGAAGAGTCTTACAACAGAGCTTTACAGAGTAAGAAGGAAAGTGACACGAAAGCTCGACGCTACGAGCGTGACATTCATAGAAGCACCTTGGAGATAGCGTCTCTGAAGGAAAAGCTCCTGTCCACTACTCAAGCTTACGAGGACTTGATATCAAGAGGTAAAACGGAAATGCATCGACTCCGACGTGAACTGAAGGAACGTGAGAGTCGTCACAAAATCGAGATAAATATTTTGAAGAACAGCTTGAAAGAGACAACTCAAGCTTTGGAGGAATGTCAGGCGCAGCTGCAGAAGACTCGCGGCGAGCTTCGCGAAGCCGTTGAGAATCAGTCGCAGCTGAAAGCTCGCTTGATCGAGATGGAGCACGTGAACGTGAGGTGCAGCAGGTCGGAAGAGTCCTTGCAAAAGGCGAAGGAAGAGAAGGCAGCGCTCGATGAAAAGCTTCAAGACTCCCAGAGGATCGTTCAGACGCTGCAGCGTCAAGTGGCGTCGCTTCAGAGTGAACTGATCGAACCGCAGCGTCGTTACGGTTTACTGAAAGACGAGCTGGAACAGGAGAAACAGAAAACCGGAAGTTTGAAAGAGGAACTCGCCGAGGAACGGTTCAGGTTGAAGGAGCAGTCGGTACAATTGCAAAAAATGACTTTGCAAATTACAGCACTGAATACGCAGATTAACGAGATACAGACCAGTCACGCTGAGGCTCTGAGAGAACGTGACAAGGAACGTAAACAGCTGAAGGAAATGATTCTTCATAAGGAACGTGATCTAAGCGATTTAAAGTACGCAATCGTTATTCCCTTAATTAACGTACTGATTACTTGTTTTACAGTCCAATAAAAGCCTCTTTTATTTGCAGGGCCGAGGAAGTACAAAGAGCCGGACAGCTTTATGCGGCGTTCAGTAAATACTTAGGATCGATCGGACCCAATCCACTTTTATGACAGATCAATCAAAGCAGATACTTAGCCGAACGGCTCGATCAAACTGCTTTCACTTTGTATATAAGTTTTATACATTTGTACTTCTATTTATTGTTAGACGTAATTTATCATCCACCGGAACTCTGTACGCATCCATACACAGAAGACTGACCTGTAACCATGGAACAAAACATAGTGTGATAATTTTAAACAATAAGGAACTTTGCTTTCTTTTTCTAGCTTATCGACGTCCCATGAGAATTTATTGGATTGTAGGAAGATATATATCAAGAAACTAGGTTAATAATATCGTGCGCACGTTATCGATTGGACTTCGACAATATCGTTCGGTTCCACGTATTCAACGTGTCACGTGAGGCCATACTGCGTGTCCATAGACAATTTGCTATTCGCCATTGAACATTTTTTATTCCCACATACGATTGGCACTTCCATTGAATTGGTGCGACCTCGAGCGACATTTGATTTTATTATCAGTGAACGGTTACGTAATCGTTGACACAGTCGGGGATGAATTTATTTTTAAGAAGTTGACGCTTTCATTTTCTAAGGCGTAAGAAGGATTTTTGAATTTGATCACGCGCGTTGTTAGCTCCGTCAGTAAATAGAATTAGAAAGAGCATAGAAGAGCGTACGCGAGTATGTAAATAAATAATACTTGGCATTCTTACAAGTGGCTTTGAAATGTCACTGAATGCTTTTGCCATTACGGAATTCTTGTTAATGATAAAAAATGATAATTTTATTCATGTAATACAAAGCAGATACGGCGCCAGTACAACAAACTTCGCGTACCTTGCGGCACAGTGAATCTTGACTTAGATATCAAATTAAATAAACGCCTTAAAATCGCACGTATCGTAATTCTTTTCTATATGGAAAGTGAAATTATACGTACACCATTCTGGCGCGTCGCTCAAATTTTGTCCAAACAAAATTTAAGACGCCGAAACTTTGACGCTTCGTGCTAATAAAATTTATTTATCAGACACGTAAGGCGTGACGTCACTGTACCTTATCCTGGCGTATCCACACAGTGTCCACTGTTTGTTCTGGTTTATTGAAATTCCACGTAATACAATTCGAGCTCATTCGAAGTTTCCTCGCGCCGTAAATCGACTTTATTCGCGTCTCTAATTTCGCCCGAGACGCTTCTTCGCTTTTGCAAAACACTTATCGCTAAGTGCGTTACACTATTTTAATATATATGTCTATATATATACGTACTCATGCATACCAATTCCAAGGAAGTCGTTTATTCGCCGTGTATTGGCGTCGGAGCGGTTTTATTTATACGTGCCAAGTCGAATTCCTTGGTTGTGCACGACTGCCGGGAAAATTTTCTAGGAAACGTTTCACGATTATAAGCAGGAATTTGTAAAGACCTTTTTCGTACGAGTCTCATCTGTAAAATCACAAAAATACGATTAAGGGAATAGAAGTCGTAGGATAATAAAAACAAAAAAAAAAACGTTAGCAAAATTCCTTACGAAATGCATTGAGAAATTTTTTAAATATAATTACATTAAAAAAAAATAATTTTCGTTCGTGGATAAATAAATCTTTGATCGATTTATTAATTGTACCACTTTTTCTTTTTGTTTACTTACATCTAGCTTCTTGTCTTATCGAATGATCAGGGCTTAACGCAACTGTTTAACACGAAGACACTGGTGATTAATAAATCAAAAACAATAAAACTGTTATCAACGATAATTTATATCTCGAGTAACCTTAACCTCAAATCCTCAAATAATTACGACAGAAGCAATGTCGGCCTGTTATTGACGGCCAATGCTTACGCATTAAAGTTATTGCTCGTCACAGGAAATCGCGAGAAACGGGCCTATCTGCTTTTATGTTTATTACGCGATTGACTAACTATATCAGTCGTGTTATGAGATACATATGCATATATACACTTACGTCGTATATCGTACGTGTTGTAGATACGTATACGTCAGTGATAATCGTAACATCGATCAACAAGGCCTGGAGGACAGTAGCGCAGCTGCCGGCAAATGACGGGTGTTCGATAATTACCGATCCCAAGTAAAATATTAAAAGTTAATAAGAATGCTTACAATTTCAATAAACTCGTTACGAACACGCTTCCAGCAGGTCTCGATCCATTAGCATCCTTATTAGTACATTGACTTTCCTAAAACCTCTTATATTGGCTATTCATCAATAACATAAGTCATGATCATATTGCATACTGATTGTTGAGTGTTTCTATTTGTATACACGCGTTGCAACCTAACCTCACTTTGACATTTTCTACTCTAGTTATCCTTTGCAATTCACGTGCAGATATCGTTTCGTCGTTGAGAAAAATGAAGAAAACTCATCTCTTATCGCAGTCAGCTATTTGATGAAGCTCTTGCCTTATCCTTAATCGTGTAACATGCGTTGAATTATTTAGTTCGTTGTACAGTGGAGACTCGATTATCCGGACCTCGGTTATACGGATTTGTGATTATCCGGATTGCCAATCGCGAGCAAATATCTTTGTAATCTAGTTTAAAAAAATTGTATCTAAAATTTGTTTACGTCAAATGACAATTACCAAATATTTTAAACAAAATTAAACATCAGCGACTGTCCTATGTTGTTGATTTTAATAAGTTTAATTTGCTTTTGTTGTTTCGAATAAACATCTAACATTACGTATTAATCCTAGAAAGATACCATATGACAATGTACCTGAAAGATAACCGTACGTGAGCGACGTAGGTTATCTTTCTAGAATTAATACATATGTAATACAAAAATCGCTTTTCTTCATACATTCAATTATCCGTATTTTCGATTATCCGAATTACTTACGACAACAATTAGTCCGGTTAATTGAGTCTCCACTGTATTTACCTTTTTCATAATTAACGTCTAGTAGTGACTTGCGCGTCCTGTCAATTTTCGTGAAAAAACTGTTTGTCCGCTTCTCGATCACATTTCCCATGAATTCTAGATTCAGATTTCCAGGAAACTCGTTTGCCTACGTGCATTTTGACTCGTCGTTGGCATGAGAAATTTATTTCTTAAGATTTCGAGTTTTTTATGGTCTCTCCTGCAAGTACTTCGAAGTAAAATTAACCTCAAATAGAAGCCAAGTCTGTGTTGCGCGAATTTGGCTGTCTCGTTCATACAGAATATCTGTCGATTCACCAAGTAATTCTTGCCATAGTTGAGTGTGCTTGTAAATTCTTAAAAAAACTATTTGAAAAAGAAAAATACGTAACCCGTGTTACGCAGTTAGCTTATCTTAGCAAAATTTATGTTAAATGATTAAAATTCTAACAGACCCTTCCGTAACGTTAATTACGAACGTCGTTCAATCGATCGGGTCTTTTCGGCTTTTCTCGTTAGCGCATGCGCACTCGTCATATGGGTTCGTTATGAAAATACATTTCCCGTACGTTACAACGTAACGTTTATGCTTTCAAATCGCATAACTTTTCCGAAATTCCGTTCGATACGATTATAAGACGCGTAAAGACGCCCTCAACCTCGTGTACACGCAGGGCGTCGGGTTTAACAAGAAATAGCATAAGACGGTGGCGTCTGGCGTTCTTGACATAGCAAAAATGTCCATATTTCAGCGAGCGTCCGCACAATGTCCTGGCACACTTACTTACACTTGCGTAAACCTTTCAGACGGCTTACGCGAATCGCGAATACCGCGAATTCCATTAAATTTACGTACGATACGTAAATGAACGCGGACGTCCGCCACTACCGTAAATTAATATTACGTTCTCGCGTGCTGGCGACAACAACACGATTGACAGTACGATAAATGGATGAGAGGAAAAATGATATAAAAACGTCAAGAGGATTCGAGTACTGGTAATAAATAATTCTTTAATAATTTAACTTGTGGTCTATACATTCTCGTCGTAATATAAAATACATGGTTTTATTTATTTGAAAAACTTATCATTCAACTAGGTAAAAGTTAGGCAGGACCCACACGATATGCGACTGGATAAATCGATATATAAATACGCTTACGCAGACACAAAACAATCGTTATTCCCTACTATAAATTACAGTCATATTATCGAAGGCTCGCTAGAATTATTTTTATAGAGAGAAAGATAAGACATTTGCACGTAGCAAGGTAGAAAGTAAATTATGCTAAATAATCGATTGCTAATGCAACGAGAGTCCCTCTTCGATTTCCGTCGGTAAAGATGTACACAGTCGGTATCGTTAGGGTCCATTTCGCTCGCGAGGATTAAATCTTATCCAATCGTAAAGATCGCAAAATCGTAAACGCGCATGCGCAGACAGTTAATTCGAACAGTCCCTTCTCCATTATCTTTTTTTTCCTCGCTCAAACCTTCGCTAGCTTAAATTTTAGTTCTCAAGAGAATCGTTCGCGAACGGTATACAAAAAAAAATTGAACATCTAATTCCACTAAATGGTCGCTACATAAGAATGCCTCTAATATAGAGACACCTTCTCGCCTATTTAGATTTCTACATATATACATATACATATATATAAATGCACGCATAAGTATTTTCAAAAAATTTTTTTCTACACTCACAACGAATATCATAATGAAAACGCGACAGGCTTATTATATACTTTCGTCACATGCGAACGCGTACAAAAATATGTTTATTCGTGTATATATGTATATATATATTTATATCATACAGTGGCTCAACGTGCTCGTGTTTTTCAATGTCAACTGTACCTGCCATATGCGCGTAGGTGTATGTCTTTTTGAAAAATTCTTTTACAGGCTTTTATAATATTTTTTTTTATCTAGTCCACAGTGCACGGTCACGTACAATAACGTTTGTTGTCATGATCTCGTAGACAGATATTTACAGATTTTATGCTCGAGCATACCGATCATCGATTTCTCATTTTTCTTCTTGTTCGTTACTTGGCTCTTTTCCTTTTTCAAAATACAGAACAATCAGTGACTGTATTGACAAAGCCCAACCGTATTTACGTTGATCGAGAACAAACATTTAAAATGCTCACAAGTCTAGTTCCGTTCGATCGTAATACTATGTAATCGGAAGAACATATATGTCTGTATGTAAGAAAAAGAGAAAAAAAGAGAATAAAAAGAGAATCACGAAATCCATTTATCCACGGTGCGTGAGCATCGTTAAACCCGAGCCAGTAGACACATTGGTCTAAACCTAATGACGCAACGAATTAAACCATTACGTGTGCAGCAATAATAATAATGACACGCAGGACTAATTATCTTCGCAATAACGAAAAAGACGGTCCTCCCTCCAATTAAACTAATTTAATCTCAGAAAATGAATCCTCGAGATTGCGCCAACGCGGGCCGGCAAAAGCGCCCGAAACAAAGAAGACGAATAAAAGAAAAATAATAGCGAGTATTGCGAATGTGAAAAAATATTTTTTTCAAAATTCTTATCCGCCATTTTTCATTTTCCTCGTGATCCCGCTTGGGGCAAATTACGTCGAAGATTTTCCTTCGTTCTCAATGAATCACTTGTCTTTTTGCTACACGCTCGCTCTTAATACCCTAATTACATGGTACACCTTAATATTAACGAAATTCAAAATTCGCGCCTCGCAAAATATTGGCAAACCTCCTGTATTACAATGGCAACGTTGTCGCTATTATTCGTTATTCGATGCGCACGTGTCCACCAGCATTCAGTCTAATTAAATAATCTAAAGAAAGAAAAAAAACGTCTCGTGGCTGACCGCGCATGCGCACTGGCACAAAAAGTACCGTCGTATCAATTGTCATTCTCGGGAGCGATAGATATACACACTAGAGTGCCTTCGCGGTCGTACACGAAATCCACGATGCTTTCGAACGAGCACGAGACTTGAAATAACCCAGGATCATCTTCGAGAAAGCGGACACTGACACTCGTCGCGCGTTTACCCAGCGAAACGTTATGGCCCTGACCGCACATGACATTGGGATCCTGAGAATGTAGTGTATCGATTAAAAAAAAAAGAAAAAAAATTTTTTTAAAAATATTTTCATTACAAATGGACTATAATATTTAATTATGAGCGCCAGTTGAACCCGTCGGTATATTCCCTAGTCTGGAACCTATTCTCTGGCAGTATCTGTTCCATTGGGCACTCCTGGGTACAACGAACACCTTCTACTCGGTCTCAAGGGTATGTATATGGTACCCTATCCGATTCCAGGTTATCTTCGTCCCAGAGTAACGGAAGTGGATATTTTATATACATAGAGAAGAATTCTATCCCGTATAGATATACATTTACTAATATTATGCTGATGCTGACTAATCTCAAGGATCTCCTCAGGATCTCGTGTATCCAGGAGAACCCGAAACGGAATATAAAAGGAAAAAAAAAATATCGAAAGAGAATAAGGGGAGAAAAAATAGATCCAAGAATTCCGTATAACTAGCATACTTTCGCGGCCAATTCTTTGGTCATACACGGTGTACCATATTATCTTGGATTTCGTAAATAAAAAAAACAACTCAAATGTAATTTAATAAAGTAGTACGCTTTTAGATCCAGACAATCCCTTGGTCCCCACCCTGGAAG
Source organism: Trachelus iudaicus (assembly GCA_030142595.1). Lineage (NCBI taxonomy): Eukaryota > Metazoa > Arthropoda > Insecta > Hymenoptera > Cephidae > Trachelus > Trachelus iudaicus. Next base: position 286,611 of record JARQTH010000358.1, on the reverse strand, counting down.
TCGCATAGGAACCTCTAACCAGAACGAACGGAGCGCGATTCTCCAGGGTTATAACGTTGTAGAAAAATAAACCTTGTTTCGCTTAGGAGTTACTTGTGGAAGAATATTATAACGGGTGGTCGTCGCTTTGCGATCGGTTCTAACAAATGTCTCGACCTCGTAAAAGTATTCCTTATAATTAGTTGAGGGGTCCTTAAGGTCGACAGGTCGCACGGGGTCAGCTTCTGCTATCTTGGTACACTTGCGACACCCTATATAATACATAGTCTCAGAGTGTGTAGGGATACTCAGCAAGATAGTTACGAATGAGCGGAGGAAGATCGTCGGTGGGTATTTTCGCGCGATTAACAGCCAAACGTGCTAAATGCGATAATGACCTGACCTCCTTGACGAGGGGCTTAGCGAAGTAAATCTGACTGTACAGCTGACCGCTGTGATCGACCCAGACTTCCCGCTTCTCGTCCATCCGTTTCGAGTAGTCCACGTAATACTCGAGCATCTTGATGGGACAGTCGAAGTGTGGCATCGCCAGGGCAAGACGTGGCTCAGCGTCGAGCCGGAAGTGACCCAGGAAGTAGTGAACGCGGACGGAAGTGGGTCCCCTAGATGTCTGCACGGAGACGGCGAAGGTGAAGCGACTGTCCGAGCTGTCTCGAAGGAGCCATCGTCCGACGGGTGCTTCGCGAAGAAGAGCTTCGCTCTGCTGCCAGCTGAGACCTTCGTGATACCATCCGGAGCTCTGAAGAAGACGTCGAGCGTCGCTGAGACGCACAAGAAGATCCTTGTCCAGGTGGTAGTTGTCGAAGCCCCACGGACAGGGCATGAGCCAGGATACCGGGGTCGTCGGAGCACCGTCGCGACGCTCTGTCGGCACAGTCGACCCAACCTCAGCGGGCTGGACCAACCCGCCGCCGTTGAAGTTGTTGCGACTCCTGGTGGTAGCGTTCGACGTGGGATTGGTACAGTTGGCCGCGGTGGTGGTTGCGGTGATATTAACGGTGCATTGTCCTACGTTAGGTGGCAGTTGGACAGTAGCGTTGACTTGGATGACAGCCCCGGAAGTCCCTGTCTCTTCCAGTGAGCTCCTACCCGAGTACGACAGGTGAGACTGCTTGTGCGGCTGGGTGCAGCATCCCCGTTGATGATTACCAACAGCCGGTCCAGCACCTGGCGAACAAGGGATCTGCTCCTGGAAGCTGTTACATCTACCTGGATGAGCTTGCTGATCATAGATCCCAGAGTGGCAGCCGTTGAAACCCCTGCAGCATCCATGGACCAGATGGCGGTCGGGATCGGACAATCTTTCCTGCTCCTTTCTGGGACTGCTGCTGCGGCGGGTACCAGGCAATTCCTGGCATCCGCTAGGTGGTACGCAGAGCATCGGATGGGGATTCTGAAAGATCCCAGCTGGACCAGATGATCCGCAGCCCGTTACGATTTCCTCGTCATTGAGAATATTTCCAGGATCGGATTCCTCACTGGAGAACTGTGTCTGGACCAGGCAACCCCCACCGGACAGCTTAGGTCTGACTTCGATCCTGGGTGCCTGGACCAATACTCCAGAATCCGTGCTCTGTATCAAGCATCCTCCGGACTGTATACTTGGCGTGGTGATGGTAACGCTTCCACCGGTCATCTCGCAGGTCGTAGTGATGTGACACTCGGCGTCCCTGCTGTCCTGGTGCCTCTGAACTCTCTCAGCCACCACAGGCTGGCTCTGTATGATGGCTGGTCCATGTATTATGGTAGGTGCATTAATTATGCATCCACCCCCATTAGTGTATCCGCGTGGTACCAGGAGACCACCCCCATAATAATTCCCACAGTCGACCTGATGAAGACCGCAAGAAGATGGCGCAGCGGCAGCTGCCACAGGCATCGTAGGGTTGCAGCATCCGGGGGCCGGAAACCGGTGTCGGCAATTGGGACACATCACCGTCAGCATCTTGATCCTTGTCTTTGACGTGTCAGCATTACCCCACTCCGGGCGCACGTGCTAGTCTGCAAAACAAAAAGACTTCATGAGAAACTCAAAATCTAGCAATTTTGAAAAAAAAAAATCGGCCGCAAGTCCTTAGTCCAAAAACATAGACTCCTACGTCCTTTATAGATAATCCCTCAAGACAAAGTGCACCACATTATAGATCACTAGATCATCCTGTCATTCCTATTTGCTTCGCTGTAAAATTATATCTTGTTAGGACGTACTCATTACGTGCCTAATGATTGCCGTCTGCGCGATGCTCATTCGATTAATTAATGGAACGCGTAGGACGTGCACTAAGAGTATCGAGCTGCTTGATGAAGATCAACGGCTTTTAAATCGCTTTCAATTGATACCAGAGACGGTTCGTTAGACGATTTGGTAGCTGGTACCACGTCGCATGTATAAAACAATATATATATATATATATTCATTGATTAATAAATTGCGAAAAAAATTCGACGAACCCTCTCTTCTCGAGCACGTGCACAAAATTCCTACCCTTATACCCAGTGTGTAGAAACGAATATGATCGGCTGAAAAACATTCCCTGGAAGAGGTTGCTGCCTTCAGTCCGCAGGGCGAATGCTGAGCAAGGTATTCGAGGAGATTTCCAGAAGTCCTAATTTCCCTGCTTACGAGGAAGACTGGAATAACATCGTAAATAGGTATAGAGTCCGTCCGCGTTACCTCGGCAGTCAAGAATTTGACAATCGATACCCAACCTGGGACGAAGAGAGTGAACGGAGTGAAGTTAGCGAACTGATAAGAAAATTTTTTGGGGAAAATTTAAAAAAAACCGCTCGTACAAAACTGCCCTGATCGACGCACAAAGAAAATTCAGTATCTGGCGCGAACGATGGATCACAGTGATTTCGCAGAATTCGCCATTCGCATAATTGATACGTCCGGTAAAGTTTTAATAAATACCAAGAAAATGAAAGAAAGATAAGCTTCCCACGTTGCGAAGGGGGAATCATTTATAATTACCATGATAATCGCGCACGGTTGGCTTTGCTCAATGAAATCGTAAGAAGAAATAAGGTCGAAACGAGAGAGCGGAGCAAAGTTCACGCGGAGACTCGTGCTTGGGATAAACTGGTCGTTGAGTAAAAAAAAAAACATCAGGAGATTCTCCTACTGTCTCTTTCTACTTGCCTTTACGATCCGCTCGTATCCTCTCTCTCTCTCTCTCTCTCTCTCTCTCTCTCTCTCTCTCTCTCTCTCACTCGCGCCAAATATCCGCGACTCCTTTTGGTCAACTCGTTTTTGCATTTTTCGCATTTCTCAATTCCGAACCCATTTATCGTCCCGTGAAACGTGCCTCGAGAAGTAAATGAAAAATTAGTGGAAAAAATATATATATACGCGCAAGTGCCAATATCGCGTGTATTCAGGTGATTTGGTCGTTCGCAATTCCTGGTAATTGTCACGTGCTCCTTTATCCCGTGTTCTGTCAATACGTACGCGCATATATATATATATATATATATATGTTTTTATGAATACACGGTTGACACTGTATAGGGACTCTGTATTGTCTTAATTTCTGAGAACGAAGCTGTCAGAACACCACGTGCGGTTAAGTAAAGAGAATTTTCGCGCGTGAAATCGTGATTAACCGTTCTGATTCGTGGGAGATCGATAAGCAAAGTTGTGAAGAACCGACGGAAAGAGATAGTGAGAAAGGCGGTATTCGTTAAGCACTTTGGAATGATAATAAAGATAAAAAAAAAGTATTTTTTTTTTTTAATGACGGGCAAAAGACTCTCGAGTGCCTCAGGGATTAATTAGTCTCTATGGAATTGCGAATTATCTAAAAGTTAAATGTAAAATGTAATCAACGAGGTGTGCTGATTCAATGACGGTTCCCTTATCAGAAAATCCTAAGCACGTGTGTGTATATATATATCTATTCCTCTCCCTCCCACCCACCCAGTTCTCTCGCACGATCCCAGTCATGAAATTCCTGTAAAGGACCTCAGCAGCCCTTGCAGATAACAGTCAAGGACGAAGTGGCCTAATATTTTTAATTACCAAGAGAGTCCGTACAGAAAAGCTCAGCTGGATGATAAGAGATAAGAAAAAGAAGAAAAAAAATGTAATAGCATACTCCTGAAAAGTAACATTTTGAATCTCAACGATTCGTCGGTATCGCTGGCAACGATTAAATCGAATCTCCATACCGTACGTCATCGAAGATAAAGACGCGATTCCAGGTAGCGAGATAGTGGCTGATAATGAAAAGAAAAGGTTCGTAACCACCTCATATAAAGTAATACATTGAAACGACGTTAACGCAGCGACGCCTATAACCGTGCCAGTTACCTCGAGAGAGTTTTCATGGAAGTAACGACGGCGACAAGACGCGTCGATAAATCGCGAGTCCCGGTTCGACTAATTGACACTTTTCGTGAAAACGCGTTTTTATGACTTTCCCGTTCCCCGTATATATACATATACACACGCTACTTGAGCACTATCAGCCTGACTGTGTAAATACGCCTTTAGGGCCTGGGGCCTGGTTTCTAGATCACGATCATAATAATCGACTCCGCAATTCCGGTCTTTGCCATATTTAATGACTACCTGGAAGTCTCGTGATTTTCTACATACCAATCGTAAACCAATAACGTCTACCGCTACTCCGTCAGTCGATTCCGTTGATTTTCCTGCATCCACTGTTTTTTTTCTCACTATAAATTACTTAAACGTAATTGAATTTCGCGGGCTTTCCAAGAATAGCTACGAAGTTAAATGACTCCCCGTTCGAACGGCAACTAGCGCGATTCGTTGGTGCAGAAAGTACAGTAGTGTCGGGCATAAAGAAAATAGCTGTAGCAAAGTTAGATAAGGTTAGGTTGGGTCGAGATATATAATCGAGCAGACTGATAAAATAGATTAGACTATGTAATGCTCGATTCACAGTGCGCGGGCAGTGTGTTGGTCCGTTCATGAAATTCGTGTGAGATAATCGCACGACTCAAACCCGAGCTACTCGTAACGAATCCTTCGAAGCGACGTAATTGCATCAACATTTCCGTGAAATTGCGTAACGCATAATCGAAGGACAGCCCACGACGTATCAGGCTGAAATAACCTTTTAGCCAGAATCAATAATGACTAAAAGATAATTTTTTTATTTTTATTATTGCCTCCGACGTAATAGCTTCCTACGGTATACATGTGCGATTGAAGATCGTACCGAGTCTCGATTAACCCTTTGACTGATAAAAAAATAATGGTCGTAGATAAGACATTTGAAGGATTGTCAGATCGATGTATATATGTACATATATAATTGCGAAAATGATACGAAATTCCCTATCGAATCTATTATCGGTGTCTAATTACAATTTGACTTTGATTTTTATCAATTGTTCCAATTACGATTGATCACTCGGGACATGTCTGACGAAACAAGGAAATTGTTTTGACAATTCCACGAATATCTTTTTTTTTTCTTCATACGACGTCTACGCGCATACCGAATAATTCCTTAGTAAAGATCGGCTTCCCGAATCCGGCTTAAACGTCCTTGATACGATGTAGTCGGTTGATCCCTTCCACGAGACGCATTAAAATTAGCGTAATGTCAAAAAAAAAAGGAAAAACTTCTGGAAACTGTCAGTGGCCAAATAGTAAACAGTAGCACATGGCCGTTGTATATGCGTATGAAATTTTTATGCGTGATGCGTGAGCAGGGACAAACTGAACTTGTGATATTTATTCTCTCTTTCTCTCTCTAGGTCTCTCCTCTCTCGCTATCACTCTCAGCCAGGCATGCGTCGAGAATGACTATTGACACAAGTAGTCAAGATTTCCAGCGTGTTTCAAAAGCATTGAATAACGCCGTGTGACTGTGATCCGATTCGTCACGACCGTCGCGTTGAGAGTCCGACACTTGAAATGACATACTCTGTGAACCAGGCTTCAGACTACATCAGGACGATATATATATATATATATATATATCGCGAATAAACGTCAATACCATTGAAAAAACAGTCCCACGCAGCAGGGATACTGCCAAAGTGAAAGTATAAATATACACAGTAGAACTAGGATACGAGGAGGGAGAGAGCGAGTGAATTCCATAAAGAGAAATAACGACCGGAAACATATAGATAGAAAGAGAGAGAGAGAGAGAGAGAGGATTCGACTTCGTCGAAAGAAATAGGCGCACGGATTATTAAAGAGAACCTAGAATAAAACGGTACCGTAACAAGATTGCGATCGTACCAGGAAAGAGATCAGCGAAACGACCTAGCGAGTCTCAAGGTCCGTCCGCATGAAAGCAGTCGCGTCGTCGTAAGCCAGACCGTATCGCGAACAGCCATGTTATTATTATTTCCCGTAAAGATTTTATATACTTTTAAAAACGGCTATTGTCATAGGAAAAAAAGTCTCAATAATACGTCCCAATTGGAATTGTCTTTAAGGTAACCCATGACGTGTGGGAGGAATCTCTTTATTCTCTTCTTCCGTTCACTGCAATCTCAATTTTCCAAACACGCACATCCATGATACCCTGTTACTCGCCGCAAGGTTCGCGCGGCACTGAAACCGTCCGTGCGTATGCGCGCGACTTTATACGCGCATGTCGCGCGCAGTCTGCGCGCGCACGATGCGCACAGGACAGGCACGTGTATCGGTGATTCGTAGTATTTCGTGGAGTAGCGCGAAGAGACAAGCTTCCGCGAACCGACGCCCGAGTTGAGTGTCGCAATGCCAGAAGGCCAAGCCCCCATTTAGAAGTAGCTGTAGGTTTTCTATGTATGTAACGTTCCGTGTAATATATATTTAATATATAATATATATATGTACACACACTTATATTGTATATATATTCGGAAACTGAGTTTATCGTAACATCGCTCAACATTTACGTTTACACTGTAATTTCTCCGTTGCCCATCCAGTGTCTTCGTGCGAAAGAGAAGGAAACTCTTGCGTGCGATACTTAAAGTCTGTCGTGAAAACCGGCTTGAAATTCTTTGACGGCCCCGAAATACGTACGTATTTCGTCGTGACTCCTCGGAGACTTTACGCGGGTCAGTGATTGATACTGAAAGTCGGATCACAGGTAACGATATTACGTTATAATATACGTACTGTGTGCGTTACGATAGCGAGTTCTAATATAGGTGAAATTGGAACACATAATACCGTTCACGACAAATATACCGCAATCGTAATACATCGCGCGATTACGCGATTCCTTTGAATACGTGATAAGCGACAAAAATCAGTGAGATTAATGAATACAGGCTGATTTTGTATGAGACCGAATGAACGTCACAGTGGCTGGACCCGTACGTATGAGAAATCCATACGAAGTGTCCGTCATCGTTAATATATTTATACATAATATATACACACACACAAAATAACACGTACACGTAAATCAGGCGGAAGTTTAATTCTCAAAAGTGCCAATCAGCAGTGGCGTCTGAGACTTCCAGGAAATTCTTTAGCGTCCCACGTTAACGTCCGTGCACAGAGAAGAACTCTAAGTCCAAGTGATTCGAAATACGGGAAAGCAAGAAGAAAAAAAATGTCAACCATCACTTTCCTCGACAACTTCGCACAGAGGGGAATTCGAGATTCGACAAACAAGGAACAATTGGAGATAGCGAGTTCCCGGGCCTTAGGTATACGCCACAATGCTGATTCGTAGAACCCGATGACAATACCATTCGTGCGAGATAACCGTCGCGATAAGGCCCCTTGGGATACAGTGCTTCTGTGAAAAAAAAATGTATACATACACGCATATACCCCAGAAGAGATCACGAATCAAAGTATCCAGCCACACGATCGCTTGCGGCAGAACTTCCTAACCTAGCCTAACCCTTACTGTGTTATAGGTCCCAGGAAAAGATTGCGAAGAGTTTACGAGGTCGCCGTAAAAGGGTCTCATCTGCCGCACGAGAGTCCAGGACGAAACTTATTATTGATTTCTGCGAATCGTACGCGTAGGCCAAGAGACGAAGACGACGACGACAAAGTCCGGGAGAGTTTTTGAAGCGCAGCTGCCGTCGTCGTTCGGTAGTAAAAGACAACGATTCAGGGCTGGCGGTTGGCTCGTAGAGTGGATACACGGAAGGGGGGTGTGTCCCTTGGGCCTGGTAAAAATAAAAACACGGCTGAAGGGCGCCCCCCCGAAAAGGGCCCTGCTGCTTTTCTGCTTTACTCCACTCCCGTCGCCACTATACCTGCATCCGACTTCTTGGCAACGATTATCGAGAGAAACGGCATTGGCAAGACTGTGTGTGTAAGAGAGAGAGTTTTCTCTGTCTTTTCAGTCTTTATATATATATACATCTGTCTCCGTCATCTGTGTCTCCTTCATTCTCTACTGCATCTAGAACGTGTCTCCGCTACTCCTTTTCTCCTCGCGTCTGTCTCACTCTCTCTCGTGACTCCGTCCATCTCCTTCTCGCAGCTTCTCCCCGTCCGTCCAACTAGCTTCCCTATTATCTCCGTCTTTCTCGCCGTCCCACGGTAACTAGTCGTCCCTCTCGTTCCCACTCAGGGGCGTATCTTAGGAATGCAGAGAGAACCTCGTACCTCTTTTTTTTTCTCTTTCTTTTTTCTTCCTCCTTTTGACGAGGAACGACGCGAGCCACGACGCTAGTGGGAGAGTTCAGAGAATCGCTGTAGCGCGCCGTTTCATTTTCCAAGGAGAGAAAGTTCATTCCCGGGATCATTTGCGATTTCGAGTTCAACATCAAGGAGGAACGAGAGGCGTCTGCTTTCACGAGGGCGCAAGAGCCGTGCCGGTGGGCGACGACGTCTCCTTAACGACCATGGCGTCGACGTAACGACGAAAAAGGAATTTTTTGGCAAAGACGCAAAGCGAACGAAGTAATTTAATTTTCCGATGCGCCGTGCTCCACATTTTTTCTTCTTTTCTACGTCTCCCTTCCTGCGTCCTTGTCCAACTTTTCAGAGGTTAAAAACACTTTTTCACATCGGGCATGCGGAATCACGCGGGTATAAATACCGACGTAAATCGAGTTCAGGGACAGCCGTTGCGGAATTCCGATTTAAAACTTTAAGAAATCGATCGCCAGTACCGGCGGCCTTGCAGTTTCTCGGAAGTTCACGACGCGACGACGACGGCTTATGCTAATGAGGGGCACACTATACCGAATTCAAAACGCGTCCGCGGATCGCGCCACAAAGGCCTACCGTTCTCGGAGAAGCTCCTACGCGGAACGCGCGCCGAGAGTCAAGCACCCAGCAGCAGCTCATTAAGTTCGAAGACAGTTAAGCAGCACCGAGCGATTGCACGTTCGATCGTCAAGAAGACCAGGAGATATTATGTGACGTGAGTTTCGAGTGCTTACCTCGGGATTCCTTATTCGCCTATGACGATCCAAATAAGTTCAACGTTTAATCCCACATAGGCACATTGCACAGTATGGAAAAGTACGTTGCGTATTTGACGTAGAAAGGAGAACGAAATATTCAAATCGTACAAAGCCAACGGTCAAACCGGCGTTAAACTTTCCGTCTACGATCGATTTAACCCGATAATACACTGTGTGTCCTGTATCACGAAATTCCACCGTACAGTACGTTTTGGATAACTCGAGATTTATCTGCTAAACAAATTATATTTCACTGTGTAAAGTTTCTCGAAGAGGTTCGACTTTCTTTTATACACAACGGCGCGACGAACCTCCTACTCGTGCGAATGCCAACGAGCAACTGACGGTTCGCCTCGAGTGAATGAATCTATAATTACAGTACTGGCCACATGGAACGAGTGGGCTCGATGGTGGGGATAGATTTTTAGTGGGGGGGAAGGGGAGTCGGTGTCCGCGCGGTAGGGGAAATCATGGAAAACGCAAGTCGCTCGAGTGGGGAGCTGGGGAGAGGGGAAAAGAGGGAGAAAGAGAGAGGGGCTTATCGAGTCGAAGGATTCAGACGAAAATACTTGATCTATCGTTCAAAAGTGGATTTCGCATAACTAGTTCGCTTCGGACTATCGAGGAGATAGGTCACGCGCGCATTCTCGCTTCGTGATACTTCGTTATGCTGTTTGTCTAGTTTGATTACGTAACACTGACGTTAGATTACATGGAAAATTCGCGTGACCATTTCTAGCATTTTTCCTGGATGTCAATTAAGGATAAGAAAAAGAAACGCATCCGAGCGAAGATCCTGCATGTCGCACCGTGCGAAACTGGAAATGCATGCTTGCATACGTAACCTAACCTAGTCTTGCCTTCGTCCAAGGCACTGACACTGAGTGAACGAGTCACATGATTGCGGCAGACTTAGCAGTTTTGCAAGAGCGACGTGCTGAAAATGATTTTTTTTTGGAGAAAAATTTTTTTCTACAATCTACGGATACTTTAGTACGGACTTACGAGTATGAAATTTTTGAAACTTCGCTATACCGTATGTTCAGTAAAATACGTTTTTTTTTTTGCAAAATTTTAATGAACCTTCGGTATCAGCGATAAGTGACGTGTAAATATTATCGTAGAGCATACGTGAAATAAAGGTATAGTTTGTTTAGTAAAATTGTACTGGTCTTAGAATAATTTCGTGGAAGTATCTTCTGGGACCGTGTTTAGGGCCCGTTTTAAGATATTCGATGTTAACGAAAAAAACTAACAAGGCCCCTCGAAACCCTTTAAACTTGGTAAAATATCTGGATTTAGCCTGACCCGAGGAAGGATGGCTCAAAGTTAGGAGACAAAGGGTCCCCCAGGTGCCACACCGGTTAGTCAGGGCCCAAAATCGAGATGGGGAACAGTCTCGTGAGGGCCTCACGCAGTCCCATTCCCTTCTCCCGTCGCGTCAGAGCAGCCACTCTTAAAAAGTAAACGCAAGACAGGCGTGTCTAGATCTGAAATCTGTGAGAGGGAAACTTTCAGTCCATGGAATGTTGACCAGTCCCAAATTTAGTTCCAGGGCCCTTGTAAGGCCCCACCCTTAAATCGTCTCCGGGGCACGAGCTAATCCGAGATATTTCGTAACGGAAAGGAAATTCACGTCGGACACACGAGAGAGAAAGGTGCGGCAATAAGGCCCAAAATTGAGGCCCAATTCGAAATCCCGATTAACTTTCACGCAAACCCATCTGGACCCACTTTCTTCTTCAAAAGACTTACGTGATCATATCGCGATTACTCGACTCAGCCATACCCTTACCCAAAATTTTCTGCATTTTCAAAATTTTTCTTTTTCAAATCCCTCCAAAATTTTTCCAATCACAATACCTCCTTTCACGTACGGTCACCGAAGGATACGTTCGCCTCCATAAATATTCCATCCAATCGGCTGCGTAATCGTTTCTTAATAACCCACGCGAGAAGCGAATCTCATGACAGATAAAATATAAGCGAAGTTCGTGCGAAACACGATGCCAGCGCAGCTGCGTTACCGGTAATTGCCTTTCGATTGTATCCACGTAGGCGAAGAAGCATATTTTCACGTTACGGAAAAAAATAGTATCGCAGGTAACATTGCGTTATTTAATTGATATTTCCTAATGGATGCTTCTGCATTGAACGAGTCATGCATAGAATACATATACATGTATATACACGCACGTACATTGTAAAAGAAATACTGGCAACTCGTCGCCCCGACGATGATTGCAAGTGAGGTAAACAGCCTTTTATAGCATCGTAACTTCTAGGTATTTATCGGAGGCCGAAAGGACTATGGAAACGCGCCTGTAAATACGATTCTTCAAATACGACGAAAAAAAAAAAAACAGAAAATCATATCGCACTGATTTATCTCGGAACGCGTCATGTCTCCTTTCCATCGGATTTCACTCGTATGCGGTGTCTGTGGACGGGAGAAAAAAAAATGGTACGATATCAAAGGTCACTTTGTAACAGTGACATTAAACATGATTCGTGACGTAACGGGTGTCACGAAACGAATGTAGAAAAAAAATGGAAAATAACAGGAAATTGTAAAAAAAAAATTTTCAAGTTCAAATAACACCGGGACCCGTATTGATCGATCCATTGAGTATATATATATAAGAGAGAGATTAAATATGTACTATAACGAACAGGGTCATTATGTATCGTACATAGGATACATAAGTTACACAGTGGCCGGGGTCAAGTCTCTCAGCATCCGACGTGAGCGTTCTTAGAGGATGATGTAGGTTCACGATAGTTTCGATGAACGCGAACACCTGGTGGTGAGTCATGCATATCGAAATACAATGTGCGTACTCGCCCACATATCCTAGTATCGGGTACACACATGGTCACCATACGTGGTCTGTCCCCTGCGCTCTTGGAAATTTTTTTATGGTAAGGAAAAAATTTGAAATTCACAAAAAAAATACCCCGACTTCACTTCATTTTACTCGTTTCGATTAAAAATCGAACATAACCTCTATCGGCTTTCGAGATTCTCTACTGTATGCCCTTGGAAGAAGAAAACTTTTGCGATCGACTGTACCCGTGCTACTGTCTACGGTCGTGTATTAGATGTATAAATGAATATGTAATTTTTTTTAAAATACTTCGACAGAGAAGACAGTTTCCGCATGTGCATACCGTGGGATGTAGAATTCATGTGTTTTGGTAGGCAGCCGGAAAAATCCGAAGATCGCCGGAAACGCACGAAACGTGTGTAATTTATATGTATTTAATTAAGCACTGTATATATTATGTATTTGCATGTATTTATGTATATACATGTATATATATATACATATATATGTATACAGTGCTCTCGACTCTCCATCTTTTCACTTCCTCCATCTCTCGTTCCTGAGAATTCAATTAGCTCCGCTGCTCGTCTCTCGCGTCACTCTGTACCCACGTGTACACGCAACCAAGGGATAATATAATTCTTGGTAAAGTTTCATTGAAGGATATATAGGACTCGGACACAGATGCTTTTGATACGGAATACGTGTTACGTTCATTCGGCAATTATTTCGTTAATTCAAAATGTTAAATTTACCGCTTTACTCGTATTCTCACTTTTTCCCATTCAGTTTATCGGTCAGCGTATAAGGCGAATTCCAGGACTTTGTCATTCATCTGATTTGATTACACGTACAAACGTATGCATACGTATTCGTCGATTCGTTTAACACGATACTTTTGGATTCTCCATGATAAGGTGTTGGGCTCACGTATATTATGCTGATAACGTGAAATTACATCGAGAGAGCAGAAACTGGTTAGTTTTATGTGAAGAATAAATTTTGGATTAATACAAAAAATTCACCTTGATTGTCTATCGAGACGTTATTGTACGATAAAAGTTTTTTTTTTTTCAAAATACAATTTTTTCAGGTATCAATGAAAATCCATGTGTATACTCGTTCGAAAGACAAACTGCTTATCCAATGACGGCGCTTGTCCTCGCAATCGAATTAATTTCATTGACGTAGCCCCATTGACATCTCCAAACTGGTCATGGTCCAGGGTCATAGGTCACCGCTAAAGAATACAACATGACGCCAGCCGAGGCTAATAAACATTTGTTTCTCGGCGCATGAATTACCACGAGTACAGTCCGCGCACGCATAAGCGTACTCGGTGGACGAATGTTTTTGAATGTAAAAATGAAGAAGAAAAATTTTGACAAAAAATTTTGAAAATTTTTTCTTCACGCACGTCCACTTTCTATTATCAAACAGCATTTTTTTACCAAGTCATCGAGTCGTATCTCATACTGCGTTCGACAGAAAGAGTCCGAACGACGCTGACTTCCGGTCGCCGACGCCTCCCCATCGCCACGATGTCGACGTTTCCAGCGATTGTTCGCTCGGAACGAGCGATTTCCGCAAAATTACAATCATTCCACGAAGCGGCCAGCAATCTAATGGACGCTGGTACAATGAGACTCATTGTGAACCTAATATAACGGAACTAGAACGGTACCTCACCGGTTGTCTACGTCCTGGGATAATCGTGAAAGCTTCCTAGAAATTGTACAGGGTCCGTGCAGAAGTCTGGAAGAAAAAGAGAGAAAGGTGACAGAGGAATGGCAGGGAGAGAAGGGGGCAAGGGGTGGGGAGGGGGATGGGGGGAAGAGAGCAGGGAACCGAAGAGTCTTCCCTTTTGGAAAAACTACACGACCAATACTATTATGCCCAGTACCCACTAGGGGTGGGGTCCGCTTCGTAGAAATTGATCAATTTTACCTGGTTCGACCCATTGTCAATATTTCCATTGGAAAAATTAGGGAAAGACCATACGAAAGGTTTCTGGGTAATATTGGAAATTATCGATTAAGAGATTAACGCATGATTTATGCACGTCGTATCGATCGGCTGGAATTAATGGGGTGATTATTGGTATTCGGTTACGACAAAATAATTTTAGTAAAAATTGGGAAAATTTTAATAAATTTTTTTTTCAAATGTTACACTATGAATGGAAATGACCCATTGTTGTGTTTTTATTTGTTGTCTTTCGTAGTAAATTTTTTTTTGGTATACTATTTGTATTACAGGCGAATGACAAGCTGCCCTCGTTTACATGAGACTGCGTACGTGATAAATGGGATCTTAATGTATTTGACCCAGGTCAGGGGCACTTGGGGAAAAAAGATATACTTGCTGATAGCTTGGGTCTTATCTGGTTTCGATATGCAGGGAAAAAAATATGCTTGATAATTTTTGCGCAGGCACAAGAACTGTATCGAGGGAAGAATTTTGAAAAAAAATTGTATTATTAGCTCACGGCAAATTTTGAGAAAATAAGACACGTGCTCGATATATAACGTGATTACGTGAACAAAAATTTTTAAATTTATTATATCAAATTTTAGCTAACGGAGCAGTGCCGAGTGGGTGGTTCATCGGAATCTGATGTAATTGCATGCTGCGCTTAATTCATCTGTATGACGTATCGATAACGATCGATTAAATCTCCCCCCTTAACCGCGAGTCGATTACCATTGCCATTAGTGACTTATCTATAAGGTAATCGCAGTGTAGCTCGTTCGGTTTCCAGGAATTTTCCCACTATCGCTCTATAAATACATTTAATCGCGAATCACCCTATAGAACAGTCCCCAAAAAAAATATAAAAAAACATTTTTCTTAAAAACTTCACAGCGACAAAGATCACGAATAACGTCGCCATTATAGATCCATAACCAGGAAAAATTCCAATAATAACAATATCGACGGATAATCCGGGTAATTAGAATTCGAATTTCGCGGTTTAAAGGGCCGCAAAAATAATTTCACCGGAAGTTTCGTCATTAGGCTCTAGTCCCGTCCCATAATACCCGCAGAAAGGACAAGGCGGTACCCAGGACTTGTAATTTGCTCAGAGCAGAGACAACTTTTCGTAGAAAATATAATTCGATTTGCCAAGGGTAAACTTTTCCAGCAGAGTTCAGTCAAGTTCCAGTAAATTTTTCAAAATCTTCGAACAGACCAATCGCACCGTGATTTGAGAAACTGTAGCGGCTCCTGCCTTCAGGGGCCACCTGGTATACATTCAGTAACCAGACAACCTAGCGTAACCTAAACATTTCATAATAGGAGCGCATGGCAACATCATTATATGGAGTCTGTTCCGGCTAACGCCATTTTGAGTGTCCAGGTGCACTTTAAAAACCTCCTGATAAAGCCCCATCGTAAATTCACCGGGTCGCAGAGTACTTCCTGCGCCGTCGAGCACGAAATCGCATCGATCCCAATCGCCGGCACTTCCGGTTCCGTATGAGAAAGATCCTACGAAGAGAAATCCAAAAGATACTAAACCCGAGCAATAAAATCCGTATATCCAGTAACATAATAGCGACGAAAAAGAATATCCAGATTCCAGCAAAAAAGTACGTAGAATTATATTAAACTTCCTGTTACCAAGTCTAAGGACAACGAGAGCACTGTACCGCATCATAGAAACCTAATACTCATAGTCAAAGCCATGCACGTACTATAGATACGAAGTATACCCATTTCTATATAATTTACTAGAATTAGTTTCAAATTGTCCCCAGACTAACCGACAGTTATTACCAACCGCAAGAACGATAATTACTAGCATCTCCATAGTAATAATACCCACAAGTTAAATTGGATACACGAGCATAGTTGTACGGAGTTACCGCGTAGACGGTATACACGAAATGTATTCACGAACAAAAGTGGACACAGGGAATCTGGTGAAAATCATTGACAGTGCTGCCAACAGTGTAAGTTAAAAAAAAAAAGGATGGTGAATACAGTCAAGATGAGATTGGTGAGGCAAAGGAGTAGCAATTTACAAAGGAACAAAGGATCGTAGGGGCAGGTTTGGTTAGGTCAGACTCGAGTTCCATTGGCGTACCGAGACAGTGCCGTAAAGGGTGGGAGGATGCGGCCGTTGCGGGAGAACAGGAAGGGAAGGAGGATGTAGGGACAGGAGCGTGATTTTGGGGGGGTTGCAGTCCTGGAGGGCTGAGCGACTTTCTCGGAAACGGCTGGCCGCGATCGAGTCTCGAGACTTTAGAGGCAATATCAGGGGGGTATAGGTGGTGGGTTCTAGACGTTCCATGGTACGTACTACTTAGACTTCTTGTATATGTGCGCAAAGCTCTCACAAACAGTTCTCCTAAGGGTTCACGTACGTGCCGTTCCGTTCCTGGAAACACCGCGCCGCTCACTGCGGGGATTGTTGGCCATTGCATAGGCGTGGCCATCGCCGATATTCGCGAGAAATTACGAAATATCCTTTCTCTCTGTGAACGTTGGATTGAAAATTTGAGGCGATGAGAAGAAAATGTTTTTTTGAGTTGAAAAACAAAATTTTAAAAATTGACTGGTTCGAAAAAAAAATGGGGAAATTTTTTCTTTGGTATATCGGGGATTATCTTTTTGAGGATTTATCAGGATGAATAAGATTAGTGGGCTCGGGAAGAGGACGAAGGTGCAGCTGCGTTTGACTCCTTTTCCTGGAAAAGGGTCCTGGTGGTGGGGATTTTTTTCGGTTGGGCACACTGTAGAAAGTGTAGCGGGCATTGTCTGGGTCTTACGCCTATGGGGCACGAAGTGCCCCCCCAGCCTCCGGGAATCGTAGCTGGAATTGCACAATGACAAACGGCTTGCATATATTCGTTTATACACCGGGTTATACAGGCTATGGGTTGGTACCTTGTCTAGGGAAAAATTTTGCGCCCCCCCATGGCAATGTGTCGTTATATGCATTGTCATCAGGGATCACGAACCTTGACGTCGGGATTACTGATACCCTGGTCTTCAGTAGTGTGCCAGGGTGAGCAGGCGAAAAGATCAGGTGGGAGGTTAGAGAATGAGGGAGGCAAAAAAAATTATTAAAATGTGAAAAGGAATACAACATTTTTAAGAGTGAGCGCAGGGTCGAATCGCATCGTTAAGTTGGTATTGATATTTGGAAAGGAAAAAAAGTAACGAGATTACGTTTAACAGTTTTTTTGCTGAATTCAATAAATTGCGTGGTTATTGGAAGAAAAAATTTATCTTGAATTCTTGGAAAATATTTTTTTTCTTATCGAGAGATTACTTCGCATTCACGAGAAACGTGATGATTATTAAGATTATAAGACGGTCGAGGTACATGGGAATTTATTAATGGATGCTGCGCGCGGCCATTTTCTTTTCAATTTAAATGGCTTCCATACACAGATTTAGTGGTAAGGGGTGTATCGATTGATCTTTCAGCGGGTACTAATTACGAGAGCAGATCTTCAATTCGAGATTCAAGTCGGCGAGAACGTACGAACGAGAGATCGAGCAAGGCAGCGTCTCCCTAGTTGGTCCTGGCGAAATAAAAAGGAGAAAAAAAAACTAAATTAATTCCTCAATCCCCACAGCTCGTTTATTTTCGTCTAGCGACGGTCAAGTGTAGCTGATTCTCAGAAGGATCTTCTCCTCGGCCCGGTAATCTTTGCGAATGCCGTGATTTTCTTTTATTTTGCGCGCCGGTTATCTCAGGGGCGTAACGACGAGGGAGAAGACGGGGCCGAAATATGATTTTCGGGAGTCCGATTCTTGGATCCGAATTATCATGACGAAGTAGAAAGATCGAGTCCTCGTAAAGTCTGACGTGCAGTTGACAGAAAATAAAAAAAATTGTCAGCAAAATACGTGATTTTTTAAAGATCAAATTTTTCTTTTTTAAAGAAATAATTTTTTTTTCACACAATTTCAATGTAATTCCGGTAACGCGAAAACGCAGTTAGCTCGAACGTACTATAGTACATATCGTCACGTTCTATGGCGTGTATACTCTATTTCGGTAGAGTATTTGTACTACAGCTTTCCAGGGATTTTAATTATCTTCACACACGGTCTGCGTACGTGATACGTTTTTTCTCTCTCGTCTACAATAATTTGTTTTTTTTTTTGAGAACGAAACTAGCAACCATATGCCAAAATGCTAAGATTATTATTTATTACTCGTGCTGATCGCTGAATTTTTTAAAATTTTGCTTATACGCACACGCCCCTATCTCTTTCTTTCTTTTTTTGTTATATCAGGCTATTTAAATATATATATATATATATATATATATATATACACGCACATCACGCTATATCGCGAGTGTCCCCGTCATATAAAATTCGTTAATACAATTTTGCCAAAAATACAACTGCAAAATGACATTTAAGATAATTTTTTACTTTACACCTGTGTTATCGCGTACAGCGCTTAAAACAGAGCCCCCTGTTATCAGCGGTAAATAAATTCGGTATTAAAAATTTTGGACAGATTTTTTCCCCGAATGCGTCCAAGGACATCCGCTGTCGCATTAACCTTCTGACCCGATGAATAAAGAAGATTCACTAAAAGAATAAAAAAAATGCCTACACAATGTGATATCATGTCCTACGAATTCAAAAAATTCGCAGTTTTCATTTCATCCAAGAAAAATCATTCACGCAACATTAGTAAAGCTTCATACACACCGTGTGAACACGGTCAACGATATTTAATACTTTCCATATTGACATACATACCCACATAACTGTTACCCACGTATACATACGCCGATTACAGAACTCCTAGTAAAATGCAAAAAAAAAAAGGTAGTGGCAATAAAAACAAAATGAAAGTGAATATTCAAATAGTAAACCGTCTCACTGAAACTTTTACCCAATTTTTCTCTGGCTGTGACAAGGTAGGTGAAAGCAAAAAAAAAATATGCAAGAAACAAATTGTTATAGCAACAGCGCCAAAAAGATGTAGTTACGTACGTTGCCGAGATTAAATTTCACGAGTGCACGTAGAGGAGAGGCGTCAATTTTGTAAGCGACGCCCGGTCAGCTGTGTAAATAGGCCAGTTTCGAAAGTACCAAGAGCTCGTCGGATCCCGGGTTAAAGAGTCAGCGGCACGAAGGAGCCGCCATAACTCGTTCTCGTAACGATACGAAAAGTCGTAAGTCCTACGCCAGTATGAAAAGTCGAGGCTGCCTGTAGCGAGGAAGATTGCGCACGCAGCTGTACGCGAAATAAACCTCACGAACGTATATACGTGGGATACGTGTATATACAGATAGAACGAGAGCCGCGCATCCAGTCAAAGAATTCCACGTGCTCGGTTCTTATGCTACACTGCAGATTATACGTTGCATAAGAAAGTAGAGTTTGATGTTGATTAAATAATAAAAAAGTGACAAGCGGTATGAATAAATTGTATAGACCGAGTGTACGGTCGAGGAGTGAAAATACCCTGGTCTACCGTATATAATTATTCTTCATAAATTATCCGAAAACTTAATGTAGCGTAACATAACCTATAACGCTCGGCACCTGCGAATAGGGAAGAGTTGCTGGCTAAAGTCGGCAAGACGAATTGGAATTAACGGCACGCCACGGGCTTCCAATGCGGGTCGTTGACTGTTCAGCGAAATTGGCACTAAACTCACCTCCAGTCCGAGAGAGGAGGAAAGAGAAAGATAAGGATAAGAGCGAAGAGCATTTACCTATAGGCAATACAAGGAGAAATTGGATATCATTGAAATTGACGCTGAGGCTGTGGTAGGGTTATACGTTGGTGTATCGATCGAACATGGTCTATTGTACGTACCGGGTGTTTAATTTTAGTTACATGGTGAACGACAAGACTGACTGAAATTGAGCTTTTCGGGTATTCGCAGAAAGTTGATACCATCAGGGCGCTTAAATAATATCGAGAGAGAAGTGGGAGTCGAGTAAGACTTTCTAGAATACGTGTACGTTTCAGTATTGAGTATAAGGATTTCTTTTTAGTTGATACTGTTAAGCTACGTCAAGCACGGGTTTTCTGTGATTTTGTGTCATTTTAAAGAGTGGAGAGGACGATAAATCTAAGTAAAAGCCAGGGAAGAGAAGTCAGAGTTTTTCGTCGGGATCGCAGAGAAGAATAGAGAGAGGTTATTCACGTGTTTGGTGAGGATAAGTTGACTTAACTGGGTAAAGACAAAGCCACGAAATTCTTACCTTTTTTTTTTGGTCTCTCCTAGAAGCGTCTCGGACGCGCCGCCTACGTACACACAGGCTTTCCAAGCTTTGTATCCATTTAGCACCTTCGATATCAGAGTCTTCCTTCCGGCTTTTATTATCGTTCACGAGCGAGCGGCTCTTGTCCCGGCGATACAGAATTCTCTTTAATCGCATTCGCGCGATTCACTTTTACCGGATAAATCGTCGTAGCGATTTCTTTGAAGGAAACGTCTCCGCGCCTGGCAATGGTCGACGTCGCGTCGGGGCGTCGCGAAGAAACTATCCTACCATAGGACGTGTTTCGTACTTCAGCCGCAAGATGGCAGAACTGTACGAGGTACAGTTGGCGCCATAGACACGCCAAGGTACACCTAACCAAAACTTTGTTTGACTTTTATCTATTCCGAGAAGAGAACTGACTTTTCCTGATGCACTATTCGTCGCGGGCAACTGCTGGATCACGTGGAACCTGGTAATTTACTTATAATTTGACACCTCAATGATACCGACTGAAGACTCTTACGTTCCGCCAATCGCCGTTAAACTGAAAAATTTCAAATTTCATACATTACATGCACGTTCGTCTTTAACTTTTGATCGTCCTTACTGACAGAATAAACATTTCGTAATACTTCCGAACGAGACACGCAAACTTCTCTAAGAGGAATGGCCGTTCT
Source organism: Trachelus iudaicus (assembly GCA_030142595.1). NCBI lineage: Eukaryota > Metazoa > Arthropoda > Insecta > Hymenoptera > Cephidae > Trachelus > Trachelus iudaicus. Next base: position 265,540 of record JARQTH010000358.1, on the reverse strand, counting down.
ACGAAACTCGTTATCGAGTCCAAGCGGCACGAAACGACACCACAACCCGTTTTATTACCAGTCACGATATACGATTCTAATAAAAAAAAAAAAAAAAGTAGTTCAAACTTGGCGCTATAAGTCGCACGAGTTTTTCCAAGAAACTGCGATATTACAAATTGCGTAATATGCAGCCAAGACGTTCGATCGTGTACTTACGTCAATTTGTAAGAAGACATTTTTAATTGTCGTTTCTAAGTAACACCAGGCTGTTCTCTAATTTTAATCGGTCCTACATTTTCTCACGCTCTCCATTCAGTCCTTATCCACTCGCAACCATCCTTACAGTATCCTTTCGTTCAGGAATTCCTTTTAAAAGCGAGAAACGATAGCCGGAATGGACGACCCTAAATTATCAGGTACTTCAACGTCTTATCGGGCATTGCTGGCGACCTGTTCATCGCCCCTCCAGCAGTAATCTCACCTACCGATACTATACGCAGACATTAAAAGGGGACCTCGTTGCTGCAGTAACGAAAAAAAGGTCCCCGAAGGGCCTCAAGCACGAAACTGGTAATATAACACGGCCGATTAAAAGAAATTAAACACAAGGAGAATGGCGTGTCCATTAAGGTGGTGCGTTACATGAAAAATATGATTTTCCAGGAAGCCAAGGGAGGAAAGGAACATTTGACAAGAGGGGTCGTCGTCTCTGACCCGCATCGTAATGGCGTTCTCTCTTTTTTGACATTTGACCTAACCCAACCCAACCCCATGCCAGGGAGGATAGAAAGATTCCGAGAAAAGAGTGAGGGACCTGGGTAAAAAAAAGGTCAATTCTCATATATACATATTTATAATTCCCAAAGAAGACTTTGAGCTTGAAAAAAAGTAACAATCAAATCGACTCGATTGACATTCACGGGCGTGTAGCTAAATCTATTTTTGTACACTGAAATATCGTTCTGTCTCTGTTCCCCGTGATACATTGAACGGAGACGGAGCGATGTTCTAAAATAAAAAAAAAATATTTTCTAATATACCCCACGTCATTCGACGACCTGGGTCAAGCAGTAGATCATTACAGATGCGTTTCTCCAAGAATTCAACTTACTCCGACGCAATCGAACTGCACGGAAAATTTTCAAAGGAGTCTCGTTAGTACCAGATGCTTCTATTTTATTCCGCCAGGGGGTTTCTTATTTCGTCCGTTTGTATCATCTACCCTTCTTATTTCTTTATTTCTACGTCTGTCCCTGGCTCACTTGATATTTTATATTCTTTCTTTTTCACCCACAGGCTCCTCCCGTCTCTCTTTGATCGTTCCCCACGTGACATCTCTCTAAGGAGCTACTTTATACCAGGACAGTTCCTCTCTGAATCTACCACGGCGCAGTCGCACGGCTCGCGTGCAGCGCCACTTTGTACCGAAGCATTGTGCTCACCTCGCACGGCGCATCTGTCCGTGCTTTATTAGCCTATTTCTGGGAAGTTAAAAACCGGCGGGTTATTCAAATCGCCAAGAGACGCTACATTATATCTTATTACGTAGAATTGTATTGTCGTGTCCTTACCAAAAGGACGTAACGTTCTGCCAGTGATTATTCATTCGCTTCTTTTTTCATTCCTTTTTCTTATTATAACCAGACCTTGGACTCTCCAAGCATCTGTCGGTAGTCTCTTGATTTTCGTGGAATTAAATTATTTCTTGAACTCTTATAATCTGTGTCTACAGCTGATAAAAAAAATATTAACGTTACTTCTTCGAGGATCGACGGCACGACGCGATAACTTAAAACATTTAGGCTACGATTCCCTGAGTCTTGGAGCATGTTATTTTTATTTGACCAAAAATAAGTGAAAGAATCGCATAGACATATTTTTTTAATATTGCTACGCCATTGCCCAAAGGGGTCTGGACCGAGCCTGCCCAGTCTGCCTGCCTGAATTCTGCTTTAGGCTTCAGTCCCCTATCTCTTCTTCCACGTAGAACAGCTGTCCGCTTTTAATCTCTCGTTCCTCTTAAATTCAATTCCCCCGATCGTTAATCGTACCTGGGGATCAAAGTTCAAAGAACCGGCGAGTCCGACGCCGCGGCGTCCGCACTTTTACTTCACGTCCTGGGAACGAAATATCCTGATAAGGATCCCTGCCGGTGCAGGTTCGCAGGTGCGAGACGGATTTTAATCTATGAATATTTTTTTTTTACATTTTCACTGCTATTTTTATTCATTCATTTTTAGCAACTATTTTTCCCTATCCTTGGTCCTCTCTTCTTTTTATTTTTCTCACGCAATCAAACTTTATGGAGATTCGTTACTGGTCAGTGGCCTTTTTGACGTTGCTACAAAAACCTACGACCGATAACGATTTATCGCTGATGGACGATCGTTACAAATCGTTACGCCAGGAAGCAGAAATACTTGGGTGTAATATTGGTTATTGATCTCTTTGCGATCGCGACGTCACGTATGATGATAGGAAATTCCGATAAGGATTCCTGGAATTTATTTTATCAGTGCCCACGTATCTATGTACAGGTCGTTATTATATTTCTTATTTTTAATCTGTTATCATTTTATTCCGAACCCCCTCCGCCCCTTTTCTCTCTTTTACTGTACCTGTACTGAAACGTATTTTTTATTTCTATTGTATTTAGTATTTTATCTAAATGAATAATAAGTATCTTTATCTCTATATATATATATATTTCCCTATTGTTCACCGTATCAGGAGGATATACACCAATTTTCTAAAATTAACGTCGGAGACTACGTGGCAAATACTCAGAAAGTGCGTGCGCGCACAAATGATAACGCTTATGAGTAATCATATTAATTTTGCAGATTTATATCCTTGAGGCTAATTATAATTTGAATATAATATAAAAGATAACGTATATTCGGTTTTGGGACAAGTGAAATTTATAAATATTCATTTGGACTCGTAGCATTGTTATCAGCAGTATGTACTGTTTATCGATATCGTTACTGGAGCATGCAAATGAAAATGTATTATCTCTCTTTTATACCGAGAAAGTGCGTGCACGCGCAAATGATAACGCTTATGCGCAATCACGTTAATTTTGCAGATTTATATCCTGGCGGCTAATTAAAATTTAAATATAATATAAAAGATAACGTATATTTGATTTTGGGATAAATGAAATGTATAAACATCGATTTAGACTCGTTGCATTGTTATCAGCAGTATGTACAGTTTATCGATATCGTTACTCGAGCATGCAAACAAAAATGCATTATCTTTCTTTTATATTTCCTAACGTTTATATACGCATGTACAAAGGTAATTTTTTTAATTTTACCTTATCTTCCTACACGCGGTGTCTTTTTGTTTTACATGTGTCTTACTTGCGGCTGCCTTACACTATGTAATTTTGTTGAACTATAGGATCTTAATCTTGCGACTGGATCAAGATAAAAACACATTTGTATATATATATATATTTTTTCCTATTGTTTATCATATCCGAAAAATATACAACGATTTACTAATTTAAAATCAGACGCTACGTGAAACGTAGTCTTAAAGTGCGTCTTAGATACGGATAATAAATTTCAAGAATAGTAAGGTTCATTCGCAGATTTCTTCTTTATCGCTCTGGCTAATTATGACTAATATTATCTATTCCAAGTAAGCGATTAATATTCCGCGATAGAAAGCGTTAAAAAAAATTTTATATCCAAGCCACTTATACGGAATAAGCAATATCAAAGAAAAAATTTATCGACTTTAAGCCTGACTTTCAATGCTGCGCTTAAATCTGCAAAATACTTCATGAGAATGCGTCTAATAAAATTTTGTATCCAATCGACATATACGGGACGAACAATATTAAGGGAGAAAAAAAGAATGTAATTTCAAGCCCGATTTTAAATGCGTCCAAGCCACAAAATTATTTCGTGAATCCGAAAATAAATTCCCGAAACAGCCGTGTGTCACGATTTGTGCATCACAAATTTTGAACTTGACCGAGAAACCTCAAGTGACAATGTCACCGATCACGTAACTGACCACGATTTCCGTAAGTAAATTTATGTGGTTTGAAAAAAAAATCAGCAGGACACACAACATATATGTCTACCGATTACGAGCGACTATCAACATTACGTAATAGTTCCTTACACGAAAAGCATCGGAAATCCTGTTGAATTTTTGGCTACCGAATGAATCGCACGAATAGTCATCGGATCTGAATTACCGGAGCATGCTAGATCTAACGGAAAGTTCCGTTTTTTACGAGACTCGAGATCGAACGGAAGATTCCGTTAGAGCCAATATTATAATTATCTGAAGAATCGCCGAAGCGCTACATGACAATAATTAGACTCTATTCGAACCTCAAATAAATAATAATAACAAAAGTCCGAGCACGCAGGTGCAACGTGGAATTTTTTTTTCCGCCTCGTCACGCAGCACTTTCAATTTACCTTAATTCCAACCGTTTCTCATTCCCAACGGAAGTAGCACGTTTGCCATGTGTAGGTACGATGTTGCCATATTGACATCCGGAATAATTATCTGCACAATCAACTGTCCCCGGGGGCCCCCGTAAAGAGGGTCCCAATCGTTAAAATGCATATTCATAACTAGGCACGTAAAAGTTCCACCGAGTCTCGACGATTATTAGTTTCACATGGTAAACGCCTATTCAAAGTTTCCATCCGAGTGTCGGCTACGTCCGCCAGGTGGCGACGCAGGACGACGGTACAACCTAACCTGAAACAAACTCGAAACACGTGTGCGAAGCGATGATTAAATTTCCATGGAATTTAATATCGTCGACTGTTATTATTTAACTTTTTTTTTAATACCTTCTAAGGATCCTCGTAGCTTCCGTCAGCTTTGATACTTTCTCCTTGCTTCCGGTGGTTTCGTAATCTTTTTCCTCGTTTTCCCTCCCCTCCATTTCAATTCTCCCTCTCTCGAGCCTGCCAAGGGTGAGGCGCCTTTCTACAAACCAAATTGCATCCGCAGATGTTCCGGCCGTGGGCTCATGGACGCAATATGCCGTGTATTTCCGAGAAGACCTTCCATAAATAGCACATAAAGAACCATCCACACCGAAGCGGCTACCTGGAATCGTACGTCTGAACTGAAACGCGCTGAATGTATTACGTCATTGGCACTACGTCAGTCAGTCGCTCGTTACACCGATGACGTCAAAAGGGCCACCCTTGGTCGTCGGCCATTGTGGATAAAAAATAAATTCAAAAATTGCCGCCAATTACGTCGACTTACCTCGTACAGCTATTATCCATACGCGTCGAGTGGAAACGGCGTCCCGACCTTAATTCAAGCAATTGGAACAAATAGCCATATGAAAATGCGCCTTTAGTCCTTCTTACCTATCACGAAACGTAACGTATTCTCGCAAACGAATTATTCGAACGGTCTCTGTATGATTCAAAACGTTGGAATCCGCTTTCTCCGAAGCTTTGTTTCCTACGGCATTATTCCTCTTTGTCTCTTCTCCTTCGTATTCTCATTACAATCAAAACCGTGCCGGGACATCAATCGTATTATGACAGAAGACAAGCAGCAATATTTACTCCGTTCCAAGTAAGACGTTTCTTTGGCCGGTATACCAAGTAAGCAGCCAACTTCTTTTTGCCGCCGCCAGACGTCACTTTTTGTCGGTCGTTAGACCGTGGGACATGGTTACGCGATGTAACGAGAATATAATTGATATACGGTAGATATGTGATATGAAGATTTATTATTTTACAAAATGAAAAATATATTAATATAAAGGACCGCGAGAAATTATAATAAATATAATTGACAATCGATATCGGCTCGTAACGATGCCTCGGATTGGTATCTGAATATAATTACATATAGGGCGCGTACACACCGTGGCTATATCGCATTACGCCAGTACGACGTAATTATAGGATATAACGCAATTTCAACTGTCATTATCGTGAGCGGTTCTGAGCGTTATAATTTACGAAATTCTCTGAGGACTTTTTGTTTTCCTCTACTTTCTTGGGTGATTATACGTGTGCACGTTATATGTCGATATATAGATATATCACGCGTGCCAACTTCTCTTATGGGTTTTCGTATCTGTATGTATGCATGTACCTGCTGGAATATAATCGCTGCGGCTGGCGCATTGCTGACTTCGATATCTCCTTCCAGCAACTGCGGTTCTCCAAAAGTCGTTAAAGTCCCTATCGGTAACGACTTGCCGGAACTCAACGGGGAGAGGGACTAAAGCCGCCTCGTTTTCTTCACGGGCATTCGTCGTCCGATAGCGGCGATTTCGTCGAAAGGCGGGCAGACTCCTTCTCGGGGCACCTCCTTCCTGGAGCATCTCGAATCACGATCATGAGTGAAGAAGGAAAAAAAAAGAATAGAAACGGCGAGACGATAAAGGGAATTTTATCAGGATAAATTAAGTAGATACGAACGAGATAGGAACAGGGAAAAAATATTTGATTTGAAAAAAAAGGAAAAAAAAATGTTACTTGGAATTATCTGTGAGAATTTTATGGTATGAAAATAGTTTTGTGATACAGTGATAAGATTATTGATTCGTATTAGATTTTCCGATTAGAATTCTTTTCGTGTTCTATGGTCACTATACTATCAGTCGGTGATAACTGATTCACTTTTGTTTTATGCCACAGTGGGTTAAGGTGTGTTTGTTGGATTTATGCATCGTCTGGCTTTTTTTTTCATTTGTAAATTGGTTACCCGTTCTTATTGGCTACGTAGTTATAAATTCGAATTGGTCGAAATTCGTTGCGTGAAAAATTGACCAGACTCCCCTGGACCGATCTTTAAAGGGACGCGTACGTACGCGAGCAGCCTTTAATGGCCGACGAAATCGATCGGTTCTCGGTACAATTTAAATAAGTCACGCTCGATGTGGTTTGCGCGTATCAAAAATTGCTTCGTAGAATAGCCGGCAGAGGGACGACGGGAACGATAAAAGACGAAAACTTGCCTCCTGTGAGGTTTGAACTCACGACCCCTGGTTTACGAGACCAGTGCTCTACCACTGAGCTAAAGAGGCTACCTGTTTAAGAGAGGAGAAACATGACGTATACAAAGGACAATGTACTTGTAAGATATATTTTGCATGGAACTTTTTTTTTTAATTCTTCATTATTTCCTGCATGAAATTTTCTAAATTTTATCTTCGTCGTCGCGTGACTCGTTATTGGAAAATTGTATCGATTGGAATTTTATTGAAAAATTTTTCTTCTCTCATACTTACTATATTCTTTCTCACGGTTCTTATTACGGTAATGCCGAAACGATGTTCCTTCTTTTTATGTATATACTGTACACTTTGTTTTTACCGTTTACAATTCCAGACACGCAAACTCATACTCGAGAGAGCTTGATTGCTCTCGAGGTACTTGTTTACTTCGAAATATGATGCGGGAAAGAGGATGATAGATGACAGAAACAGGAACGTTACGAACATATCAATTTTAAATGATCGGGCAGTGTCATCCTACCGAGAAACGCGCATGACAATCACGCGACTCTCGTTATAAACTGTGCTTGAATGTGACTTGTGGATTCTTTCCAAAAAAATAATGATGCTATACATACCTCCACTGAATTATTAATAAACCATAACTGTTAAGTAACGAAATCCTGAATCGTTTGTATAAATAAAAAAAATGCCTATATTTATACAGCCAAAATTGAAGTTTTCAAGGTTATCTAAAAAACTTCGTCCGATTGAAAAAAAAAATGATCGACGAAAATCCATTAATCGAATTAATTAGAATCGATCGGTAAGTAGAAACGAGAGTGAGGCTAAATCCTTAATGAAAAGAGTACAATGAAATCGCTCGTTAGCATCGACAATCGCCCTACGGGGTCCCTACAGTATGGTATAATGTATTCTTTCGCGTTCGGCGAACGTCGGTAATTAATTTTTTGCTTCATCAAGATAGATTTCAATTACCGGCAAGAGACCACCACCGGCTAAATGACTGCCGGATTTCTGGAAGGCAGCTTTACTCGGAACGTGAAAAGAAAAATGGCCGTCTGGGTCCCGCGATCGTACCCTCTTCCTGTCGCCAATGAACATTTTAATCGAAAGGAGTGAATAAATTGCCTGAAAAAAAATTGTACTCCATATTCCTCTTCCCCAATCCAAAACCCAACGCCAAGCACCATTCGAGACGACTGTAGAAACTCTTTTAGCAAAAATGAAAAAAAAAAGGGAAGAAATTCAAACCTCAATGTTTCGTCGCGTCTAACTTTTCCGCGAAGTATTAAATATTTAAAGAAATTCCATCGCGCTTCGTCACAACGCCGTAAGACGTTCTTTATCCGTTGCTAAAATTGGGTTCAACAGTCGCACAACACTGGTTACGTCTATCGACGTTTGTAGGTTATGACACGCAGAAGTCTGCGTAAGAGAAAAACATTCGCGTAGATGTCATTCAGCTATAATGCAATAACTTTAACTAGATTCGTCATATCTCGGAAAGAATTCGTCATTGCTTACGTACATCCTAATCCTCCGCATCAATGACATCCAAATTTTCCTCAGTGCTTTGCCAACGTAGTTTTCATAAGGCTTTACGCGCGAAGGTCTTCGCGGAAGCCATGAAAGCGTCGCTGATTGAAACGAGCGCGAAATGAAATATAGAAAAAGCCACTTGAATACGCATACGTATAGCGGACGGTGAAGCGGATCAAGGTATTAGAACATAAATATATAAAAGATAAAGAATAAGTCGGGTCGAGGGCTCGAACTGACCCAGATTTTTCGTAGCGTACTCTATTTTCACGTTTCCGCGTAAGACAGTCACCTCGGGCGGCCATCTTGGCCTGTGGTTCGGCCAGCTGTGTCCCGTGGCAAATAATACCGGATTATGGTTTGACGTACGCGCAGCGCTACGTATCTCTCTGCCGGCAGGAAATTGCATTAGAGGACAGGACGCTTCGCGATCGCGCATTATAGAGACTAGGCTCTTTTGCGTTTCTACGAATTGTTGACCAGACTATTTTGATACGATCCTGACCGCTTCTCGGAAGCCGACCGGTTAATTCGGTCGGCAGAAAACAACTAACTACTATGGCATACAGACTGATACGTATGTCGCGTGTTGGCTATGTTTTTAAATAGTAATACTTCATATGCTTGTATACGCTGTTTCTAATCTAAGTACCCAAAGTGCATCGCGCGAATGGAAAATGGAATTGAAAGTGAAATGCGCGATTGAAATATAAACTTCTGTATTTTTGTTTTATTTATACAGTGAATATATAATATTAATTATTGTACGATATAAGATTGCTGATAGGCGAATATGCGTCACTCGTTGTTTACAGATACGTCATTGTGGCGGAAGGATATAACAGGAATAGATTCAAATCGAATAACCGATTAATCAAAATGCCAATAACGTTGGGAAAGAATTATCAAAATTTTGGATAAAAATAATGGAATCTGATTTTTTTTTAATGAAGGTAAAAATGAAATATATTTATCGTTGAGTATGTGAGACTGTATGAAGTCGTTATTGGAAAATATTTTTTTTACTTGCGTTTTTTGTATATGGCAGTGAATATTAATGACTCGTAAGAACTCATACGTATCTCGTTAATATTTTGTATCTGATTCGATGCGTATTTGCGTATCAGTCAGTCTAATTCTTTCTAGGTACTGTGTCGCGCGCTCTTATCATTTTACCAGACGTGCAATCGCGTCGTATTATTGCCGATTTTTAAGGAACCTAATTGTAGAGAATTTACTAAGATTTTTCATAAATTCGAATTTAGATCGATACAACTGCTTATCGATATTGATTAATAACATTATGTTAATAATTTCAAAAAATCGTGTATCCTTATCATGGACTACACAAATTAAAGTGGAACTGTAAAAACTCAATATAAAACGTTCAACCCATTTTTCAGTAGCAACAATATACAACAATAATCAATTCCGATTATTCGTCTTACCGAAAAATTAAATTCCTAACAAACGTCGTTTAATATAACGTACTTAGAAATTGCAATAAATTTTTAACAGTCCAAAGAAAAGCGCATATAGGAAATTTCATTGAGTAAATTTTTTAAAGTTTCAAACTCACGTCACTCGGGTCTAATATTAAACAAGAAATGTGTTAGTAAAAAAATTTTAATTTTGAAACCCCCCTCCCCTTTTTTTTACAAAATATCACATCAGTGACGTTACCCATTTTACTTTTCGTGAATACAAAAAAAGATCCTTTTCTTCTGATTCAACGTCATGAAAAAAAAAGATGGCGACACAACGCATTACGTAAACACTCGTTCCCCCCGCCCTTAGGAATTCAAATTACGCAGCAAGAAGTTTGTCGCTTTTTGACACTTAGGCCAAAAATACTTCCTACGACCATGCCAAAAGCTCTGTTACCGATTGTCGAACGAATGGCGCCACCTTATTCTTAGCGCCTGTCTTACCTGACGGTCAGACTTTGCAAGCGCGCTAACGGCTAAATATGTCGTCGAGTGTGTTCGCAAATACGATGACGTCGATGTCAACCGACGAAAATACAAAAATACTACGGATGCCAGACGGTCTGGCAACGTCACGGGACAGTTACTCATCATAGCTAAATCCTTGGTTTTCTTTTATTATTTTTTTCATTCTCTGTTACTTCTTATTTACCCCATTCATTTTTATTCTTTTTTTCTCATTCCTGTTAACCTATTTTTTTCCATCCGTATACGCCTTTGTTAGACCATCCTTTGACCTTTGCACAATCTTTCACCGGAGATCTTATATGGTATCTTTTTTTTTCTTTCTCTTTCTCTTTCTCTTTGCCAATCCTTAGGAATCCTTCCAGGAACATGTTGTGATTCCAATGGACGGAACCTTCTTCGGACGCAGCTGATTCATCAAACGGAATATAGCTTATGCCTATGCGTCAGGATATCCTTAGGTAGAGATGTCTACCTATTGTTGTCATTTTTACACTCTATTCGTTATACGTTACGGTGATGGTAAAAATTGTACAAGTCTTGTATTACGATAGTGTATATTTATATACGGATCTTGAGTTTTCTGTGTGTGGACGTTTTAGTGGATTTTTGAGTCCTGATCGTCAAGGATGCCTTGGCCTTTCTCTTTCGAGTTGGATCACCTGTGATATAATAACGACGTTCAGTATAGTCAATAATGAGATGAATCAGTTCTAAAAATAAATCCAATATGTTACCAAAATAGAAACAGCGAGTAGCAGTTTGTTGCTCGTTAGAGCGAACCCTGAAATTTTATAATGAAAATCGGCACGGTGAGATTTTCCGAAAATATTTTTCATTCCCCATTTTTTGCCTGAAAAACTGACCTTACGTCCCCTTGTAGAGAAATACGTAACCCTCGTTTTTATCTGATAAGAAATCAAATTAATCCTGTAGCTGCATATGCTTTTTTTTTTACAGGAAATTTATTTATATTTTCATATGAGGGCCCGAGTGACAATTTTTTCCTCCAAAAAATTTACATAAATTCGTTATGGATATTTCCAAATTTTACGTTTCCATTCGCGTAGGTTAGGTTATATATTTTCATACGCTTTCGTTCTGATCTGTATGCACGTAATAAATTATACACTTGATTGGTGTCCGATAAAAGTTCCATGAAAAGTGAACAATGCACGTATAAGAAAAAGAAATATCAGCACGAACCGATAGCTGTGCCTGGAACGATATTATGAAAATTTCGTAAGAATCGACGACTTTGAATCTTTCATTTTTCCTTTTCATCTTACCAAGAATCCATTACTAACATCGATAGATTATTTCCAGCGACCAGTACGAGTACCTATACCTATATATCTAAAAAATTTCACGTATCAGTCACGTTCCTTATATATGCTGTCAGAAATAATTGCAACCCCAAAAAAAATATGGCAACCAACATACTCCGCCTAACTCGTAAAAAAAGCAAACATTAAGACACAAAAAAATTACCAGACAGTCTGTCAACGAACCATATTTGCAAAATCATATTTCTACGAAAAGTCACAAAAGCAAATGACATGTGAATCAACCATAAGCCTTAATCAATTCATACCACCCATTTACTATTTCGAATTATTAACTATTCCGTCATAATTAATTTACCACGAGTCTTCCTCAATTCCGAAAATGAAAAAAGAATACATATTAAAAAATAGTCAAGGTCAAAATTTTGCTCTAACAATATCATGGAACCACAATGCATCGGGCTAGACCATATACAGATGTTTCCATAAGGTCTGTTCCGGGAAGCGTCGAAAGACCACGTGCCATTGTACTCAATATATATATATATATATGTATATATATATAGAGAGAGACTATAGCTTCAAGGCAGTTTACATTCTGACGGTTGACACGCGACAGCGATTGTTATCGCTTGGGAATCGTCCTAACGAGGTGCGGTGAATCGTATCGCATGCCTGAATTCGTTTACCCGTAAACGCGTAACATGAACATAACCTCAATAGTCGTAGCACCCGGGACGAATTGCTCGAGGAAACTCGATATATTCGATTTCTCAGTAAAACCCATCAATATCGAGATCCTTTAGGTTAGCTTGACAGTTACTCACTGCGTGAACAAATAACAAAGGAATAAGAACACGGGTTAAGCTAATCGTCCCTTCCACTAACGTTATTCCTATTATTTTCTTGAGTACTGCAATTAATAACCAGCTAGTAGATTATAGTCGATCCACTCGTTAAAAATTTGTGCATAGACCTACGGCTGAATAGAGTTAGGAAACTCGAACGACAGAAATGTCGCGTACGAATGAAAAGCCTGTTACGAATCCTGTGAAAATTAGCCCCCTGGTCTACACCCGGTGGCCCAAGCGCAGCGTGGCAACGACAAATGCTGCAGACCAGAGGGTCAAACTTCTTTTGGTTTTCACGATAAAATGAAGAATGGAAAAATTTTTTTGTCATGATAATATACAAATAAGTATTTAAAAAAATTTTTTTTTCTATGATAAAGTAAATAGGATTTGGTAACAACAAAATTTTTTCTCTAAAATATTTAACCATACAAACACCATGTATGGAATGTGTATAGTATACTTTTTTTAAATTCTTTAATTTTTTATCTTTGCCTTAAGCTAATTCCAATCCATACCTAAGACGTATAGTAAAAGTACGACGCGCCCTCTGGTTCTTCCAGGTGCCGACAAAGAGATAGATTATCACGCGATTCCACGTATACGCGAGAGAAAAAGGAAATAGGATGGCAGACTGGATCATGAGTTCTCGTAAACGCAGACGGTAAGATCATGATTCCTTGTAGAAGAGTCACTGGGCGAGGAATGAGGTGGGAGGGGTTGTGGACCTGAACCCTGCAGAGATTGAACTCTTATTCGGGGAAGTGGACTTGAATCCTACATAAGAGATCCTTACCGAATCGTCCTTCCCATAAAGACCCAGCATCCAAGAGTCAGGAGCAGCCATTGCCAAAGAAGAAGTCATCTTAATTCTTCATACCCAAGAATAGAGACGATTCTCAGGAACGAACAGGGATGGTTTGTACCGTGTGAGTATATCCGAAGAATAAAAAAAATTTCCATATAAGGATTAACGATTCGATAAAAAAAAATTCCAATTCATATTTATCACACTTTCTAGTAATCCATATTGACACCCAACCCTTCCGGCTGAAACGTGCTGTAGAATGCTGGTTACACGGGACGTCGTTATTCATCGTGGAATAATTCATTTGCCGGCGACGCTGGCGACATCTGTCGGAAGAATAAAATTTACCTTCCACGAATCATGAGCCCCGACCGTACCAACGGACACTTCTGATTGGTTCCTTATGGTGCCAGCTAACGCGTGAACGTGGCTGTGATGTACGATAGATAACCACACCCTTTCTTTTGCAGGAACCAGTACAACCCTTTGTTACGAACAGGGAGAGAAATGACTATCTGGACAACCCACGCCTCTGGCCCACCTTGTACCTTCTTCCGGGAATGGGAATCATCGACCATGGGACAGACTTCAAAGAATTATTATAAATGATCCTTGAACGAGTTTCTGTGTTTGTTAGGCTCGTTTGGATACGATCAAGCAAAACTTTATACGGGGAACTCGATTTACTCGACTAACAGCAGCCGAGTCGTTAATCATTTTCTTATTTTTTCTAACGAGAAAACGAACCATCAGACTCGACGTATGTGGAAAATATTGGGTATATGATTTTTAAGCAGTTTTGATATTTTTATCTGGATTTTTTAACGTACCAATTATTATAAATACAGTAAGTTGTTAAAGGCCATTCTAAAATGCACAGGGAACATATGAACGGCGCGATATTAAATTGTATATTTACCTAATTCCATTGGATCTTCCAATCGAGAATGAGAAAATCGTTTTTAATACTCTAGGCTCGATAAGAATTTCACAGAGCACGTAACGTGTATGGGTTTATTCGTATAAATAAGTTAATCATTACTACACTTTTAGAGTCACGATGACTTTTATCGTAGAGAAATTTGATTTCTCTAACGATATTGATAACGATCGCGTTGGTGGTAATGAAAAAAATTGGTTAGTTGGTAATGACAGGTGACAAGTAATGACATTTCCCGCATGAAAATAATGGCGGGTCTATTGCTTTTTTCACGTAACCCGTTACGGTGCACGGAACGGGGCATGCTAGATGTTACTCATCACGTTACGTGCTCCGTGAAATCCTTATCGACCCTAGAAACCGCTTCCGTATCGTTGCTATGTCCGAGACGTAGCCAAAATCGTACACTCAGGGTATATTCCGTAATTGAATGACACTTGTGGTTATTAAATTTCGGCCAATGACATTGATTGATTTTTGTCAGAAGTCGAAATCAATCGATGCAATTGGCTGAAATTTAATAACCGTAATCGTAGTTCAATTAGCCCCTAGTAAACGATTGGTTTTGAAAACGATTTTCTCCTTGTTGATTGGAGGATCCAATGGAATTAGGTAAATATACAATTGAATGTCGCGCCGCTTATGTGTGCCGTGTTACGTGTTCCATTGCATTGTAGAATGGCCTTAAGAGACGATGGTCTTGGACGTTATCAATGTCACAATAGAATTTCGAAAAAATATACATGATTTTGAGAAAGAAGTTGATTCTCGCGAAATTAAAGTTCAATGTTTTTTTTTATCATTCAGAAAATTATGTAATGGCTTGTTTCATACATTTTTTTGACAGTCAGCTGTTTTTTTATACATGTAAATTTATACACTATGTCCTGCATATTTTTCTTCGTTCGTGTTATCACCGAACAGTGACATATATTTTTCGATCTGCCGAAAGGTCGATAAGTTTATAATTTTACTCGTTTCGAGGAATTATTAAAGGGGGACGTTTCTAATGCGGTCATGGCTTATTAATTGTGTCTGATTAGATCGCTAATAACTTCCGGCTACGTTGGTCACGATAAGGTACATGAACATTGTGTTCAAGACACGGAGTAACTCGTTGTCACTTAAAGATAAGAAATTTTAATCGCTATTCTTGGGATTAAAAAATTGTGTTTGTAGAAAATAGACGATCCTTCTGATATCTTAATATTCACTTACTAATTGTAAGATGACGTCATTGTTGAATCACTGCATCACGCTACCCCAATGGTTACAATGTTATTTCATATCCAGTATTGTTTTTACATTGCAAAGTAGTCCACGAAGAATGATGCGACGCACTGACAGCGCGTGACTTTTGACTTTGAATTTTCACTGCAATGATAACGAACCTCTTAAAACTACAGCTTGTGTCGTTTAGAATTCATTCGTATAGACTATCTCGAGGACTAATATTTGAAATTACGTAGCGCGCGCCATCTCGGAGGGACGCTTCGAAACTTGTGAATAACTTGAAAGATTCAAACGATTTAATACTGGTAAAGCGGTATCTCTCGGTGAATTACCATTGAATATTGATTAAAGTTACTAGCAAATAGTAATTATTATAGTGGACTGTCGAGATATGGGCATAAGATTTATAATTAAAAAATTCACTCATTATGCGCTTACAGTACCTGAACATAGTCTTATAATTATCCTAATATTAAGTACGCTATATCTAGTGTCTATAAAATTGCCTTTCTTCAGGCGCTGCGTATAATGTACGGTGGTTTGCATAGTCTCAGGCGTTTTAACACGGCAAATATTGAATTACGGTATGTTGGGACAGATGGCGCCACTAACGATTTCCAACATTTCAAATTGAACGATATTTAGTCTGACCGTTTGATGATCGAAATTTATACACTGTAAGGACTTGAATGCATTTCCCGCGTACACAATTGACCTTAGCGATATTATTGATTATTGTTAAACATAATTTTGTATATTTATTAAAATAAATAATCGTCGACTTCAGCAATGCTATAGTCGCTTTACTATAACTCTAGACATTCGGGGGTCGTTAGAGTGAAACGATAAGACCATAGTAAGCAAAGACAACACGAGGTCCTGTTTTTTTTTGTATGCCAAGTGGAGCCAAAGCAACAGTACAAATAATTATTTGACCAGTAAATATTTCCTCTCTTTACAAGCGACAAGCGCAGTCGAAATGAACCAGCGTCCCAATCAGGATAGGATACCGGTACCAGAAAGAGAAACAGGATTTATCCTGTAAAGTATAAAAGGATTCGTGTAAGGCTGGTCGCTATGTACACCGCGGCGACATTAAAGGCGAACTCTCACCAAAAGCGGTCACCAGTCACGGCTATGTAAGTAGCCATAATGAAACACATCACGATCTCCTCCCTACTTACTTAGTCCGCCATATTTGACTATTTATTCAACAATTCCTTTTTTTTCTCCATTTGATTTCCCTTCTTAAGCAATTCATACTCTCTGCTCTTTCGATTCCTTTCATTCCACAGGCTCGTTCGACGTTGCACGCGCATTTGCATTATATCCAACTAAGAAAATACCGATCGAGACACTTACTCACGCTTTTTGACCGCCTTACCGATCAATACGGTGAAAGTTCCATTATCAACCTCAACACAGGATGCACCGTTGAATGGAAGTGATCCAATTATCCATATCCGATCGAGCGACCGCAGCGCCACACAATGCTAGGGACTTAATTTGGAACATTCGATTCGCTTATATCAATGAGTGGAGGTTGAATACATTAAAGGATGTCAAAAAAATCGAGAAAGAAGAATCAATCCTATCTTATCTTTCATAGCTTTCTCCTCGAAAAAAGAGATGTGTTAATAAAGACGAACAATCAGTTCGGTTCTAGTTCCGATTGATATCCGTCGAAACATGCAAGGCTTTTCATGTATTACTTGTGTCGCCTCTATCGACAGATTCTGTTACTATATATTTAAATTACAATCTATATAATTAGAAAATCCCTTTCAAGCATGCGTTTTATCGTTCGTTAGATTTGCCTAAAATTTCATTTTTCAAAATTGTTTTAGGGTTACTAATTTCGAATCAGCGGTCAGAATCTCAATAATCATAATGTTGTACCCAATAAAAATCATATTCATATAACAAATTTTTATATATAAAATTATAAAATCATATCGTATATCGTAAAGTATTTTTTATGAAAAAAAAATATCGCACTTGAAGAATCTTTTGAATCTAGTAATTTAGAATTTCAAATTCAGATTAACAGACCCTCAAAACTCCCTCATACCAAATTTCATGAAAATTGAATAAGAAACAATATGTTTTGTCACTTCGAACAGCTGTTCCTTATATAGAACACTACTTTAATGGAAACTTTTTACATTACCTTTTCACAATATCCGATTGACTATGTTACATTGCACACAGACTGCTTCTACACAACGATATTGTCTAGCTTGTTCAGTCGTGGATGTTAGCTTAGCCGCTCGTCCGTATAACGAGGCCTATTTATTTTCTAAACGGTCCTTAAGTGTACCACTTTTTATAAGGGACACTTCTTCCTCCTCTTCTTCTTCTTCACGCGACTATTAGGCAGTCAGTTATTAGCGGGCGCACCATAACCTTTTGTTTTGGGTACGACACTTTCAAGACGCTCGATGTACCCAGTCACGACAGGTCCAGCTGCACTTTTTTGTCCAACTCTTTCTACCCACATCGCACGAATAATTAATCAGTCGTTTCCCAAGTTAGAGGAATTATTTACACTGCCAAGTTCGAAGAACTTTTTCAGAGCGGGATATTCAAAATTAATTTTCATACTGTCTCACAATTGGGTTCGCGCGACACACGAAAGCTTTACGGGAAAAAAAATCGACAATCTTGAAATAAGATATTTCAAAATTTGTATATTTGACAAATCAATTTCATTTCTTTCGTACC
Organism: Trachelus iudaicus; assembly: GCA_030142595.1. Lineage (NCBI taxonomy): Eukaryota > Metazoa > Arthropoda > Insecta > Hymenoptera > Cephidae > Trachelus > Trachelus iudaicus. The sequence goes on along the minus strand of JARQTH010000358.1, from coordinate 247,246 downwards.
GCGAACAAATCGTTACCGTTGCCAGGTATATTTTGAAATGAAAATTACTTCAGCACGCGACCGTAAGGTTTGAACTGTTTTCACGCGAGCATCGTAATCCTTACAGCCACTTAGTAATTCTCTCAGAAGTCAATTACAGTTTTTCTCACCTCCAACCGGTAGCATCAATCTTGTCTTCGTGGCGCAGCAACAGAGATTCGTCATCGGCAAACGACACTCATGTCCACACTGCAGGCATGTGATTTTCGACTGCGCAGAATTTCAACGGTAGCAGAGATTGTTAAGCTAAGGCCGGCACGCGGACATCTTCCAGGTAGAAATTAACGCATTGGGTTTTTACTTCCGGTGCGTACGCCTCACCTCAAGATGGATGGACACGTGTTAGAGTTGAATATGGGCCGGGATTGGCCAGGATTGGGCAGGATGCCGGTATAACGACTGCCGGGACAGAATAATGAGCCATCAATCCTGCCAGAGGGGACTCTTCCTGCGAGTAATCGTCGGGATTGCTCATTAGCGGAGTTTGAGTTCTGGTAAAAACTTCACTTCGAAGTTGGATCATGATGCTCTGATTGTTGAACGAGAGAGAGAGAGAGAGAGAGAGAGAGAGAGAGCGATTTTTAAAAAAAAACCTCATGTAACCGCCATCTGATCGATCTGCTTCTGATTGGATTTTTCCGGGGATCAATGACCTACGGTCGGTAAGGAAGTTTTTTCTGCCCATTTCCTTTAATAATTCCAAAGTTCCAAACCAGAGGTACGTAATTAGTGTTACCAAATCGACTCGTCATTCGTACAATTATAGTTACATCGCCCGGGATACACAGCAAGAAGATAATCGTACGATTTTCAATCTCTTAACGATAATATATCATGTAATGATAAAATTGTACGAGTTCGTCCGAAACGCACGATAAATAGAGCAAATAGCAAGACTCGAACAGATGGGTTAGTTGATATTAACGATTTCGTTGACAAAAAGCTCATCCTGTGCCAACCGGATGGAAACCGGGACCATCCGATTTCACGTTTAAGCGTTTTAAGGTAGGACTAGAATGTCCAATCAGTAATTCCTCGCAGTGCAATCATACGAAAAACATTAGAAATCGACAGAAGACATCGATCAGATCGATATCGATATAAAGAGGCGTGGAAAAGTTGTAAATAAAAAAAAAATCGATGCAGTCCAAGAGTCGCGCTCTGAATCACAGCCAGGCCTAATACAGTAGATAGTACCCAAGGTACTTATCTACCTTATGACAGTTTATTCGTCGCCGAAAAATTTCTCACGCGAGTATCCATTACAGTCCTCAATAAAAATATTCAAAAAAACCGTATTTACAACCTCCGTACACCATTATTCGCGCCAACACTGAAGTAGAGAGACCAGCAGATCCCGCGTACCTCCCAGCTACAGATATGATCTCTAAAAAATTTTCTACCATTTTCAAAAAAAAACGTTCACCGCCTGTGATCTCCTTCAAAGGCTTCATCGGAGCCATACAAAGTACTTTACGCTCTTACCGATGTGACTCTCCATTTTTCGCGCATGCGCACTACCATCTGCATCACGTTCAAACTATCAGTTACGGCGACTCTAGAATTTTATAGTTTATGATTTTATAAACTAAACCCGATTCCATTTATCGTTACCATGGATACTAAGCATTATCAACCATCAATATAATCATCATCATCATCATCATCACTCGTCAATGAAATTCTCATAATTATTCGAAAGTGACGTTCCCTCTCTCCCCCCCCCCCCCGCTAACAGTTGTCATCTCGATTTCACGACCTTCGCGCTCGACTAACTTCACAGCACAGTCCCTATCGAGTACTACTGACTTTGATGACTCTGTTCACAGGTTAGAATTTAACGTGCAAGCTCATAGCGATCCTACCATAAATTATGCGTGTGCATAGATGGCTAACTCTTATGCCGATCGTGATACGGTATCCATGCGTATTCTACGATGCACGTCGGTAGTCGGCTGGGACGATTCAAATTTAGTCCAGAAATTATTCAAAGACTCCGTAATGCATGATGATCGGATTGTAATTGCGAATCCAGGATCTATGCAATTACTTGATTTCGATGAGCATCAGCTGAGATTAATATACGATGGGCATTACGGCAGTCCAGTTCCAGTTGGATCTACGGTTAGTTTCTTAGGGACACCATTATTGGTATCATTATTAATATCGTCATCATCATCATCATCATCATTGGTGGAACGGCACGATCGGATCCACAGTGGACTATTGATTATATTACCAGGTATTACCACAGATAATCCAGAGTGATTTTTCGTCTTGGATCATTATTAAATATGTATAACCGATTGATACGCGCCGGCGTAGCGGATCGAGGTGATATTGAGAAATTTGTACGGATTGGATGCGCTTGCGATTTTTAACAAATTTTTTGTATTAGCCATCGGAATGAATTTTGAGGTTGGAACTTATTGGCTGATAATTATTATCGTGTTTGACGATCGCGCTTGGTGATGCTAATGGAGGTTATTGGATAATGAAAATTTTTTTTCAATTAATCAAATTGTAATTTGTCCGCGGATCTTAATTGCTTGGGAATTATTTATGGCCTGTTGCAGATAATAAAAATGACGTTATCGGTGCTGCGTTAATTGTTGGGAATTTATTAATACTATTATTCACGCCTGGTTATGGATTTATAATGAGTCAATTATTTTAATGAAATTTTTATGGATCTTTAGCGGATTTATTTATCGCTGGCTTAATCATATGTTATACTTGCTTGCTGGTTACGGATGCTACTGGTATTTCTGCTTTTACACTCGTTCCCCATACTTGTGTTAACTTTCGAACTACTTTCATACCCCGGCCTGTTTATTACACCTGTTCCTTGAAGGCCACTTAGCCCTGCTACACGAAATTACCTAGAAGCAAGAGTATTATCCGATTTTATAATCGGACATGTCGGATCGGCACTCGCGGAATTTCTTTTGGGAACGTGGACCAGTGGTAAATTGCTTTCACGGTTGTGGATCTTCGTTCGTTGTAATTATTTTTAGAATTTCTTTTTTATTTCTAAGTTACAATCGCACTGTTAATATTTCACAGTTATGCCGAGTGCGCGATACCGTACGGGAAATAAGTGGAAAAAATTGGGTAATTTTGATGAAATGTGAATAATTGGAAAATGACGAAAATTTATTTTTATTTTGCGAAATTTTGTAATTCGCAAAATGTTTACGAAACTGGATTAATAAATTATTGATTTGATTTTTCGATATTTTTTTATTATTGATTTAGCTAGCTGGTTGTCTTAACCTATTGGATGATTTATTATTATGATGGGGCAATTATTCGATGATTTATGGTATTATGAAAATGTTCGGTTACATTTTTTTGGTACACGCGCGCCAGCTGGTGTCATTAATGGTAATTTGTAAAATCGATGAAAAAATTACTACTGGTTTATCTTCTCGATGATGGGTAATTCGGTTCGATTTATTGCTGTGTATATTGGAATTTCACGTACCTGTTACGAATCTGAGTGAAGCTGAAATCGGTTTCGCGTTACGTGCTGGCAATTCTTATTTGGCAAGTAATTGAATCATGTTCAAATAGAATACGAGGCGTGTCGACGTAATAGGTGGAATTCGTTAACGGATCAAAATATATTTTGACATTGTTCGCCAGGTAACGGAATTCGTGGGAATTTACGTCGTCAGTCGCAGAAGTTCAATTTAATCTTTGACAGGCATTGTGTGTCGATACCTTTGAAATACGATATGTCTGACGATATATTCCTGTTGGAGTGAATCCGTGAATGCGATATTTAGATTTTTATATTTAAAGGAAAGTTTAGGACAATCAATTAGTATCGTTAAAAGATTATCTTGTTACGGTCATAAATTTTCAAAAGAGAAATTAATACGTTTTAAATGAATCGTACTGCCAAATGATAAAATTACTGTGCGAATTCGTAAACTGAAACTCGCAAAAATTATTTCTATAAAGCACCGTTCACAACCACGGCCTCGTTACTCGTGATGGAATCGGCGAAGGATCTATGCATCTTTTTGAAAGGTCTAATTAAAAGGTAATTTAATGTGCTAATTTTTAGCGGGGATCGTGGATGTATGTGCGAGTGCTAATAGTAATTTAGAAAATTGCGTGAAAACATATGCGCCGTTCATGTACGGACGCCTTTAATGTTTCCATGATTAAGACCTGTGTGAAGTTAGCCCCACCTCTTTTACATTTGTTCCAAATTGCTCCAGTTGTATCACATGAACTTGTTTCGAAGCAGTAATATTTGAGAAAAAAGTGAAATAATCCGCGACCCCCCACTTTTTTGAAAATCGTATTTTTGAAAATTTTTTCTGATGTCGTGCCAAAAGGGCACGGTCATATATGGAACCATTCACTCAGAAAACTCAGAAAAAGATTTGTTGAAAGCATTCTAGAGTAAACTACTTTTCTGTTACCTGTTCTAAGATTGATTGTTCTCATTCCTGATAGCATTGTTCTAAAGTTTGGTTACCAGTGGTTTCAGATTTTTAATAATTTTTTTTTATTGATCATTTACAAGTCCATAGGTATTTTTTACCATAATTTTTATTATTACGTGCCATCTATAAGTAAAAGTCTTTTGGAGAAGGACAAAATTCCTATTGATTTTTCAATATAAAAGATGAAGCGCGGATGAAATTGCGCCATTTTACAAATCAACTAACTTTTCAAATAATTTTAAACGGATTATCTTTGGTTAAACATATTGTTAACCTCAAAAGAATAATTCTAACGCTAGCTTTCATTTGCCACAAACTTATCGTTCAAATTTATATGCTACTGATTCGGAAATACTATTAGGAAATTCCAGCATCCAAAAATTTCTTTTACCTTTGCAAATATCTCACCCAAACTTTAAAACAACGTGGAATGACAACAACCTGGAAAAACCAATAGAATTCACAGAACCGAAAACGAAAAGGTAGTTTACTCTTGAACGGTTATACTTCGAATAAATCTTTTTCTACATTTTCCGAATGAATGGTTACAACACGACCGTGCCTTTTTGGAACAATATTAGGAAGAATATTCAAAAATACGATTTTCGACAAAAGGGGGATTGCGGTTTATTTCACTTTTTTCCAATTAATACTGCCTCGGAACAAATTCTTGTGGCACAACTTTGGAAAAATTTGAATCAAGCTTAGAAAAAACTGGAATAACCGTTAAATTTTTATTTTTTAAAAACGTGGGGGCTAACTTCGCACAAGTACGATTAAGCCGAGTTCGCATGTTCCGCGACGTTTCGAGTCTCGTTTTAAGGAGTGGTTGAATATCACGCTCCAGAAAGTGCGGGAATCTATGAAATTACTTGATTTCTCACGACGGGGCTTTCCCGCTGTTTCTAGTTCCTGGTTTTGTTCGTCCCGTCCTCTCGTGAAAATCAGCTAGAAAGAACAGTGTTAGAGAAGCGGGCATGGGTTGACGGTAATTATCGGGAATTATGGGCCCCATTGTTCACAATAGGCCCAAACCGCTTCTTTGGTGGTTAAATGTTACGCTCACGGACACCATTCGTCAACCGGTTCATGGTTTAGGTTTATTGTCTTCCGTTACACCTTTTGTACGATACTCAACAATGCGTGTGATTGGATTATTAAAAAAAAATCTTGTAACAATCGATTATTTGAGTGGTTGTGTCTAAATCTTTCTAACCAATACCACGATAAACAATATCTGGTCATTATCCTTAATTGAGAAATAAATATCCTACAGAAAGAAAAAGTTATACCTACCCGTGCGAAATGAAAATTTGAATCGACCAATAGAATTCAAGTCTTTTCCCATGTGACACCACGATATTCAAGATGGCCGCCAGTCTCGTCGCCTCCGCATGAACCTCGTCAGCGTCTCACGGTTCCATGAAATTCTCTTAGACATTTTTAACGTATTGAAGTGTCTGTCCACATGGTGTTACAAAAGACGAGAACAGTAAAGCTCCATATAAAAAAAAAGGATTTCTGTCCAACACGACAGTGTCTCCTTTCAAGAAACTGTCCTTCGCGCATCGTGAGTACAACGTTTCAGAAACGTGCTGAAACTGGATAAACCTCCGTCGATTCCCCAGAATAGTGAACCGACCGAGTGTCAGTGAACCAGGGTGATCACTGGCTAAACCTAATATAATACAAGCATCAATTCCAGCAATGTATATAGACATTGCTGTATATAACCTAGCAACACACGACTAATGCGTACAGTGGATTTTCTCAAGGCAGTTGGTAAAAGCCTGTAGCTCGTTAACGATCCACATGCGAATCTTGTCTGCAGTAGAAAAGGCTGTAAAACAGTGCAGAAAATTACGAGAAATTTTCCACATTCTATCTCGAGATAAAATGTGCTCAGTGTAGTGTGTACGGGGGAACCTCAATTCCAGTAGTACAAATACGTAGAAGGTAATTATACATTTGTATATTAAAGCAAGCTTCGATGTAGGTTAAGTATGGTGATATTGTAGCAGTGAACCTAACCCAAGTTCCGAAGAAACAAAACAAGCCTGTAGGCCAAGCCAACAAGCCTGTAGTTATCTATCAATTTCATAAATGTATCATTAAGACTTGTTGGTGCCAATGAAATTTCAATTGTAAAGACGGAATTCAAATGATTCCTAAAGATTGACACGCCCGTATAGCCGGTAAGCTGAATTTTCGTTAACGCACAACACTGCACATACCGGCAATTTCTTATAAACGTATTTTTGGCTTTAGAAGGGTCAAATGACCCATCGATGTTACGTTTGGTTTTAACCATTTTCCAAATTCCAACGATTTCATGAACCGTTGCTATTACAGTTGGTAATGTTTCGTCTAATGAATCTCTTTTGTTTCACCTGGTTTCGCTCGAATTCACTTATTCGAGCTTAATTACTGTTTGTTCGCTGACATTTCGAGGTCACAGACCACTAATTACTCAAAAAATGGCAGGATAGATTTATTCTCATGAATTATTTACATTTTATATTTCTATATCCTCGGTTCCATTAAAAATTGTATGTCCTATTGTGTGTCAGTGATTCGCGCCTCAATCAGACATTTTTCTTAACCTCTTTGATACGGCACTTGCCGTTATATTCTCGGTCATTAAATTCATCGACGCTATAGGATGGACGGCTCTTAGAAGTTTCGAGACGTGCAGAATTCTTTTTCTTTCTCTTAAAATTTTTTATTCTGCGGTTCGCACGTGATTCAGAGAATCCGCGATATCAGCTAAGGCGGGTCTCCTACGTGAGGGTTCATAACGGAAGCTACAGCGACATAACGAATGGCACGCGCGTCTATCTTTCTATGGATGACTTTTTTATATATTTTCTATGTACATTTTATTACAATATATATAAGGTCGATCAAAATTTCACCGCGTTACTATCCTTTTCTGTACGGTAAATAAGCGAGAGTTTGAATCATTTATTTTTCATTCTCACAAAAGAGAAATCTTTGGCAGACGTGCGTATCCAGAAATACGCCAGAAATTATCAACCCGCATTACAAGTACGCCTTTACGAGTATCCACTCGGCTATGGCGACGGCCTATCATTATCTATATTTATCTGCACATACATAAGAATTTCTATACTTTTCAATCCAATCAATAGAACGGGATCAGATAAAAGTATCTGATTTATTCTCTTATCTCGTTCTATTGACTTTTTTTAAAAATTTTTTCTAACCAATAAAACTGCCCAACACGGTCAACTTATCGGAATGTTGCCCTTCCCCATTTTTTCTCTTTCTCTCGCATGTACTGACCGTACGCTTCTTTTCAGCGTGCCTTACGGAAGCTTCCACGTATACACGGCGAACAGGAAGAAAGTGTCAAAAGCGAAGCGGAGCAGACCCAAGTACAAGGCGAAGCCTAAGAGGGAATACGAAATGGGTTAGTAATTTATGATAAAGAAAAGAGATGGAAAAAAAAACGTAGAGAAACGACAGCCGATCACTTCCTAAAGCAACTATCATTCTGAACGCGATACCAAATAAATTGGCTGTTGCAACACATCTCAAGGTTGCTCGAAAGTACACGTACCCAAGACACCTAGTTCGTCCTTCTTTCTCCACTTATTTCCTCCGTCTCTTTCATCTTGTTCTTTCCTTCTTATTTGCGACTCACTTAATTAGCGGTTACTCAACCGCGTCTCGATGAAAACGTAAATAAGAGAAATTCTCATTGTCAGAAATATAACAGGCTCGAAAGGCCTTTTCGAGTGTTCCGGATGAATTTGACTTCAAAATATGCCGAGCTAAGAAGTAGGGCCTGTCGAAGCATTAAGGAGGGGGATGTTAATCGAGATCGCTGTCTCCTTGAAGAAAGCAGCTAGAAAATATTTAACAAATTTTATATCACAGATTTATCTACCACGAGGAATGACGTTTATATAAAAGTATAACAGTTTGTTAACAATAATTTATAGTACATGTAAAAGACCTGATGCGAATTTAAAAAAAATTTTTTTCCTTTCTTTTCCACCTCTAAATTCACCAAGCATAATTCGTACCGGGTCAAGTTACGTTGATTCAGACATTTAAAAATTCTTTGACAGAACGACCGTCGGCAGGCTCTTCTTATTCTAATTCAATCATCTCCATTGATCCTATCTGTGATCCACTGTGAATTTCCATGAAATCAATTGATCCTAGTCGTTACGTTATAAGTCAGCCTTCTATAGTGTCTATACCGTACAAGTGATTCGACTGCCTTGTCATAGTCATTGATCGTCGTACCGGGGCCCAACGTTAAATGCGAGCATAAAACCTTCGCCGAGGAAACGGTAGTCTGTATGAGTAAGCAGGGAACGAGAAATAAAGATGAATAAAAGAGGCGGGCAGTGCAGAGCGTGGCGTCGAGTCGCACGCGCCACTTTTTTTTTTCAGCCGTATAACGAAATATTCTCATGGCATTGTATTCCAATGCACGGAATTTGAAGTAAAAAAAAAAAATGAAGTACCGCAAAAATTTCGCCAGTACCAGCAGATGATTCTCGTATGTTTTTGTGTTTACAAATTGAAAAATTACCGTTTTTTTCTCTCTTTTTTTCCTAGGAATTCCTAATACCTTAGGAATTTTTGAGGTTAGGTATCCCTTTGCTTCGCTTGATGAGAATCCGCCTTTGCGCAAATGTAACTACGATGACTCGGGGAAGGGGAGTGGGGGGCGAAGGAGAGAAATTAAATAATAAAATAATCCACGTAAAATAACTTCTGGCAAACAGAGCAAACAATGCGCGCGCATGCTGTACGATATAGTGGCAATTTTCACACGTTTCTCACGATCCTCGTTTTCTTTTTCTTTCTTTCTTTTATTCTGCTGTACGGCAAATGCTTTGCCCCTACGGGAACGTGTACCCGGGACATAAATATTCTGCGTAATGAACGTTTAACATTTTTTAATACCGTTTACCGGAACAGGTACTAGGCTGGAACGGCAGGGGACTGGTTGTTGCATACGTGTGTGTATGTAGCTATAATACGTGTACAGTGGGTTAACGAGGGAAAATTCAAAATGAATTTTGCCAAATCCAGGAATACCTTGTAAAATAATACTGTAGGGTAATAAATCACTTTGTAATGAGAGACTTTTTCAAATTATTTATAAAATATAGATAAATTCGTAAACTTGTAAGCGGCCTTTGTTTTTTGATGAATTGTGGAGGAATAATGGACGCCCAAAAAATTAAGGCGAGTGCGTATGTAAGTATCAGAACTGGCGACCATTATTGAGCCGTCTTTTTACTGTATTTCAACTACGTTATAATTTGAGGTTATGCGTAAATACTTGTTGATATTCGGTCACGCATGTAAGCGAGAAGTTTTTATGAAAAGTGAGTTAGACTTTTTTTTCAGTATGAACCCACCTTAATATTGTTGATCTTTGACCAACGGACGTGGACTCAGAGTGAAATTTAATTTGACGTCTACCGGTGTAAATAATAGCGTTGCTGGCCGATCTAATTTTGATTTTTCATTTTCATTTGTCTCTGCTTACTATCGCGCGCCAGTACCGTTACCCGTTTATTATCTTGACGATAAGAGACAGTTGGGCTATTATTCACTTGTGAGAAAAAAAAAAGAAAAAGTTATAAACTACGATTTATCAACTGGTTGTGAAATTCGTGTCTATATATTTACTTAATAATTTTTTTGATAACTATAAAAATAATATAAACTATTTTAAGTGCGGTCTAATAGCACCAAGAGGGTTAATGCACTGTGTTAAATATCTTTATTTTATTATCGGCGTAATATAAAAGAAACATCAAAAAAAAATTCCTTTTCGGTTATTCCTTTAAATTTGAGATTCCTATTTTTTGAAATACGTCAGCAGTCGTGAACGGAGTTTCGAAAAAATCGTAAGCAGGAGGAATATGCATGATAATCTATATGGACTATGGACCATGGATGATATATGAACTATGAAAAATGGACTCTATGGAATATGGATTATATGTAAGTCACGTCGCGGGGCGATTGGAAAACGAAAATTTTTAGCGTTGCGTTAATTGGCTCGAGTGGTTGGTAAAAAAAAAAAAAATAAAAATGTCGGCAATGGACGCGGAAGAAGGTAGAAATGGGGAGGGAATGTGGGTTGTACGTGAGGGAAATGTTCGGTACGAAAATAAGTAAGGCCCACACTTAAAATACTTTTGAACATACAATACCGTCACTCCAGTTCCATCGCGTTACTTACCGTCTTTCGCAGGAGAGATCGTACAGTGGAGGCCCCTCTTTATGATTGGTCTAGAGAGTGGACATAGAGGGATCGACTGGTGGGTACCGTAAAAAATGATCTTACTCCAGATATATATTTTTTATTTTCACCTTATACACACATATATCTACATTTACCATCCTCGTATACAATCGAGTCGATAACATCTGCCACGGTTATTCTTCTCTCTTCTGGCGCGACGGAGCTCTGGATAACGTGGCGAACGTTTCTTTGTCGGTGGTTCGGAAGGCTGTGGAACCCAATGAAAATGCGAACGAACGGGTTTGTTGAATTAAAACGTAATTATAACGAGAGTGCAAAATTAAATAATAACTATAGATCCTCGTTACTCTCTTATCGTGCAGATATCGAAATTCCTTTGTTTTTCATGAATCTTTTAAGGCCTTTTTTTTCCTAGAATTTTCCTAACGAAAGTTCCCCTATGCGTTTCTCTTGCGGAACAGTGCACAGTCCTTTGGCAGGGATTGCGGTTTTACTGTAAAAATGTTAGCCGGCGATGGAAACAACCGCAGGCTACCTTTTTCCTTATTTTCTGTGCTTCTTAGAAATTTGTAAATCGGTGAGAGTCACGTACTTGAAATTCATTGATTTCTTGTCGCTCCGTTGCGAATAAGATTTTTCAAGTGTGAACTCGATGACGCGAAAGGGGGAATCCCCTGCAGGTTACTTTCGCGAATAAACAGCCACGAAAATCACTGGTTCTTGCGTACAAGGAGTGCCGGGTTATATGCATTTAGAAATTTTCGTGACAATTTTTTTCCTTTATTTTTCCAATCCACTTGGACGTCGCAAAAATCAACGAGAACTGCCTACGTTGGGGTTCACATCCAATTTACAATAATCAACCGACCCGCAGCTTCCGCTCTGAATTAGTAGCGCAAAATTGCCAATTTGAGGAACGCATTACTATCACTGCAGATCACATTCAACCTGTAAAGTGGATAAAGTCCGGCATCCGTAATGGATCGATGATTGGTTCGTTCGACCTTGTTCGGTATAAATCGCAAGTGGTCGCTACGCGTACGTGTGTATTCAGCATACAAAAAAATGAACGAAAGTCGACCTTTCTCTAAACCCCGTTAATTCAATATTTCGAAAATTTACATTTCCTACCACAAATGACTCCGTACAACGACTATCAGCAATCTTCATTATCTCTTTAATTACCGTCATCCGCCATTTTGAATTTTTACAAGGGCACACGTATTACGCCATTACGTATTCGAAGAACCTTGTACTTGGGCTAATAAATGAATAAAAGATCCCGTACCGTACCATTCTATATATACATACATATATATATATATATATATGTCAAACGGTTAAGTCAATTTATATATAAAACCTTTAAGCAACGTCACCGATCGTCAGTGTCTCTAATCTGACGTTTCCTTCTCGATCGATCTAGGCAAGACCATTAGATAAAATATATCTATTCCTAGCGACGGAACCCAACCGATAAATTGAGACACTAACTGCCGGTTGTGTAGCGGCGCTCGCTTCTCCTTGTGCAAGGTCGTTTGTTGCACCCGTGCACATTCAGGGCTGTAGGTAAGACACGAACGTACGAAGACAAGAAGAGAGGAGCAAGAGGCTACAAATGTAATTTCCAAGACGTTCCCCGGCAGACCTCGTACGTAAATATTCAACTTTTTAGAACGATACTCATTGACTTCTGCTGTTTGGCTGCAGATATTAAACGAACGTTTTATATAGAGAAAGAAACAAAAAAACACGTACGTCAAACGACAGCCGCAACAAGCACGACACGACAAAGACGGGACTGCAGTGCAAATGGGAATTACGATTCGTGATCGATGAAATTGCTATTTGAAAATGGCGCCAAGTGTCGCAAGAAAAGTTTTATACAGTTGCAAGTTTATTCCTCTAATTTAATAGGTGCCAGTTATGTCGTGACGGTATGCCGTTTTACTGTGCAGAGGCTAGGGCGAGTTTATTCGCGACTGTATAAAAACTATTGTGCAACGTCCATAAATTAAATGAATACCTGGACGAGGAAGTGCATTATAGTGATGTTGTTGTTGTACGCCCCTGGGCCGCCCCCTCGTGTGTGCAAAAACGTTGGTGCGGAACGTCTATAAATTAAATAAATCAGGGCGGAACAGAATGTCGCGAGCACCGGGCATTCTGGGCGATGGATTTTTCTTTGCTTTTTATTATTTTCGTTTTTTTTTTTTCTTACTCTTTCATTTCTTCCTGTCGTATATGCGACTATGTGTATAACTGTACTCGAGTTGATTTTCAATCACGCGACAAGAAGACGTCTGATTTTACACGGAATAGAAAATTCGATGCGCAACGTCAAGGTAATTGGAATTAATTAATTCTCTGAAAAAATTATTTATATTTGAAAAATAATAGATCTATCTTTAATCGTATTACGTGCAATGGTTTTGTGACAAATTGATCATTGATTGAGTATATGAAAAGACAAGTCGTCGAGTTTAAGACGGAAAGTGGTATTGTTCTTGTAAATATATGTATATATTTTTTTGTATTTTTATTCTTATATTTTTTTTTAATATTACAACTGTACAAGAGAAGCAATTACCGCGAGAGACTTACGGAAACGCGAGGAACGCTCGAGCTACGGAAATCTCGTTAAAAGTGCTTAAATGCAGCTCGTTTTACAGTTAGCGTATAAATATACAGCGTGGAGCCGTGTATCAGAGAGGGCGCCACGTTGATTTTCAAGATAAGGAGGATCCTGACGTGCCGCGGGTTCGGAATGGTCGCAATTTTATCTTGATACGGACCGGTAACAGTATCGGTATACACAGAGGTGGCCATGGTAATAGTAAACGGGTTAACGCCGTGCCCGGCATTGTTCTCTCGTGTCTTCTGCAGCGTTCCGTTGTCTTCCTTTTCTCTTGTCTTGAGAATGGGCAAGGGTTCACGTGAAATCTTGGACGTAATGGCTTGAACTTGAAACGCCGTGAGATTTAATAGGGTAATTGTCATGGATACTTAATTCGAAAAGATTTCGAAATGCCATACCAAGTAAGGAGATACATCGGTCTTGGCCGTTTCAAATTAACCGCGCATACGTCTTCCTTATTGTGCGCATGCGCGTGTTAATGCAAATGGCTTTTCGTTAATTGTTTCTACCGTGGCGCAACACCTACCTTAATTAATTAATCGGCTTTAATTGTCGCGAATGGCGGACCGGTATCAGAATCACATAATGGAGAGTGCGCGAAAGATAGCGAAAGAACGAATTAACTCGATGGATAAAGAGAATGAAAAGATGGCGGTCTGGATACGGAGAACGAAAAAGCATGTAATCGAATGGACACCTCGTTAGGATTCATCTGTCGTTTCGTATCTCTGCAAATATACTTGCGGGCATGTTAGGCCGCCCTTACTGTGTTTCACAGTCACTTGGTCGCTCGATGAAAACGTGATTAAGAAGCCAGACTGTATGTCGCTCTGAAATATACTACTGCACCAGCTATCTACGAATTTATCGATCGACTTGGCTACCGATATTTATAATGTCTATAAACGAACTTCGTCTTGTTGGTATAAATAACTTTCATATATAATTAGTTAATTTTGTAAACGGGCCTTAAGGTGGTGTCCTTTCGTATTCGTACTGGCACAAGCGTTCTACGATAATGGTACGATGTTACGTACTTACGTTCTGTGTGGTGCATATGTCGATCGAAAGCCACAGCAACAGAAATATGGGGGCTGCACGGTGCTAATTATAAAAATCCACCTTTAACCATTGTTTTTTTCTGACACCGAGACACGCCATTGAAATACCTTGACCGTGCGTGCCTAGCATTAATTTCATTTCCAGTGTGTGCTCTTTCACTCAGTGGAGCTCACGGATTCTCCTGTTTTCATTTTTCTCTACCTTTTTTTGGCCGGCGCCATTACAAGAGAATATTCAATTAGCTTCATTAAGGACATCAGGACAAATTGCTCTCCATTCGTGAGGCCGTTACCGAGGAAGAAGGTCGAAAGTGCCGTGATGGTAAGTTTCATATAATACACAGTAGTCAACATAACCCCACTTCTGACACTGTACACCTTCTATTCGTTTATTAACTTCGCCTCGACTCACTGATTCATTACCAACTTCACGTTCCTTTATGTGCACACCCGCTTCTTTTAATACACGTTTCTATTCCGTTTTATGGTACCCAACGTATACCCAGCGAGAGATCTTGTTTTTCCGTCGTCGTACCACTCGCGTCGGCCGGCCATATTAGCCTACATAAGCCGACGGGAATTCATTAACAGACCTGCGCGCGCATCGTCCGAGGCAAATAATTCGTTAATGACGGCGCCGGATGAAATTGACGGTTAGTCGAAATTCTAATAATTTACTCTATAAACATATTAGAGTAGCATAACGCGTGCACTGTTAACTGAACATAATATCCCAGTTTTTCTGCCACTACCCGACGTTAAGCTTTGTTTATCTTTTAATCGCGTTCGTGCCTGCCTGGTCTTCTTATACTTTTCGTATCCGCAGCTGGTCTCTGTCCTCCCATGCAGCAAAGGCGTCATCGAAGCAAATGGAAGACAACAACGATTTCTACAACCAGCCGTATATTTGTCTACAACTTACGGACAATGTCTGCTGTATCACCTAATAGCATGCAACGTCCAAGCATGAGTTGCCGTTCCACACGTAGAGAATGGGCTTCTGACACGTTGCTGACAAAGAGTGAGTAACTGCTGTTCCTCTATTACGGCATAGCCGATCGACAATGCTTTCCTGCTATTTGCCGCTTTATTACTAGAGTTACACGTTGCATCGACGTGAGAGCAATCTAACAAGCAAATGCGGACTAACCTGATCACCATTTTACCGATAACCTTCTCCACGGTTGCTAATGCTCTGCCAGCCAATTTTTCGACGTTTCGCTCTCTGGACTTAGAATTTTGCTTGTTGCTGCTGCTTCTGCCTCGATGTACATAAAATTTCTGACACGCAATCCATGCATTAGATTGCCTTGCTGAAGGATTTATAGGTAAACTGGGTTAAGCTAACTTGATGCGACTTCGGACTGGCAATAGTCATTCGGATACTTTAATATATTCCTTGTGTGTGGCAGCTAAAGCGCATGGGATAACGAGGGATAATTTTTATTTCAATCTAACTCCCATGTAATTTACTCGTCGTAAACATTAACAGGGTAAATACGGTATTAAGATATTTTTACACGAAACCTCGTTGAATGAATTTCAACATTTTTAGAAGGATCTCTGCTTGGTTAACGACTACTGACTTCGTAAGACATTTCCTCACTGTTCTCATTTTTCACGAGCTAATTATTCCCATCGTTAATTACATATGAATAAGTATAATTAAAAGCTGTTCCACTGTCTATGGGTAGTATTTAAAACATGATTATAATACCGGGGAACGTGTGTAATTTAATAAAAAAAAAAAAAAAAAATAAAAGATACTTCCTCTCACCGATATTAATAGTAAACGCGTAAGGATCCGTCAATCATCGGTCGTTCGATTCTCAAAGAAGTAATGCGATTCGCATATAAAAAATATCCAAGTATAGCCAATGAAAGTCTAACGAGTGGGGTACGAAGAAATGAAAATGATCGTACTGGAAGGATTCGCGCATAAAGGCGAGTATCAACAAAAGCGACCGAGTGAGAGCAAACGAGCGCGTGGCCATACCGATAAATCATTATGATCGTCGTCATCCTCACCAGGGGTTGATCGATGTTCAATTCCTGTGCGTTCTCATGAAAGTTTCAACGACCGCGAACGGTGTTCACCTATTTTATTATAAGTGTCGCGCCATGAGAATCGACCGTAGCTAACCCATAACCGCGATAGGAAAACCGCATCGGGAATAGTCGGCATTTGTTGGCGGCCGCAAAAGGCGCAATTCCGTATACACGCTTTGCGATATGATTATTTCCAAACTAGGAAAACGTATACGTCGCTCGCTGTCCTTTGCGATAATAGCCTTGACGCGTGTATTCGACTGCGATGCGTTACTGTTAGGTTAGGTATCGATGATTACACGTACGACCGCGCGGAAAGGCCGCGTACGAAACTATCCTGTCAGTCACTCGGTATACACAGATGGAATTCTTTTCGATCAGCTTGCCGATTCCCCGGTAACGCGTCTCAGCGTAACGCTGGCATCCCTCGGCGTAGCGCTACCTCGATCCCGACGCTACGCTCGTCCGTCCTAACAGTCGCCGCTCTTCTCAAAGTGGCTATTGCCAGTCGTGAAGTCGAGAACCCGAGAAACCAAGAGTCCCCGTACTTCGTGCCGTGGCACGACATCGTGCTACGCTATTGGAGTGGGGGCCACGGCATAAGTACGGCACTGCCTTAAGAAAAGCGTTCATTCTCTTGATAGCGAGCCGCGATTCTCCGGTTTTGTATAAACGCCTTGAACATTTTTCGGATTGATCGCCGGCATATGTATAGACATTTTATCCTTATAAAAATCGCATACGTATTTGAGTGAATAAAAAATTTTTTTCGACATCAATTTCCAAAAATTTTTTTCACCGTTGACAATCGGTATTTCAAATTTTTTTTTTTTGGAATCCCTTATCGTGGCTATCGTACCCGATTTATCGTGAGACTGAAGATCAAGGTATCGCGCGTTCCTATTTTTCGGTGTTCTGTGATTTTTACGGTTCACTTGGGTTTTCTTGGAGGAAGGGGACTCTCGAAGGACTTGTCTATCCTTTGAGGAAGGTAAGAAATTTTTTTAATACTTTTTATTCAAATTATTTTAAATGACGCTCGTAATTGCGACGTTGCCTGTTCTTATGCACGCAAATACACTTTAGGTTATTTAACAGGAGATCGGGAATCAGTATAGTTTTTGTATGACATCCTAATGTTATTCTTCGAGGACCTTGGGATACTAAGCTTTTCTTCACGTACGACGACCCCGTAGTTTTTCACTGTTTCAGTCTTTAACACTCTAACAGGCCGCTGGTACTTCGTGGTCCTCTTTCGCGGCTTTGTTGCAGTTATACTGATACTCGATACACTCTCCAAAGAAAAATAGCTAAGGATAGCTCACTTGCCTTCCGTAACGTGTGCCCACGTAGATCTCGATTACGACCGGACGAGCTAACAGTATTCTTAAGCATCTACTTTGGTCAGAATGTAAAGTCTTTTTTCTTTTTTACGTTTGTCCAACGCGCAGGAATAGTTCAAAATTTTTTTAAGAATAAAAAGAATGGTTCAAAAATTTGTAAAAATTCTATTTACACTCGTACCTTATCGAAAAATGTACAGTAAGCTTTCTCTTATGCACAGTCCTGTTACATTATGGTATTCGTGATATTTCAAGAAACGTCTTACTTCGTTATAAAATTTTTGAAAAAGTTACATTTTCGCGACCCCAAAACCCACTGTTCCGCATTCAGACCGGATCCGACTACTCTTTTGCGGTCTCATATTCGTCTCAGTTCAGTTCAAAGTTGAAGCACGAGCGAGCTGAACGCTCGTGCGAGACATTCGAAACTGTCGCCAAAGGGAATTCACCGTATCAGCGTCATACTATTGCGACGGCAGTGCCGATCGGCGTTAAAGTCGAGCGATGATGATCGTTGATAAAAGAAAAAAAAGAGTCCCACGATACACGGAAAAAGGCCGAAAGTGTGGATGCCGGATTTCGTGAAGGCACGTACGCAGATAAGGCCCAATAGCCAATTCCAGTCTGGGACAGCCGTAGAAATTAAATTGTTCGTGTATCGGATCGCCGCCATTCTTCGTTCCTTTATAATCTACGTTATACACGTTTTCTATCGTTCTCTTATATTTTTTCTCTCTCTCTCTCTCTCTCTCTCTCTCTCTCTCTCTCTCTTATCCACGCGCGCACGACAACCGTCACTCCTACATTTTTTTTTTCCGTAAATCAATCTTCACTCAGATATTTTTGGCTCATTTTTTGTCGGTGAATTTTTTTTGCCCCACCCTTGATTAATTAGAAGAGAAAAAATTTGGAAAAATTATATTTCTTTATATCGCCATTAATTACGTTATAAATTTTGCCCAAATTCTACCTGTAAAATTTTCAATAATTAATCATCGCGAAATACACTGATACTAAAAGCTCTTGAATTCCCATAATCGCTATCAACTATCGCGGAAATCATATACCAATCCGATTTCATCGCCAGTATTCATTATGCCGATCGGGCGTTCAGAGTTCAGTACGTGTATAAGCGATACGTGATCCAGTAGCGAAAAGTCCTCTAGGTGGTCTGCCGAGGATTATCTTCACGGCGCTTATATATTATCAGCTAATTGAAATGTACACCTGGGTAGCATCTTCCTGGCCAATGGCCAGCCTGCTGAGGTACCGGTTACAGACATAGAGACTAGACACGACGATCGGGACCGATTTCGCTGCTCTCGATATATTCCGTCCATAAAACCTAACCTCTGATACGGGTACGATCTTCCTCTTCCTGGTATGAAATAAAAGTTAAATGAAAAAAAAATCCTCAAGGAGCAAATCAGTCCCAGAATCAACGATTTCATTAACGTTGTCCGCAGTTATGTCCGCAGTTGTCTAGTTACTCGCGTACGTTAATTTGCATTTATGTCCACAACTGGTTTTTTAGACCCCCCGCCCCCGCCCTTTCTTCGGAGACGCACAATGGCCCACTGACGATTTGACAGTCGGACGTCACTTTTTGTCTAATTACTATCTGGAGCCATCTTCGCAGGTATCGTACCTTACGATTCTCTACTTTGAAGTTGGCGCCATTCCTTTTCACGGCCACCTTGACAAATGCTAAGAGAGCACGGCAAAGGTCGGACATTGCTGCCAGGCTGAGACCTCAGACGCGAGAAAGAAGAGTCGAGAGAAAAAGGTCCCAACCTGGACATTCGGACCATTCAAATAGCCCGCAACGGTACATTCTTTACCGAACGGGTCCCGGACTGGTCAAAATTGTACAAGAGTCTCTATCAGGTATTCTATTGGCACTGCGCATTGCGCCTTGGAATTTCGAAGAGACTCGGAAATTGGGGCAAACTAAATAGTCGATGTTCAATCGATTCCCGCGTCACCGAAGCTGGGGCAGCGGAAGTTTTTGTTTTTGATGAACTTTTTTTTGGGGATTTACGCAGAAAAATCATCCATTTATGTACCTCGATGATGGGAAATTTTTATTTTTGTCACGCCAGGCGCCGATTTTATTTGCGGATGCCAAACGATAATTTAGATTAATCGATCGTTTCGTTTAAATCGTATCTGATGAGCTTCTCTTCTTGGGTGTCGCTACGGTTAATTGACGCGGAGTCGTTGAAACACGATTTAATTACGTGCATTAAAATATCGCCGTAAAAAAGACATTAGAGAAGTCATCGACTACCGGTGCTCCGGCCTGACCGCGCAGCTGATTTATGCGGCTCGGTAATGATTGCTGTCATTATCGTTAGAATCACTGATATCAGGCTTCAAAGTAGTCAACAGTGTAGTCTGCTGGAACTGCTTTATATTCCAAGGACTCGTTGAATATCTAAGCCTGGTAAAACGTGACCCGTGCAGCCTGAATGAAGTGGGTACCACTCGTGCTTGGCCAGCCTGGGAAAATCAAGATGGCCTCGCGGCAAAGGCGTCCCCGACAAAAGAGACGACCGTCATATCCATCCGCGATCGCGCGGTGCGCGATGCAGAGACTCGGTCGACCTTCGCGAATTAATCGTCGAGGTCGCGAATCAGCGAAATTGGTTTACTTTTTTTTTCAAAAAAATTTTTAAATAATTTTTTTCATTTACACAGACTACAGCGTCCGTTTACGGAGCGTAGAATTTTTTTTTTATACTTCTTATCGAGTTCCTTAGCCTCTGTCTGGTCTTCTTGGTGGCCCCGCTAGGCGGCCGTCTGGCGACGTGATATTCGCACGCTTCTAGCCTAACAACGGATCCGAGACCGGTTAGGGTTTCACTTCCTAGATAATACGAATATAAATGGGAGCAGCGCGATGAATAAACGAGCCTCCTTTACTTGGGATATTTCGTTGGCAGTCGAGCGTTTGAGTGTCAAGCTGGAAATTAGCGGCGGCTCGTTCGACGAGACTCGCGAGTTTACGGAAGAAAAACGTGGAGGAAAGAAAATAAGAGAAAAAGTCCGGGCAAGAAAGCTGTGTGCTCGGGACGTTTATGTGCGTAAGCGAAAAAAAAAGAAAGTGATCGCACGATGGCGATCGATCGGATCGATCGCGGCAAAGAATCGACAATGATGTGTCAATACTTCACGTTCACTCGTTCAATCTCTCGGTATGCTCGACGAAGGAAAAGTTCGTCACGATTATGTATGTCAAATTCAAACGGCTGATCGGAAGGCGAAAATGAATGAACGTATTTTGCTGGCTTCCTACAAAATTATTTGGCGATTCATGATTTTGAAAAAAAAAAATTTTGTATTATTATTCACTTATACGGATACTAAGAGCTAAGCGTTTTCTTACAGTTGCAACTGCATTGCGTCTATTGCGTTGGCGATACAATATCAAAGCGATATATTGGAAGAATCACGTGCTGTCCCGTGACGTTTGAACGGAATTCGAAATTTTTGGAAATAATAAATAAGGGCAATGTTTCAAAATTTTAGATTTTAATCTAATCGACTTTTTTTGGATTCGAATTTATTTTACATATTCATTTGTCAATTTTCTGTTGCACCGCCAAACGTCACTCTTCCTGTTTTGGTGCAAATCAGTTCAAGCCATTCGATCGACAGTCTTTTGCACGTATTTATCTAAGAATGATTGGCCGATTTCGTAAGGCATAGAACTCATTGAATTTGGCACGTTAATACCAGAGCTGTTTAACGCTGTTGCATTGTAGTCAGTGTAAATATACATTTAAAAGACGATAATAATAACAATCGAGGAGAAATAATAAGAAACCGGGTGCAAGAGCGCTTACGCGAACGTTTAAATTTTCAGGGACAGGCGTTTCTTCTGCATTAATTTAACGGTTCGTTCCGAGGAGGTTCTTTGTGTATCCGGTGTGTACCGGGTGGTCTGGTTAAGTGGCGAGAGACAATGAAATCGAAGTAAGAAAAGAGTCCCGAAAACGGTCTAGGGAGTTTGAGTGTATTCTGTGATCTCTAGCAGTAAATCGGTATGACTGTGCTCGACATAGTAGGTGATTACAAAAGTTCGTAACCGATTTTCATAGATGGCAGAAGCATCGGACACGAAAACTTTGCGATCAGTTAATATTTTTCGAATATTTTTTTTGTGTACGAATGTACTTTTTTTTAGATTTGAAAACTGATTCGTTCACCCGGACGGGACGCCGGTGAGTCGGCTGAAGTCCGGTGGGAGTAGATTCTTGGCAAAGACAAGGAAGACATAACAGTTTCTATGTGGATACCGTGCACAGTGAGCTTGGGCCTAAAGAAACGAACGAGACTGGTTAATCCGATATCGCCGAGCATTCAGGATCCGTTCGCTATTAATTTGATGAAAGAAGCGTGATTAATTTGAATAAAGTCAATCCGTGATGGCTGAACCCTCGTACGATCTTCACGTAACGTTCGCGGAGTGCCAACTGTTTCATGAGGATTGGAACAATTAGCACGCGCGACGTGGAGAATCCAGGCGAACGTCAATCGCGACAATACACGTTTGACGTCCTTTTGCTTCCTTTAACTTTTTCTTTCTTCGTCGTTCCGACACTTTTTTTCAAACCGTTTTGTTTTCCTCTGACGAAACGTCGTCTGCTTCTCTCTGTTAGGTCTTTTTTTTTTCATTGCGACTGGACGCCATTGTCGCTAGTTCGATTCGGGGCCTGCGTTGATTCTGGGTGCGAGATGAAAAAAAGAAATACCGAAGAGACTCACGGCGACCTATTGTCATCGCAAATAAGATTTTTGAAAAAGATCGCTAGGGAGAAGGAGGCGACGAATGAGAGAGAAGGTTGAGAAAATTTCAACGCGTGAGAATTTTTAGGCCGGTTCTACGGAATTTTGGGGGATTTTAGATATGAGAGTCCTGGGGATATCTGGTGTTCTAGGTCTTTGCCACTGGTTTTATCTTGACGTGGAACTTTTATTGGGTATAGCACATTTTAGTCGTTCGGCTATTTACACAGCACTAGGGAAAAAATGGCCTCCTTTTTATTTTACCGATGGTTCTTTGTCTGTTATAAATCAGAACTCGTTTGGTTAACTAACGATGCAGCTTCGATGACTTTCTTTGTCCTTTTCTTTTACCGGTGTTTTTAGTCACTGTGTATATGGCTTTGTATGGATCTTTACATAAATCAGCACTGGTTCGGTTAACCAACGATGCAGCTTCGATGACTTTCTTTGTCCTTTTCTTTTACTAGTGTTATCTAGTCACTGTGTACATGGCTTTGTATAGATCTTTACATAAATCAGAGACTGCACCTGTTCAACACTGGATTCGGTCGGCATAAAGGTTCGCTTTCACAAAAGGCGCTCAAAATGCGTCAATCACCTTCGGTATGTAGTATGCGTTACACATATCAACGAGGATGCTGACAACGCGTGTGACTTCAGGGAAGTAACGGCTTTTTGTCGCGTGCACAGCCTGTACTTGATGAAGAGAAAAAAGGGGCACCGATACCTCGACTACATTTCGTAATTCGATATCTTCCAGGTCTGACTGGCGAGCGTCGCCGAAGGCTCCTTCCACTGGACACGTAACGCCGGGAAGTTGATGCTTACGGGATTCATAGAAGTGGCGGTTGAGTTATTCGCGGTTGGGGTGTTTCGTTTCTTGAATTCGATGCGTATTGGCTGGACTCGGGAGGAAGAGTTCATTGGCAGGGTCGTGAAAGTCAGAGGTTTGCAGTAAGTCAAGAAGGGAATGCGGTGGAAAGGCACGTAAAGGGGAAGGGACAAAAAATGTATCGTTATACCAAGGAAAGTGGAATGAACGTGACTAGCGGACTACGTCAATCAATTTGTTAACATGGTAACGATGGTAAAACAGTTTTTGTTTCCTTGGAAGAAGGGACGACACTTTTTACCGTCGTACGGTAAAGCAGTTGTCGCGCGTTACCGACCGAGATGACTTTTTCTTACTTCAACGCGGTGACACAGATGGCGACGTCGGATTTCTTTGCGCTAGTACCAAAATGATTATTTTTTTCATTTTCAAATTTCATTATACTTTCCTACTGGAATATCGAGTTATTTATACACAGTTATTTTCATGCAGAGAATTAATTGATGTAGATATTGCTTCGAATCTATATGCTAGCAATGAATAATAAGATTTTCTTCGTTAATTTTCTAAAGGAGTAAATAGTCGTGCGATTAATCTTGGTTTACGCGTGACATGATTATACGTGAAAAGTTTTATTTTCTATATAGAATGTTCAGAAAATTATTAAAATAAGATGACGCCAAGCGGAAATTACTCATGGCAAATTTTTCTTTTTCATTCGCACCCATCTCTTTAATTTCTTCTCACCTGGTCTCCTCTCCCATTCTAGTTTTTCTCTTCGTCCTTTACCGTTCTCTCTCATCACGTCTCGTATGTCCCGATCGTTACTTTCCACGGAGTCGCGCGGCCTTCGAAGGTCTTCCGTCGATTCCATTCTGGAATGCGTGACTCGTCAACTTTACAACCTGCTTTCAATTACTGATCGTCGTGCTTTTATTTTCTAAAGAAGGAGGATCCCAATTCTACTGCACCATGATATTAATCCTACGAGGAGAGATCCTACCGTTATACAGAATGATTTTTCCACTTCAGTTCAGTACAGATTTACTTCTAATTCTCCAAATCGACAAAATCACTCGTTACTACAAATATAGATCGAAGAAAAAAAAATGTAACTGTCAATCTTACGACCAAAATCTTCTTTTTTTTTCTATTTTCCAGAATATCATGCCGACCAAACTGTTACTTCTGGTATCGTTAGTGGCCAGTATCACGGCAGCGCCTCTACAGGACACCCTGGACAACAGACTGCCAACCGAGTATGCGGCTACTCCGGAGGAACTCGCAGTCAGTCCAACCAAGGACTCATCCACGATACCAAAAGACGTCCAAGAGGATGACTTCCGGAACCCCAGAAATCTCCAGGGCGAGTACAAGAGACAGTCCAGTCCGGAAGTGGAGAGCGTCGATGGCGTCGTCGCCGAGGAAGCAAAAATTAAATCCTCGAAGAAGGGACGCAAGCACAAAGCCTTCTTCATAGACTACCCCTACGTCCCACAAATACCAAGCTTCCCCTCCTACGACAATTACGACGACCTCGACACAGAGGGTCGCACACCAGGCAACCGGAAGCGCTACCAAGAGAGCAACATCTACTACATCCGCCTTCCGCCCACGCCTTACATGTTCGTACCGGGTCTCGGTTACATATCGCAACCCCCGACCTACTCCACGGCGCCCTTGAGACCTCAGCTGGCACCCTTGAGACCATACAGACCCCAGAGTATTTATCAGCCTTCGATCAACCCCTTCATAAACCTGCCAATCGACTTCGTCAGCAACGGGAAACCCACTTCCGTCTACCAGTGGCAGAGCTCAGGATTCAAACCGTCCAAGAGGCCCGAAAGTCAAGTAGCCAACCTGGACAAGGGACCCTATTTCTTCAACGGCAGGCCCACCAGTCTCTACCTACTGAGACCCGATGGTCAATCATCGGTGCATCAGCCCATTCAGTACTCGGACTATCAAGACAACAATTACTATTAAATAAGATTACTTATTAAAACTCTTATGCGATTTGACGACACAATCAGTGCGATCCAGAGATACCCACTGGAACATCCTCAATGAGGATTGTCCTTTGGGCCCCTTAATTTTCGTTATTGCTACAAGGATCCGTTAATGGATCTGTCCATTGTATTATTTCACGAAGACTTTGTTTGTCGATTAGATTATAATTTTTTATTTATACAACGAAACTTCGCCCACGTGACACGGTGACGTATATTATAAGTGATCTTAGGATTGTTAAGGTTCGTTTCCATAGCGCGACGAGACTCGAGCTCTGCTAGGGTCAAAAGTGACAGAAGGACAAAACCAATGCGAGTAAACGAGTGAGAACGATTGATTAACGAGTTATTAGCAAAAATCGAAATTATAAGGCAACGTGAGACATTAGCAATCACTTGCGACAATGTGCTGCGTGGTTACAATTGCGTGTAAGACTATTTGCTCAAAACTAATTGTTACATTAGCTGCGACGATAAGCCTCGCAAATTATTATTCCCACGTGAAAATATTTACTGAACGTATCGAGTGACGCTTCCTGCTCATTAGGCTCTCTTACCTAATCTTACGTATTTATATATTTAAAATGTTTTATATTATATATATTTATTGTCACGTAACTCGAACGAAGTGCGTGAGTGTTCTTTTTTATATATATATATAAATTTTTGAAAAATTTTTTTTACAAATAAGAGCTACGTTCTCGTAGCGCCATACTCATATATGTATCCCCCAGAAATAACCAAAATTCTCTGACCCCTCCTCTCCCTCCCAAAATAAGAGTGATACGCGTTAGACTCGGTGACTAGCCAGAATCTGTTTCTTTTTTTTTATAAAAAAAAAGGTAAAAAATTTTACCGTGTGATTGGGTGGTTAGGAGGGTGGGCGGAAGGGGGGTTACAAGGCCAAAAGAAACACAAGGTCGATATCCACCGCGTTTGGTTTCTTTTCCCACAACGTTTTTTTTTTTAAAGAATCCACTCTTACCACCAACGATGAAAAATAAGCTAGAAAATACTATTTCACAAGTTCGCCCACACCTGTGCACAAAAATAATATTGACTTAGGACCAGTTCACGGTCTGGACCGCATCCTGTTCAGACTGATATAGGATAGCCATTCCCATTGGAGATCGCTAACATCTAGGGTGGATAGAAAGAAGAAAAAAATAAAATCAAATTATTTATAATATATTAACCAGGGTTATATCTAGAGTCAATCTTGTATCCGTAATTGATATCATTTCTTCTAAGCTCTTTCCCCCCTTTTCTTTTTTTTCGTTCACTTGGCGCTCGACCCCTTATAGATTTTTGAATAAAACGCAACGTCGAGTCCTTTCTCAGAATTCATCAAGATCTTCTTTGACGTTCAATATGATCTTCATTACTATCGGCTATTTCTCGATAACGATTATAATTAACGCAACGCCCTTAATAACGTCAGTTCATAATGGCGCCGATATAATTAACCGAGGATATTTAACGAGCTAAGTCTAGATGATCTCGACGTAACGTTTGCTCTTCTCTTTTTTTTTTTAATTATTATCATCCACGGTCTCCTTTTTTAACGTGCTCAATACAGCATCCCATCTTCTTGGTACATTAAGAACTTATAAAAATGACCGTGACTCTAGTAGATGATAACTTTTTTTTTTTATAACGATCTTCAAAAAACTCATCCGGAATACCAATCACCCTTTCTGTACGCTAAAACATAACGAGCTCTTGCGTCGAAGCATTCACAAAAAGACAAATGAAAATAGTGAAAAATTTGATTAGGTTCCTTTTTATCGGCCCGTTGATAATCGGTAATGGATCCATCATTGTCGAGAAGCACGATGAAATTATCTTAAATTTTTTTCTTCTTTCTTTCCAATGATTTCGTGGCTCCTCGCTGACAATTACCGAAACATGCGGGCCTTCTGGCGGTCTTATATCTTTCTTGATGCTTATCTTAAAAACGCTGAAGGATTTACCGGGGGTGCTCATCCCTAAGAGGATGCTGGAAAAAAGGGGATGCTCTGAACGACGTCGAAGGCTCTCTTAAGCATTATGAATTTAACGTTTTACCAATAAAACAAATTTTTTAATTTTATGTGTATATATATATACATATGTATGTTTATCTTTGTCATATATGCATAGCAAAAGGGATTCCGTACGTAGAAAATACCTCGTAGGAAAAGGCATGTACATTTCATGGAAAAGTATTGTCCAAGTCTTCCTATAAAATATAACCTCGCGCTGAAGCGGCGTATACATTTAAAAAAAAAAATTGGTGTCCTTATAATCGAGCAGGGGTTCTCAGCTTGCGACGATTCGTTAATTGTAATCGTACGATCAAGGAACACACGATTTTTCGAGCCAATCGCGATACCACGTATACAGTTTCCAATCGATATCGCGAATAAAGTCTCAAAAATTTTATAGTTACGAGGACCCTAGCCAACTAACCCGGCCCATCCGACGAAGGGCAGGTGTACAAAAAAATATACGTATATAATATATCATACAGTAATTATCGATATTGTCATTAAAATAGCTTGACTAAGAATTAATATACGAATTTCGACGAAAGTATCGGAGTATACAAAAGTTAAGAAAACTTTGTAAAAGATAGAGACAAGTACGAAGCTTATTTAAAAAAAACATTCACGCTACATAGAAATTTCCACTCATTCCGACAGTCGTCTTTTTTCTCTTTCCCCTCGTCCGGGGATTCCCCTTGTAAATTACTCTTAAATCTTACGTTCGATCTATCGATCGAACCTAACCTAATAAAACAGCTCGAGATTAACGAACCACGTCGAGATATAGTAATAAAATACGTTTATTATATCCCCCCCCCCTCCCTAGGATTATTTTGGATGTCATTTTGAATTTCCCGCCTCCGGCTCATATCGGGCCGTTACCCTCTCGTCGATCCAACTCTGCTTCCCTGCTTCTTCAGTAAGTGTCCGATAACGCTTCCTCCCGGCCATTAAGGTAACAGCGGATGATAATAGACAGGCTTGCGACTTTTCTCCATAACGTAGAAAGCCTTGGGCTTGCCGTTGCCCGAAAAATTCTTGCGAATACCATTGGCGCCACTTTTGGAGGTTATCGGTGCGTAGTACGAGGTGGCCGCCTTCTTCCGGTGCTTCTTCACCTTCTGAGGAGCATTAAGTCCAGCCGTGTTACGCGATCCATGAAGTTCGTTCGACAGGTTCCAGCCGAGTCGTTCGTTCTCACGAGAGCCAAGCCTGTAAACCATCGAGTCCTCGACTCTATACATTTTCGTGGAATTCCTCAAGATGGCGTCGTCCCTCTTCCTGGCGTTATCGTCGCTGAGATAGCTAAGTCTCTTATCGTTGTTCCTACTGTGCTTCTCGGCTGGAGTAACAGCGTCCAAATAGCTCAGATCATTCTCATGATACTTCTGACGAACCGGAAGTTCAGTCTTTCCCGTGATCTTCCAGCTGGCGTCCTGTCCCTTATCGTTAATCGAATTACGTGACTCGTTCTCCACCTGGATCCTCTTCTTCAGCTGATTCAGACGCTCCTGCGACAGTAGACGCTTCTTATCGGCGATCTTCTTGACCAAGGGCAAATTCCAATGATAAATTCGCGCCGGCTTGCCGTTACCGTGAAAACCGACGGACGGGCCTGAGACGCTCTTCGTCACCTGGACCACAGTGCCGCCGTGGACCTTGTCATCCTTGGTTGACTTGTGCGGTTTCGTGAGAGCGTAGTAGGGCTGACTTGGCGGAAGTTTCACGATATAGACGTGACTGTCCCGATGGCCGTGACGACGGCTGTACTGCTGATGAATACGTGCTTGTTGCCCGTTCAATGGCGGCTCGGGTCCGGCTAGTCTTTTCTTGTGATGACCATCAGAAAACCGCAGGGGTGTCAGCCCAAGACGATTTAGTATCGCCGCGTTGCTTGTGTGAACAGTCTCGAACCCTGAGGATTCGTCGGTGCTTGTTACGATCACGAAGAAGATGGCGGTAGTGGCTATCAGCACGTGACCCAGTGAGGACAGTCTGAAACAAAATAATTAATTTCTTCTTAATAAAGGCTCTCTTGACGATACTGCTATTTATCTTTTATCTTTGTGTCTCAAATTTTTAAGTGATACCATAATAATCATACTTCGAGAATTAGCCTGATTTTAATTTTTAGACGTTATATTTGAATACACAATTTTATATAATTTTCATGGTTCGAGTCACGGCTAATCAGTTGTTACCTGCTGTCATTATATGAAACCAAGTGTGAAACTAGCTGAAAAGACGAGAGCGAGTGGGCAAGGTCGTTGACAGGGACGATCGATCAGAACTGTCAGGGTAGAGAACAAAAAAATGTTCAGAAAATTCTTATACGATATTAAGTCTGGGATACACAAAGTTCATGGTAACCGCGAGACCTGTAAGATTTCGGAGTCACGTGGGTCTGTATAGAATCAAGTATTTTAGTTAAGCAGTACAAAAAAGAACTGTAGAATCTAGGAAATCAGAATAAAAATTAAACAGAGACATTGCGAGGATGACCAAAGGAAAATTAAAATTTTTTTCTCGACAAATCATTTTTCCCCTCATCGTTAACTTATCACGCGACGCTTTTTCAATTAATACGCCAGATGGCTTCGTGGCTCGTGAAATTGTACCTTCCTCTTGGTCAACGAGAAAGAGAGAGACGGCATTACCTATAACAGAGTTCACAGAAGAGAGACCAAGATCACGGGTGGTTCAGGAAGAACCGAAGAAAAGATACGAAGATCCTCGACAGAAGATACATATATGTATATACGCCGGAAAAACGTGTCTAACGAAAGCCCACAGTTCGCAGCCTCGAAGAACGCGGAAGGAGGATAATTTGTTACGAGAAGACACGCAATGAAGATAGGGCTTAAGGATTCGAAAGAAGCAATGTAAAAGAAATATTAATTTTTAAGATAAAAAAACCAATAATAACAACAGACCACAAGGATCTTAACGATTACTAAGTAAACAATTTGAAAAATATTTCCAATCAAGAGAAAACCGATTTACTTGCTTCTAAGCAAGGTTAAGGTTAAAGTTTGTAATTTTGAGGTTAATACCGTAACTCGGCACGGATCAGACCCACACACGCGTCCACCTACGAATGCCTGCTGGTTCGCAATTCCTGCTTGACTAGGATTCACGTTAATTTCAGTGAGCGGTATCCCTACCGGAAGTTTATTAAATGAACAAAAAAAAGTCCTCAGGACGACATGGACGTCTCACGTGATTTTTTCCCCCCGGGACAAGACCCGACTTCATTGTTCCTCGAGTATTCTTGGAATTCCACGTGCCACACAGAAGTGCAAGTCTTTCCACAAATTTTTACAAACTCGCACATCAGCCCCGTCCGTCCACTCGCGCTCCGCTACCAACCTCAAGACTTCACCGTGACTTTGCCGTAGCCAGAGTTTGTTCACCTTACGTACGCTACCACTGCGTAGAGTACGTACTGTAGGTTCGTGCCAGTGACAGGACTGTACATAAAGCCCAGTCCACGTGAGGGACTTACTACGCGGGTTCACGAGCGAGGGCCTAGAAGTAACGCGCGGTCGGCGCATAAAAGTAAAACGTACATTTATGATCATATATATTCGCGTAAGGAGAATACGCAAGGACTTATACGACACGCTTAAGAAATTCCAAAAGGAAACGAGGGAATCGTGCAGAAGTTCAAAGAGAAGCGCGAACGAGAAAAAAGGAAAAAAAAAAAAAGAAACAGTCGTCCCTTTTTGTAGCTAGGAGTAAAATTCCAAGAATCTCATGCAACTGGCGTAATACCTGGCAACGGTTGAGTAACGTATTATTCAAATATCATTAACTGCCATCAATTCCATCGCGTGTTTCGCTTCCGACTGCCAATTCTATCGGTGAACCACCCCCTCACCCCCCTCAAAAACTGGTTTCATCATTCCAATGATCCTGGGCTCTCGTTGTCCGTTACACTGGACGGTCGTATAATAAATAATTAAACGACGTACAGTTAGTTCAAAAAAGATATATGCTTCGAGCATAACGAGGATCCTTGGCCATGGCCCATTGTGGACTTTGTCCTCGCGATCATCGTCGTAGGCCGTTTTTCATAAGTGTGCCAAAAGTTCAGCGTACTCTGCGTGTTTCTGACCTTGTAATCGATAAACATTACCACGTGAGTCACGCGAGATGAGGTTATAAATAGTAGCAGTCTGTGGTACGCGATATGTATACTGGAACATATATCTGTAGTTAATACGTCACTAGTAATGCTTCCGCAAAGAGATGACGTTTTTTTTTTAACCACAATAAATAGTTTCAACGTCGTTTCACAGTAGATCAAGTCACGTGAATTAATATAGGCGGCAAAGGATACAAAAGGATCAATGGCCGACATTTTTATCAAAGGCGATCGACGCGCCACTGCAGCAGCCAATACTGGTGGCGCCTTTGACACTACGTAGTGTTTGGTCAAAGTAAAATGTAACGTCGGCAGACTCTCGGTGCACCGCACGAGCATTGCCAATCGCCATGGTGATTAATGACTGAAGAAAGCCAAACCCCACAGAGACTGGCAGGATCGATTCTCTGTAGAGGGTCTAACTCAACGGAGCCCGGGTCCTCGGGTAAGCCAACCGCACGTTAACGACTTACGATTTAAGTAGCCATGGACGGAGTGTTGGCTGTGATTGCGCAACCTATTGCGTCATATTGAGAGACCGACGTAACCTCGTGGAAAAACAAATACCCGGTGACTGAATAATATTCGATGGAGTTAAACCGGTACCCGAGGGTGTCACGTGACAATTATTAGACGAAGGATTTTCGAATCTCTTGAAATCAGGTGGCGCACTGGGTTTCGAATTCCCACGGAATTTCGACAAAATGGCTGACGCGGGACAGGACGGAGTAAAAAAAAAGAAACAGTTTTATAACTTCTTAGCGATGGCTTCCTGTGTCTGTTTTTTTATCTTTACTCCTTCAATTCCCGCGTCCTTTTTGCAAAGGGCCCCAAAGAGTTGTCCCGTAAAGGTACGTGATGCGAATAAGACAAGACGAGATTTCGCGGAAGGTCCATCCCGTTGCTATCTCGGTACTGGTATATTCCCTGACCGCCTCTGCACTCACTGACTTACACGCGGCTTGTGAACGCGGCGTAAAACGTCCGTGCATATAAATAATACCGGCGTATTCACTGTAGCCGATCCCTCCACCCACGACAGACGCCTGGCGCAACACTGTTCCGAGAATGCGAACGGCATTCCAAGTTGGGGCGCGTTTTCACGTGTCGCTGGCTCCGCCCTCGACCCTCGGTCAAGCCTAGACGGATTAGAGATTCCTGGTGGGTGCCGACGATACTATCTTCGTACACGGGACCCGTACGTGTAAACAGGTTTGAAAAAAAAATACACGGTACAAACAATGTGTACACGAGCAAGCTCAATACTAATCTATATTTAGGCCAAAGCACGAAAAGGATACAAAATGGCATTTCGAGTGTAAAATTTAAATTTGTCCAATATAAAAAATGGTGAAAAGGTAAATGAAGGAAAAAAACAAATTCAACCCCAATCAAAGAGCCCCCCCCCCATTACCTCGATGATCCGTATCCCCGTTACTCCCTAGGAAATTACATTACCCTCTTTACTAAGGACTGTTGGTATACAGGGTGGATATAAAGAAAGGAAAAAAGAGGGAAAGGCACCCCAAGTCTTCATCCAAAAGGTAGAACCGGGAAAACCAAGTAAATCTACGGCTTCGAGTGACTCGAAAGAGCGAACAGCTTCAAAAGGCATTCGACCCCGTGTAAGCGACGGTGCATGGAAGGTTCAGGGGCGGGTAGTTAGGGGGCTGGGGGGGTCTCGGCTTAGACAGGAGTAAAGTTACGGGGTTACCTAGGTATATAACAATAATGTACAGTCAGTGAAAACACGAGGCTGCTCTTTTGTCCTTAGTCACGTAGAAGTCGTAGACCCGTGCCAGTCCTGATCTTCATTTGAGCCGACGCTGCGATCCACGTGAACGCGCGTGGTCGTACTTATATGTAACTGGATGATACGCTACCAGAGATTTCCGATGTCCCGGTAAAAGTGATGGAGCAACGCGGAAGGAAAAACCACAGGCGCGCTTATGGCTTTGAGCACCGCCATACCAAACGTGGGCTCTTTAACGTCCCAGCCTGGCTGAAACAAGTATCCCCGGAGTGGAAGCTTTATAATTGGCCGAGGTTCGGTCCGCGTCCCGCTAAGGAAGTGTCTTGCTCGTGCGAGTAACGGCGATCAGTGGTTCTCAACCACGGGGAGCGAAAATCCATAATAAGCGACGGGAACGGACAATGAAAGGATATTTTAATTGGTGACAGTTGAAAATGAAAAAAAGACACTCGAGATGGCGGACACGTAGGACCGTTTGAAAGATATTTAAAAGTCCTATCTAAAGCTCTCGTCTTAATTTCCATGTCCGGAAGAGGGCTTTTCCTCATGCATTCAAAAGGACAGTCCGAACGGTTCTTTGTCTGGTACAGACGAAATTGTCGTGCGACAATCATAAACGCGGCTTGAGATCTCACTTGGTGAGAATCCTAACCTCAGAACTCACGTGGTCCTACTAATTACTGAAATTGAGTTTTGCTTGACAGCTGTCAAAAGATTTTTTTTTGACTGTTTAAATTTGTCAACAATGTCAATTAGGTTTATCGATCTTGCGTATAATACTTTAATACATACTTTAATGTTTATGAAAATCAATTTTTTATACTTCCAGGTTCACTTCTGATCCTGAAGTCTGCAGCGAAGCTGGGACTAGTGCTAGAGCAATGACGAGTGACCATTTGAGGATGTACCAAGGGCCGAGTGCATACGCGGAAGTAGAAACCATCGAAGCCAAAGAGAGCAAGATATCGAGAAGGGCAGAAAAGGAAGGGAAAGCAAGATGGCGTAAAAGGGTATATAAAAGCCATAGCTAGAAAAAAAAAGTAGAGGAACGACAACTCGCACCTGTTTCGAGACCCACTCGTCTAGACCCTTATAAGCCTTTGGGGTCCATCGCACCGAATGACGCATCGGCTGAAGAAAAGAGGGAAGCGTGAGGAAAAGAAGCAGAGAAAAAAAGAACCTGAAGGAATGGAGGAATGCAAGTGCAGCAAGAAGCCATCAACCTCCCAACGTGGAACGAGTACGCGTACAATCCCAGAAGAGACTAATGAAGCTGCAGAAGGTGAAAAGTTATGGTCGCGTAGTCTTGGCGGCGGGTAACGTTGCTTTATAGGTTATGCAAATATGCATTAGTAGCGCGTGGACGTTAAACGTGATTTAACAGCCCCAGTTAAATGCGCTTGGGGCATAGCGACCGTTCCTGCTGTGGATTCGCCACGTCTTTTCATTCTGTGCAATAAAGAATTACTCTTAAACTTCATTTTATACGCTACGGGCTGTGTGATTGTTGTCTATGGCCCAGCAAGAGCCATTACTCATTGAGACTGATCAGGTACTAATGGCAAATTTACATGTGGCTACATGATTGGGCCATTAGCGTTGTACTGTATAATAATAGTAATTTTAGGTTATATATATATAATGCGCGTAATTGCAGTCATTATCGGTGTTCAGGTCCCACGAAATTACATTCCCCTGCCTGCCACATGCCCCCTTCTGCGTCTAACCTGACATTATCAGTAATATTTTTTGAACGTGGGCAGCACGTGTCACGGAGGCTTGCAAATTGTTACGGTTTTATAAGAGACTTCGTGTAGCTTAGCGCCTGAAGGTGTCTCCGAGTTATTTAGCCAGCACGAGATACGTCTGGCAAGTCAACTCGAATCAGTTCCAGAACGCCGAAGATTTTACGAAGTTCCAAAGAGGCTGAGTGAAATTAGTAAATATATTCCGGAAACAGATGAAAAATGGTATTTTCGATTTTATTAACCGTCCTGTAGGCCATTCTCCTTGTCTTCGACTGAAATTCAAAAAAGGGGATTATCGATAAGTCTTCGAGCGAATCGTACGTGACTTCGCATATTCTCACGGAAAACAGAAGAAAAAAATTCGTACAGCTTGGGCTGTACGAATAAGAGTCGAAAATATTCTTAAAGTAAGCTCGTCTTTTTGCTCGG
Source organism: Trachelus iudaicus (assembly GCA_030142595.1). Taxonomy (NCBI): domain Eukaryota; kingdom Metazoa; phylum Arthropoda; class Insecta; order Hymenoptera; family Cephidae; genus Trachelus; species Trachelus iudaicus. The sequence continues at coordinate 211,652 of JARQTH010000358.1, read as the reverse complement.
CCTAAAAATAAGCCTGGTTTCTCTCTCGTTGCTCTAATTGCAGTGCCGCAGCTCGAATACGAATTCTCCAATAATTAGCCAAGAGGATGCGTGCAGAGTGAAATCAATGTGAGACTTTGGGCGCGTCGCTTGAAACCTGATACGACAGTAAAAATAAAGTAAGTTACTTGAGTCGTAGACCGGACCTGAACCTGGGGCAGTCAGCCGCGTCCGAAACATCCGCTCGACCCTTTTTTCCGCTCTCTTCATTTGTTTCAAGGTTTCCCATTTTTCGTTCATTTTTCATTCTTTTCCTACTCTTTACTTAGATACGATTTCGACTCGGTTTTCAGCCGTTTGTATTGTACCGATGCACACTGTCCTGAGAATATAAATGAAACAATGTAAAAATGGATCCGCATAAAAAGTACCAATATGAGAAAGGAGTATCTACCCAGGATATCATTTTCGAGTACGTCTCTCCTTCTCTTATGCGCGCAAGTGCATGTATGACTGTCTCGAAGCCCCCAAAGTCTCAGCGTCAAAAGAAGAAGTTCCTCTCTTCGATGATGGGATCCGTAAAATTTGCGACTCGGAAAAGCTGCTATCCCCTTGCGGCTGTAAAACATTATTGTTAAAAATGATCGAGCCAAAAAAATTGTACGACAGCTGTCGAGTCTGATTACGACGTTTAAAGTGGATCGTCCTGTGTACGCGCAGTTCGCAGTCCCCGAAGGCCAAGCCATTCGCGGCATTCCTTAACTGGTTTTCGACTTGTGCGAATTGCCAGAACAAAACAGCGATTTGCTCGCGTCCAGCCGAAACACAAAACTAAACGCTAAATGAGATCGCACAATTTCTCACGTGAATTAACCGTCAGCCCACGGCTGTCAGTTCGTAAAGTCCTAATAACTCCGCGCTTAACCACGCACTAGCAGTAGAATTGCATTTGCCAGTTTGAGCCAGACGATATATCGAAAGAATAAATTTACTGCTGATATCAGAAATTACCCGTCACACATTGGTTGGCTAACGGCAGTAAGAGCAGTAAAGAGTTAATTCGCCAATTCGAGTCTGATTAAAATTACTCGATAAATTTATCACTGACATATAGAGTTCTGGTAGCTAATGATAATACACAGTGATATGGTTATATTTGTATTTCATGTCGAGAGCAGTCCGCCTCGTATTTCTGAATTTTGAGGTTACAGTTACATCCGAGACCCCCCAAGTGGCGCCCCTGGCGGATATCAAATGTACCAATGCACGCGAGACTGATTATCGGAGCCAAAATGATCTTTTGGGTCCTCGCGCTTTCATTCCCAGAGCCTTAATTCCATGCTAGGCCAGACCCTGTGATTACCCTTGGCAGTAAACGCTGATTACACGTTTCGTGCACATGGGAACTCGGTTTTAATAAGGCGCATGCGTGCCTTTTGTAAAACGCGAAGAGCACTCGTGGCCACGCGCATCCTCGCTTTTCTTTTGTTTTTCCAGTTTACGCAGTATAAACAACAGGGTCTCGGGAGAGAAAGAGATATTTATATATGAAATTCAGGCAACTGTGTTTCTTACGCAATCGGGCGTAACGGCTGCTTAGAAACACGGCATTACAAATGCACGGTACAAGCGAGACGATTAGTTCCCATTAAAGCTAAGTGTTGGTCGGCCATTACGATTTCTCGCACTACGATTAAACAATTTTAATTCGACTACATTTGCAACAATGAACGAGTCTCTCGTGCTTCTCTTTTGCGATTAATTAACTACAGTCGTCCCGAGGGCAATGCGCATAATTAGCCGGACGCAGCTGTGCTCAGCAATGGTCGCTGTACGATCCTAGGCCAAGTCGTGATTTATAGCGGAATCGACCTAGCCAACTGTTCGGCCATTTATAATATCCTAGTCGCTTCTACGATTTATCGTAGAAGCGGCACCTACCTAGCAGATTATCCTTCCGTCTTTCTTGGCTGGTGCCTGCTTGACTTGTAGGATAAATGTCGATTACACTATCAGGAAATATGTCTTCGTGATAACTCTCTGTACGCGGTATATGAAGATGTCCCTTCATTAGCCGAGTACTACGTTGATCAAGTTTAGATTTATTTTGCGATAGCAATAGGGAATTCAGAAATAATACTTTTCTTAACATACTATAAATATGTGTACGAATTATATAGTATCGAAGTCAAACGTTAAAGGCAGAAATTTTTACGTCTTACAATGCGAGCTTTGAACCCAATGGCGGCCATATTAACTTTTGCTAACGGTACCACTGGGACATTTGAATATCGAGATAGAAGAGTCACGCGAGTATTACTGGTTCGTAAGAGGCCAAAGTATTCGAGTAATTTCGGTTCAGAAAAGACTGGCAGGAACGAATGAGCATAAATATTGAAAAACAATTAGGTAGTCCGACATTTCCCGGGTGAAGAGTATATATTTCGCGGTGTGGTACAGCAGTTCACGTCATGTTTCTCTACATCGGAAAAAAACTGTCATCGATTCGATATTGAATGAAAATAGCGACACTTATAGATTCAGGAAATTGTGGATTCATGACTTACGACTTTACTGCTACGGCTTTCCTCGCACTCGTGAAGATAAACTCACTTCGCGTAACGTTATTTCATTCAAGATTTATACCCAGTGCGAATATCTTCCTGAAACTCAGGCCGGATTATAAGATATGCAATTTATGCCACGTCTCCCGGCATCGTAACGGCTTCAATTAATTTCGATAAAACGCCACGATCAAAGGGGATGCTGCGAAATTGGTGGCGGTGCACTTTCTCGAGGTCGTGACAGGAATTCAGAGAGTGGTCATTACGTAGTGACACGAGTGACTTCAAAGTCTGACGAAGTTAGGTTAGGTTAGTCCAACCTAATTTAGCCCTGTAGACGTCAATTCATACTGTCCAATTTAGATTTCCGACATTAAAAAAAAAATCGCAGTCACTTAAATATTCGACACCCACGAAAAGATTCTTTGACAAAAAAAAAGAAATTGAAGAGTGTTAAAATTACAAATGAACGAGCAGAGCCTAAGCCGCGCGCGCATGTAACGATTCGATTATATTGATTATAGTGTATCGATATATCTTCGGGCGTCTCCTCTTCGGTAGATAAAACAGCAAAAAAAGATCCCGTAGCAATTTATCGAGCAAGCTCTCACGCACGTAGAGCACTCACGCGACGTAATATAGGCATTGATCTAATATAGTCGTTTCATCCTTATTCACTGTATACGAACCATAAGCGTATTGCCACTTCTCCAGTGTAATCCTCTTTGCATCATTTCCATTCCGCTTCTCACTTGAACCTACGATCAATTCTGCATAACGGTGCATCGACCTGGAACGTTGCCGGTGTCACGACTGGAGTCAATGAAATCGAAGAGATAAACAATAGACGGAATAAAGACGAGTAAGTTCACGAGATCTTCGTCAATTTCACGGTTACTTCCAGACAACGCGTGCTCTATCGGCAGACTTCCAATTCCGGTCATTCCGTTATTCCGACCGAGAAACGCGAGCATTACGGAACGTGGTACCGGAACTGACATGTGGCGCCATCTTATCGAGTACTAATGGAAGGGTGCCAATGAAGACAGCGAAAAGAACTATATTTAAAGAATAAATATATTTTCATGCATTATCCACATCGGTAAGTCTACCATTCTTGTCTTTTTATGTTCTTAATCCTTACGATTAAACGCCTGCCCACGTAGCGTCATTTACCTACGGCTAATTGCCGTAACCCCAAAAGAAAAGAATCGTCAAGCATCCAACGGCGCATTTCGAACTTCCAGTCGAGTCTCGCTACCCGAACGAGTCACGAGTGCCAAAGTCTTTTTTACCTCAATCCTTTACACAGAGAATCCCGAGAATGCACGTAGACTCGTCGCGATGCTCGTCACGAATTCAAAAACTTCCTTTCTTTCGCATTCGTCGCATAGTACAATATTTTTCATCCTGACGACACGTACGCATACAAATAAAATACCCGCCCGCTATATGGCCACTTTCTAACCTCCAAAACAAAAAAAGTCAGTCCTTAAAAACCTCGCAGCTACAATTTTTACTTTCTTACGTATAAAAACGTCATATCTCCAGCACACTACCCAGTGAACCAGGTCTATTGTGTATCAACTATCGATACCCTAACCCCTAGTGCACTTTGTGTCAGAGATTTGTTGGGTGGGTATTAGAAAATGCACTTGACCCTAACGTACGGGTAGTTTTTACTGCCTGACAAGGATATCCATATACACATATGTATTTCGTACGTGTCCCTCCCTCGTGTTATTTCCTTGCCTCTCCCTTCTTGAAGCTGAACCTATGCTTACGCAGGTTAAAGGCACGCAGTAACAGGCCACCTTTTTCTTTTTCCCCTAATGCAGCCATGTGGGTATATATATAATACATAGATATACGTCATACAATGGGAGGAGCCTTTCACCCCCTGACCGGGCAGTTCGTGACTAACGCCACGCACGAGTCTTCGAGACCCTTACATGACTGTTATGTATGTGGATGCACGATGTATATATACATTTAAAAAAACGCAAGGTAAAAGGCGGAGGTTTATAGTATGCGTTTTGTCCCCGTCATATGTGGGGAGGCAAGGTTCGTATATATATACATATATATTACATGCGTGGGCGACCCTTCGGACGACTGCATTAAGTTGCGACCGACTGAAAAGTGCATAGTGCTAATATTTGCACTAGGAACGAGTGTCGTTACAATGAAAGGGACTTATTTCTTTTTCAACAAGTCCATACAGTCAAGTTGAATAATTTTTCATAATTTGACAAATCTTAAGATATTTTTTATTTTGTCTCTTCAAGGCATATTGGCACCTTGACTGTCTTTAATGCTGTCGATGGATGTGTTTGATTTTCTTTTTTAATACATTAAAAATTGCCATTTTTCGTAAATCACCGAAACTCTGTCAAGGACTGCATTAATTTTATTTTTGAATTTCCGCAAGGTCTGACGTTACATTAGGAGTTTAATGTGAATAATTAGACAATGTTGGCTCGCGTGTTGTAATGTTTGATGATTTTCTTGTAGCCTTTGCTATGGGAGAATTAAATATTGCGACAGCGCCAAGGATTATAGCAAAGGAATATATACATATATAGTGGCTACCTGATTACTCGGTACACGAAAAGTCGTGACGATTTATCGGTTCCCGTAAGATCGATCGATCGGATTGCTTTTAATAGTTAATTAGTAAATTTTTCCAAAGACAGGCAAGGATCGACGGTTGCAATAATTTATAGATTACTTATAGCGTGCATGATGGTAAATTAGTCATTTTGGAGGCATTGTCCAGGGAAAAATAAAAAGATTAAGGTTTGGTGTACATTTTTGAAAATTCTATGTGAAAAATGGTACTACCTTTAAGTAAGATTAAAAAATAATTTATTGGCACAAAATAGAAAATCGGTATTCACTACCTCGGAGCAACCGGTGCAACATTGCAGGTTGTAGGTTGGACCATAAACTGCAGTAATAAATATTTACGACCTCGTAAGTAAATTGCCGAACAGGAAAGATGAAAGGACGTCGGACATTGAGATACGTGTAGAAAAGCACGTGGATTAGGATACAATGAATCATCGAGTTAATTAAGTGTAATTTATCATTGCAAAGTCACGGTAATCTGAGTATGAATACAATTTTATAGGGAGCCTATAGAAATTCAATGGGATAACGTTCTTAGTATATATTTACACGTGATTCAATGATTTCGATACATTCTGGTAACGTAATAAAAATATATGCTAGTTACAGTCAATATTTGCTTCATTCATCTCGTGAAAGGACGACCAATAAAAAATTCATATAAATCAAGGCGCATGAAAAAGAAAATTGTTCGGACACATAGGGGAATCCCCGTAATTCAAACGCGCCACAATATTTGAATTTGCGATAGGACTTAGCCGTGTGAATAAATAATTGATAAATTTTTATTTTCGACATCCGCCAGTACACGTGTAAATCGTAGTTATCTCAGTATTCAAATTTTCGATCGGTTGCCAATAAATGTTTAGGGGTAATTTTCAACGAGTATTTTACTTTAAAAGTAAATAAAAAAATAAACTCACCTCAAACCCCCGTACATGGTTCCCTCGTAAAACTCTACCGATGCACAATTAAAAATGTGTATTTACGAAAAATTGTTATTATCAGTGAGAGATACAAAGTATTTATACGTCAAGACCCCAAAAAAATACACGTCCTTCTCGACGTGATGCGCGCGAGGAACTGAGCCGCTGTAACACGAGCTGAAGTTATGAGTGCGCAGAGGGCGCCGAAGATGCCCGATCATTCCCGAAGTCTCGTTTAAAACGAGATTGTTGCTAGCCCCGCGGCGAGTGAACATTATTAACCTTTCGTGGTCCAATCAATACCGATCGTAATCGATCTTCCCGAAGATCAGTATCATCCCCAAAATAACCCATTATAAAATCCACCCGCGAAATTCCATCGAAAATTAATATGCCTCTGATTCCGATCTTATACGATATCAGTAAACACGTAATACCAAACCTGCAAATACATCCCATGGCACTATCATTTAACTGTATAAGGATTGGATAAAATTCCCGAACAAGTTCCTTTGTTCTCCATGTACGATGATTAAGAAACTAATTTCAACTAAATTCTCCCTCCATCCGCAAAAGATGACTCCTCGATTTCCATTGTTTTATGAGCCTCCACAAACGATTAAATTCGTTTTGCAATATTTTTTTATTTCGAAAATCAAACATTCCAAACAATTGATACACTAAAAACCATATCCAATAGGAGTCAGCCATTTTATTTGCTCGACGGCAAAGATCTACAAGGCGTGCAATATACATTCAATAGGTATCCTATTGCCAGACAGCTTATTAGTGGAAGACTAATATTTTTTTTTTTCAAACCAAAGTACAGTCAGTCCAATAAAATTTTCTCGTCTCTGCCAACTTCTCACGTTATCTTTTTTTCTTCCTCTTTCATTCAATTTCTCTATTTTCATCTTTCACGATACTTCTACTCGGCAGATAACGCACCCTGTGCACGGGGCATCATGCAGGCCTGTACACACGTACCGTGCACCGTACGGTTTATGCGCCTTGGTGCAATGAACTTTACTAGTTGGCACAGAGTATGCGGTGGAATGGCAGAGAAGGTTTTGTCCGGACTTATTAGATGTCGAACCTTCTAGACTGAGACTCAACGTCCTTTTTTCTCTTCGTTTATTTCTCTTTGAGTTCGCTATGGACGTGTGTAACGTATGGTAAAAGCTTGCCGGTGCTAATTTCTGGCGTTTTAACACGACGTGATACAAAACATGGATAATCATGGTTTTGCCCAAGGATACGGTTTATGGATATATTATTTGCGTCATTGTTTATTTTTCTTTACCGTATCATATATATATATATATATGCTGGAGATTTTATAAATAATTAATTGCCGTTAACTTCACGGTCTACATAACCGTGTAACGTGATTCAGATAACAACGATTAATAAGAAAATTCTAGAATCTTATTATTGAATTTAATACGATAAGAAATTTTAACGGAAATCGTTATTGAGGTTAGGTTCGTCGATTTTCAATTACCGGAAATAAGTTGGGATCGATCAAAAATAAAAGTCGTTTAATGGTTTTAAGTTTTGTCAAGGTTAAAAATTTTTTGGGTTTTTATTATTTTCAGTTCGTGTACGGTTCGTGAAGAATGGCGGGGAAATTTAGAAATTTTACCGATTGCAGTTCAAGCAAGAGATCTGTCAAATCGGACGAGGTCCACGTGTCCCTGAGTCCGTCTACATTTAAAAAATTATCGCGGTAAATAATATCTCTGTACTTCCGGTTTTTGCAATGGTGCAATTAAATTTGTTATCTTGCGCCAAATGCGAGGTTGCTGAAATTTTGAGGAAGTTGAGAGACGCGAGGACAATGAGTGAATCGAATTACGGTTTATGATACTAGGATGATATTTGTCAGTGAGACTGTCAATAACTGTCGCAAGTGTGTCAATTTAACTTTGTTTACTTATCAAAATTAACGTTGCCCACACCTCGGTAAGCAAATTAAAAGTGAACGGTAGTCGTGCATCTAATAATATTTTCGTTTAGTATCAACCGTTAGGCAATAAAAAAAATGTATTTAAAAGTCCAATCACGTTCTGTCCTCTGATCAAGATAACGGTATAAAAAAGAAGGAAAAACTTAATTTTCGTTTAAATATCATTTTTTTTCCTTTTCAGATCTAAACGCCGCACAGAAAAATGTAAAAAGCCCATGAAATCCCAAAAAAAGGAATCCAAAGATTTCCCACCAATTTTTCACGTATCCACCGACGCTGCGGCACATTTTGGAAATTTTTATAATAAACCAAACTTTGGAAAAGGAAAAATCAAATCGTCTTCTGCAAATGAATTTTTGCAGGGCGATAGTGGCAGGACTGAATTTACCAGGGAGATGTTGTACAGGTAATTCTTTTCATAGTCTTAATTAATATAATTAATTATTATAATTAATTTGAATTTTGATATTCTTCCGCAGATTAGAACATTCTGCTGGTACGAATGACTATGCGAAACAGGTATCAGCTCTTTTGGAAGAGACTGTAGAACCGGCGTGTTTCGAGGTTAATTTTCCAGCAGTTGAAAATTGCATCCCTAATCAAAAACTCACGTCTTATCCACTTTGGTACAAGGAACCTGATAAAATGCCGTTAGTACAATTTTCTGATATACTATCTATCTAGAGATCCTTAAGTTCTGATATATAATCATGCTGACTATCTACACCTTCGAATACTATGCCAATGATCTATACTGGGAAATCATACCGAATATCTACAGGGTGATGAACCTGGTTGTATCTAGCAGCAAAATGGACCGAGACGTGAAACTTGTTGAAAATATTTTCTTTTTGTGAATACAAATCACACCAAATATATTTTCTTATATTATTTTATTAAAAGCTTGATGACCTGTTTTCAGATTTGAACCCAGTGAGCAATACAGATCCGTGAAGAAGAAATTCGAAGATCTTACTCTGCAGATTCCAAATAATGAAAGCAAATTTGGGGTTAATAACGTAAATGAAAATTATCCGCATCTTCGCCCAGAAGATTCTGAAGATTCTGAAGATTCCGAAGACGATTCAGAGAGTACAGCCGAAGAGTCCTTATCTGAAGATTCTGAAAGTAGTGCAGCATTCGATAAATCAAAAGACTGCATTACATCAACAGGAAGTTCAAAAACTTTAAGTATAAATAATCTTAGCTACGAAGAGTATCTAAAGCGATGCCAGTAGCTCTGTGAAAAATTAACAAATTTCAAAAAAAAAAACCGTTAGGTATCCTTTAAATTTTGTAAATCAAAAAAAAAGAAGTACCGTACCGTTCATAAATACACAGTAGAAATGACAATAATTAAAGAAAGAATAACGAATTAAGAAATTTCCACGAAATTTCATCAAGCGCCATAATGAATTTCCGTATTCAGATTGAATCTCAAAACTGTAATAAGTAATTTCCATTTTTATAGAATTTCTAGGAAACCTTCTTGAGACTTCGCTTTACGCTTCCAAGCCTGCGTGTGATCTTAAGTGAGCAATTAATATCGTGGTCCTGCTCGAGGATGCGTTCAGTTGCGAGGCCGAATTAATTTCGCACAATTAACTTCAAAGCGTTAATTAAGAACCGTGCACAATTAAAACACACGACGTTCAACCGGTAATCAGGTGCAACTAGAATGCAACAATTTGCCAGGTAGCTTTAATTAATTAGATCCAGAAGGAATGATTCAAGTGGAAGTTTAGACGATCCAGAGAGAAATACTGATAGCAGAGGATACGAGAGAGGTGCTGATAAAATTTCATGGGGATAAATTCAAAACCGTTCCAGACACCGTTTGCAGACGTCCAAACTGATGTACGACCGGAACTCCATGATGTACGGCACTTCCGCTTTATCCCCTCTCTTCGCATTCCCACAAAGGATTCTTGTTTCATCAATCAAGTACGCAAATCCTAACGACCATATGCAAATTTGCCGAAGTCTGTTACCGTACTCGATATTCGATGAATCTATAAAATTTACTAAGGATAAAATTAATTCAAATAGCCCAAGTAAACAAATATACAAAGATATGATCATAACTCTACCCCTTTCGAAGAGAGGAATTTCATTAGCCATTATCGCATCTTAGAAGACACCGGTATTATTTTCATTGTTCGCGAAATCCCGTGCCCTCGTACGGAATTCCCATGACTGAATGAAATACGAGAATCGAATTGGCACGCGCAAAGCGTATTGCGGTACCGTAGTGAACAGACGGTATATTTATAGTAGGCGGTTTATCAGAACTCGACAGACGTAGACTGCGAGTCAAAGGAATATTTGCATTGGGTTCCGTCATTCCCCACATTTCCTTGGACGTTGAACGTGTGTTGAAATACACACTGAAAGCACGCCTGTAGTTTACTAACATATAGATATGCAATACGCGTATTCGTAACGATTTTGAATTTCAATTTATGCATATCTATAGTTTGGTAATATATAGATATACAATACACGTATTCCATCTTTCAGCTGGTCTCCGGCGAAAATACAGTAATCGAAGGAAGAGAAGAAATAAAAAAAACCGACAAATTGGTATACGCAGCGGGAGTACGTTAACTGAAGTATAGTGGGACATATTGATTATTCTGTCTAAGTTAGTCGTGGAGCAAAGATGCTTTCCATGTATTTTTAACGAAACGCAGAATCGTATTTCCAATTCCCACGTCTGTCCAGTCAAGTGCACTCTCCTGTATTATTGAAATACGAGGAGACTGAACGAGGAGCTCAGTTCCTGGATCGATTCGTTCAGCGAAGCGGTAAAAACGCGACTGTTGGATTCTTCTCTTTTTATTTATCTATCACCATTCGCGATATCAGTCGTCGGTTAAAAGGGAGATTCGTGGAAAATCCTTTAGGCAGTCAATCTCTGTTGAAAGATAAATTAGGTATTGATTCATTGATATCATGAAACTCTTCGGTATATACTTTATGTACACCAATTTATTCTCATCGAAAACTATACAACGACGTTGTCGCGGACAACGTAATTTGTTGTTGTATGCCGTTGTACGTTTATAAACATCGTCGTTCCTTATCAATTGGACATAGAGAGGACACTTGCGCGAGGTCGAAGGGTCGTAAGGTGCTACGTTTCTCTATACACGTGAATATAAAATAGCGGGGAGTCGCGAACCTACCCGAAGACTCTCTACGAGGCTTCGGCGTCGCGGTTAACCTTTCACAGTTATATTTTTGTATTTACATGGCCGACTTACACGAAGACTTTGCAAGTCTTGAAGGTCCGCGACGATGTCCGTAGGTTAAAGTCTAACGAGCGACACATATAATTGCACCACGAACCATAAACACTCTTAAGCAGTTCACGGAGACGATTCTACTCCGTGAGTCCATCTCTCCTCTTGTTATCCGAAAGTTTGACTCTCTGTTCTCGACGACGACTCGGAACGATTTCCATTGCCTCATTGATTTTCGCGGTTGAGCACGATCGTCGTGGAGTCTGGTTGCGTGCAGCGACTAGCTCCCATCCGATTGAGACTTTCTAGGCCTTCCCTAGGTTTTCTTCCAAGAGTAGTACATTTCCAGAGGTCGATTGACGCGCCAAAATTTGTCATTTACTTGACGCAGCGTCTGAGATCCACTCAAGACTACCAGTTGACCCGGAGAGGGTGCAATGTAGATACAGAAATTTAGTAATCTGTCAGACTCCGATAGCTCTGTGTCCAGATCTAAGGTCAGTCTCATTGCTAGGTACTTGCTAAGATGATCCACTGTTGGCAGAAATAGGAATGATTTGTATTAATTGTTTGATCGATAAGGGATTCAGTTTGTCCGATGTTACTGTTCTTACCTGTTGCATTTGCAGTGGTTTTTATGTAACGAATACTGTTTTCTTTGAGAGCTTTTATTAGGGAATTGTCACCAGCCATTTCCGTTGGATGTGGTTTAAATACCAGCTCGATTTCGTTTAGCATTAATGGCTCGCTAGGTCCTTCACCTTCAGTGTCTACCATCGAGTCGCCACCACCTGTTTCAGCTTCTGCGCTCGAAGAGTCATTCTCAGAATTTTGTAGACTCTTTTGTCGTTTAGGTGGCTTAGGTATCTGATTTGCAGGATTCGGTGAAGGTGTCGTTGAATTTCTTGACGTTGTTCCTGACACTGCTGGACTACTAGCAGGCTGAGAAACGCTGTTGGAATTTTGGGAATTGGAATTGTTATTATTACTAGCTCCACCACTGTTATTTAATGGTCCTGTTGCACTTTGGGAGGAATCACTCTGATTAGCTGCATTAGCTGCTGGATTTGGTGTTGTGGGTGCACTTGGATTTGGTGTATTATTATACGAAGTTGCATTACTTGCATTCTCAGATTCGTTTGCATTCTTTCTGGATCTCTGTGGTCGATTTTGACTTTGCAGTTTAATGCCTTCCGTTATCGAGTTTACTAGTGCAGCTTGCGAGTGAGACTTATTCAATTTTGCAAGCACACGTTCCTGATGCGCTTCGTACTCATCACGGCTTGGATATATCTTAGATATCAGTAGATCGAAATTAGGATCTGGCCTTAATGAACGTTTTGACACCAGCTTCTTTCTGCATGTAGGGCATTCCTAAATAGAAAACAATAGAAAGCACAATGAAAAACAGAAAATAAGATCAATAACTCATTAAGTAAATTTATTTTCCCTACGTGTAAACGTATGCATATCCATTAAAGTGAAATTTTCTACTAATTATGCAGTCATTAATATTCCAAACATGAAAAGTACACGTCAACTAATTAAATAGGTTTGTAGCACGTATCCACATGCGCTATACATCCAGCCATGATACACAGCCTTGTAAACAAGTGTTAAGATCTGCCATCAAGAAAAACAAAACAATAAGCACTAGTAACCCGCCGATGCCAAAGGGGCAACTAACCATACAGTTAGGAATGTAGATTAATTAAAACACAATAATTACCTTATTACCGCTCCGAAGTGCAGTAATGATACAATCGGAGCAGAAGCGGTGGAGGCACTCCTTCGTGGTCATAGTCTTCTTAAGCATATCCAAGCATATAGGACACATAAGCTCACTGTGTAAACTTCGCGGACTAACTGCAATCTCCGTATTGTCGGTGATTGCATCCTGGGGTGTCCGATGTAACTCGTAAAGAGATAATTCCCAGGTTTTATTAAGACCGACTTGTTCCGCGGATGCCATCTTGGCTACACAAGCCGTCAGCTGAACACGACAGTCCCGCGCGCAACTCTGACTGCGCACACCGCCATCTATCGCCACAAAACATGAACTAAAAATTGCGTCGATGCCGAACAATCTAAAAAAAAAAGCAAAATGAACACAATGGTTATTAAAAATATATTAAATAATATATCATGAAATCTCCATGTTAAGCTAAAATCATTACGATGAAATATCGTTAGTTCTCTAGATTCGGTTGCATAAAAATCATATAGCAATTAATCACTACAATAGCGAATCAATATTTAATTTTCCTAAATAACATTGACCAATGTAGTACGTCGGTAAGATAGGCACGTCAATGATATTACCGACCGATAAGATTTTAACAACAATGGTTCGCGAACTAAAATATTATCAGTGACTTCAATGCCTTCGCGTATCATCTCAGAAAGCCGTTGAAACTCATGCTTTCGTACTGCAACGACTTTGTAGACATTGTGAAACAGGTTTTCACGATGATAATCGAACCGTCGCGAAACAATAGCAACACGCAAGTCCACGTATAGAATGCAGACATTATGCGTTCATTTGGTATTCAAGTAGAGAATTGATTCTTTTACAACGGGTTAATCGGTCATTTCTCATACAGTGGATTCCTGAAGATATATAATGTCATTGCATTTGTAAATAATATAACTGTAAATACCATCGGAGAAGGGCGTATCCTGAAGTAGGCGACCAGCATACTAGATCATCTCGTTCTTCATAGCCTTACAGATGCATGCTGGTATTCTAGTATCGCAGAACTGGACCGACAACATCAGGATCCCAGCCAACGCCAATTAGCGACCTTAACTGTACACCGTCGCATTCCCGTTCGTGAGAGAATCTATGAGGCAATATACGGTCGCGAGCGAGCAATAAAAACCTATGGAAAAAAAAAAACAAATCCGACAAATAACCCCACTCGCAGGCACTTCGACGAGTTTACATATACCGAATAATTCTATAAAAAAATGCAAAGCCTACAGCAAAGTGTGTCAAAACCACAGCGATCGATGCAAACCATCGATGATCTTTGGCCAAAGAGAATTGGCAATTTATAAATTATCCTACGGGACTTATTAGGATGAAACATATTTTATCAATCTGTCACTTTAGCAATTTAACTCGCGGACCGCTTATGCATAATCGAAACGTTCTAAATATATCCAAAGATTAACGTAATGCAATACAGTTAAAAGAATCCTGTCACTCCGGTTTCTTAAATCTTAGAAATAATTTTTAAAATCCCAATCGCCTTGATAACGACTAAAATGAATATTCCTCCTTGGTATAAAAAAATCTCTAAATTTGTTAAACCATTGATTCACAGTTGTTCCGTGCCTAAAGATTTTTCATTTTCGCTTACAGAGGACAGTTATCCAAAATGATCAGGTAATCCCGACTTTCTCATCGGCTCAATATTGCCATCCACTTCTTGCGTAATCGTCTTCTCGCATACGCCTCTGCTTCGCGGTTCGCTTATCGCCACCGTTACAGTCATCCCGACGGAGCTGGATAGAAGATCGTCGTTGTCTGTTTTGTTTCCCAGGAGATTTTTCTTTCCACTCCAGTCTTTCCAAAGAGGACGACGACTTCTTAGAGCGAACCGATCGGCCGACCGCGTTGCTCCAGGTTGCCGTAGGTCGTGGCTTGACCCAGAGTCTCCTGGTGGTTGGCGTAGGAGAAGTCTTGGCAACGCGGACACGTGCACCGGCGGCAGCCAGTCAGCGTTCGAGACCCGGCATCGCCGCTGTGCTTTTCATTCTGCGGTTGTTACGCATCGACTTTACGCATCAGTGTTCACTTGACTATCGTGATCTACATTGTTAATGAAAGACTCTCTCGTCGCCGAGAAGAATTTACCTCGTGGCAGTTATAATCCAGCGAAGAAGTTGAATTAAAATTTTCCATCGATCCTAGTCATTTTGGGTTACTCGATGAAAATGCAAATTTAATTTCGGTGATCGGTGCTGAAGTGAATTTTTGTACTTGAAGACGTGACCTGAAAGAAAATTATAAAAAAAATTGTTCGGTGTTTTGTGGTGTATTAAAAAAATAGGGGATGAACAAAGTAATTTTTGTCAATGATATTTCGTTTAACGTCTGGATTAAATAATTAATTTTTATTGGAGAGTGATATTCGGCCTGCGATACAGAGACTTAGTCATGTTGTTATAGAATGTAAATGTTCCTGAGAATTGTTGGTAATGGTGAGAGTGTGTGCGACAGTAGTTATCTAATTTTATGGTGCATCGTTATAAAGAGTGCCATGGGAAAAATGCATTCCGCTGGTTCAGTATCCTTAGAGTTACGTCTGAGTATCGTTGTCAGCGGCTGAAATTACAGTCCCGCGAACGAGACTTTCCTGGGTTTCTCGCGCGGAGTAAATTGCGGAACGATCGCGGTTCTCGATCGCGGCCAGAGAAAACACAAGAGGTCGCGTGATTACTGTAATAATATATCCAGTGGGCGTTCGGGGATACTCGTGAGGGCCCAGGCCTACAAAAAATCGGGACAGTTCGGTACGCTGAAATGTGCCTGACCCCCATAAGACCGTGTTCGCGTTACGCGGAAATCGTGATCCAGAATCTCACGATCTACCAACCGAGGCCATAAGGAGACGCTTCGACGGTCCTTGTGGAACGGCATGTACGAAATTTAGCGTCTCGGCGCAAGCGGTGAAATCTCCTTGCAACAATAGATGCGGGAACCGTTAATTTCACGCATAGAGCACCTACGGCCACGTACATTTAAAAAAGGCTGAACCAATGTAACAGAGAGAATGGGAAATTCACGTTCTTTGCCGTGTCGACGGGGGCGACCGCTCTTTCTGTTCTACCTTATCAATCGTACTTGGAATATCGTGGTGGATCATCGTGCGAATAAACAGAATCATTATGAAGAAACTGATCGCGATACCGAGCTGTCTTCAAGATGCAGTGGTTGCAGAGATTGTACTTACCTACAAGAAAGTCTTACCTTCGAGAGGTAAGGCAGATTGTTCAAAATTTTTCAGTGGGTCATAGTATTCCTACATTACCGACTGTCGGTATAACAAATTTTATTTGTAAGGAAGCGCATGGTAAGGTAGGTACGAAGGACAAGAAGCTTTAACGGGAACAATATTTCCCCAGACATTTCCCGATTTACCACAGCCCGTATTCAAAACTCGTTTTTAGCGCTGATAGCGTGCTTTTAAATTATTTTTTAGCGACTTTTAAATAAAAACAACTCCGTTAGTGACTTTAATAGCGATTTCTTAATACGGGCTTCTATATTTTGGGGCCTGCGAGCGGACAGTCGTCTGCAAGGGGTTAATATCCCACACGTCTAATCAGTTCTATAAATACCGTATTTACCTCTCAACAATACTTTCACGATTTTCTAATAGAGAAAAAAAAACATGGACCTTATTTCGATATCGCTTGTAATGACACGAGTTATATGCGCACGTATATTGTTTCTACGGTCACGAGCGCTGATTACGATGATATTATATAACCTATTTTGAATGTTACGAAAGCGCAAAGTGGTTTCACTAATCATTATCGGTTGTAATTAGGTAGTGTAACAGTCGGCAGTACTTTCTGGTTCGTCAACCTCAAAGAGAAGGGTCTTCTCAAGTACTAAAATATGTGTAGCGCTAGGCTATACACACTTCCTGTCAGATTATGCATCTAATACAGTTGTTACATCGCGATATGAAATTTTTATATAACTGAAAGTTACCGTAGATTACAATCTACGTGTGTTAATTTGAAAAATAATTTTTTACCTTTTTTAAAAGTGTTTAACAAAGTTCATACATCCAGCTTATCTGATAAAGGTATCGCGTCATTTTTTTCATAATCCATTATGGCCCAAAACCTTAAGCTAACACATGCGCCATGGTTGTTACCCTTTTCTTTCCCACCACCACGCATGACGCATCTCAGGTAAACTACGGTAACCACTACGAGCAGGTGGCCACTTCGGTTCTACCTTGTCAGTGAAGCTCGCGCTATCTCGAGGAGCGGTGCGCTCGTGTGGAGCTCCCGAGATTTTTCGAAAAATTTTTCCCTAAGGAACATAGACTGATAAAAAAATAAAAAAAGGAATCGATACAATTTCGAATTTGAATTTTCGCGGGTTTTCCAGTAGTTTTTAGTGAAACACGACATGGATGGAACGGCTTGAAGACGACAGGATTTTAACCACGAAGAGATCCAGGTATTAGTTAACTGTTAATATTATTAAATTAAAAAAAAATTAATTTCAAAATATGACATTGCAGTTATTCTTCGCTTTTCTTCGTATTACTAATGATTCTCTTAAATTACACACAGTGACTTGTGATTCGAAGTACCAAACCAACGAGATATCTTGCATTGTGGGAATTTGTTTGTAAAAATAAAAAATTAAAAAAAAACTAGAATAGCGGGACCTGCCAAAGGAAAAATTTCACAAAGCTATAGTACTACGTATATCGACGTGCATAAATATGCATGTCCCTTGCCCCCTTAGGGTATAAGAATTCATGAATGATTCTCGCGCTAAGAATTATAATCATTCTCCTTCTGTATACAACGCGAGCTTCCCTCCGTTACTTTCGACAATTACTTCAATTACAGAAATGTCAGTTTAATGCAAGAATCGCTAGTTGCCGTTTCTCGCGCTATGATTGCCCCCCGTATGCACGCGTAATTGCATTCCGTCGGTATAGCTCTGCGCCATTGTTCATACATGGAAACTGGCGAGACTCCCATGAAACATAAAACAAAATATGGGAAGGTTAGAAGTGATAATTGAAAACAGAAATTTACCTGTCCGCGATGAATAATCGTATCGAATCAGGCAGTTACAGGCAAAAAAGATAACAGCCGTAACGTCGTTATATATTGTCAATAGTATTGAATAAAATTCCGTAAAAAGTATAAACTTCTATAAAATTATTCATTATAACTTTACCGAACAAAATTGAAAAATCGAATTCTTAGTTTGATAAAAAGAATTATTTCTAATTACCCACAATTCACAGTAGTCAAAAATGTTTGCAATGTCATCAAACAATGTCAGTCACGTTCCAGCCCCAAGTAAAGGAGCGGGAGGAAGAAGTCAGTACATAACCTAAAAAATATTTTTTTTTAACGCACCAAAAGCCACCAGTAGCAAAGTGTCCATTATTGTAAACAGTTTAACGCTCGGTTGCTCCGGGATAATGAATTTTATAGATCGCACGGTCAGCTGTTTAATTAACATTACCGTAAGCGGAACTTTAGGAAACTAATCAGTGCAGTTAGATGAGTCACGTGCGACGCTGCCCGCATTATTGAAAAGGACAATGACAATAGTGTTTTACAGGATCGCCGATAGATGGAGGCGGCAAATTTGAACGTAAGAAAAATGTTAAAAAAAGGGTATTAGACGCGATCGAAGAAATGCAAAGAAAGAAACGAAAGCTATAAAAAGATCGTTTGACTAGAAATTGTGGATCGAATCTTTCAGAGCGTAACGATGTCCCCTTAGTAGTGCGGGGGGGGCGGGGGAAATAGGCAACGTTTTACATTTATTCTGATATCATTCATTTGAAGCGTCCGCATAGAAAAGCACGGTCATTTCACCGGATGAGGAAAGTTGACGCATGAAAGTGATTTTTAATAATTGTAAACACGTCCGTAATGGCCATCAAATACGGTCGATTTCGAATTGTAGTTCTTAATTATATGTATACGCATCGACCGGTAGCTCGACTAGGTAAATTATCTGCGTTAATAGCACGCTTCAAATTATAATTTTTTTTTTTTAAATTGTCGCGTACAATAAAACTCTTGATTCGTCGCACGATATTTATCGGTGCGTTAAGGAAAACTTTTCTCCGACTCTATTTTGTCTTGCGTGTCCTGGAATTTCCACAATTTTTACCGTGTTACAATTTTTCGCTATTCCTCGACAACTTTTTTTTTTTACTATAGACTCTCTCTTCCTCTCTTTCTAACTTATCTTCACTTTTTTTTTTCCTTGACACTTATTCCAGGAATATTGAGATTTTTCGGACCGTCTCCAATCCGTGACGAGTGTCGTTCGCTTTGCTGTCGTCAGTGACTTATTTGTAACGATGACACTAGCTCTTCCCAATTAACTGACAGTTAGAAACTTCAATCGGTGTTGAAATGGAAACATGAAAAGAGAATAGTAACGGTTCACATCGATGTAAAATGCATTTAAAATGTTTATTAACGACGATATTTATAATAAATTGCCGTTAGACTAATCGGTGAAGAATATTTTTGCAACCGTTTTATGACTGCCGTTGCCAGTCTTATGACAAATGATTTATTCACAGTCGTGACAAGGGGTTAACGAACGACCGTCCTTAATGCGTTCGATCGCCGTTGCATTGAGGATCGTGCTTACATTCTCTCGATATATATATACATACGTATATACAAACATACGGTAGATGCACGCGATAAATTCGCAAAGGACCACCAATGGCGGCTAATGCACCAGCAAAGACCTTACGTAGGTGTGAACACATGTAATAATGCACTTCGTATGTAAATCAGCCATATCACGACGCCGTTCGAATTCTCGATCAAAAGCGAATTCTCAGTTACCTGACTGAGCATCGCCATTCCTGCATTCCGTGTCCGTTACGCGCGTCGTACAGCCAACCTATCCCAGCCCTCAAGGCGTCTTCTCACGTGCGACAATAAGTCATTTGATCGACTCAAAAGCAAAGCGTCTTATTTCCGTTAACTAACCGTTGCAGTTATTTAATTATAACCCGAGAGTACGGGGAATCCCCGAAATTCATGGCGGCTTAAGCAAAAAATAAAATAAACATAAGAACGGAAAACGTCACGACGTAACGGATCGAGGAAACTTTATTAGCGTCGGGTTCTGTTGGTCTTTGTAAACCCGCCGTAATTTAGATTTCTCTCGATGATTATTATTCGAACTAATAGAAACGTCTAGAAATCGTAACGATTGGTCTTGATAATTTAATTTGTTTTTTTCTTTAATCCTCTCCCCTGTGTTATTGTTGAAAATTTCGAGTGCGGTGCGCATGCGCCTTTACAAGATATACAGTTATATGCGGTTAGGCCGAAGATGCGACTTCAACGTCGACGCGTTTTATATATACAGAAATTTATAACGGCACACGATCGCACAATAGATAACCGGCTCGAGAACCTAGTGATTTTGATATCGTGTATGATCGGCTCTAAGCAGTAAATAATAAATTGATTCTAGATATTAAATATTATCACGACGTTGTAACCTAATGCCGGATGCAGAAGACGGGACGGATCCCGGAATTGCATGCGTATAAATATTATGAAGTAAATTGCTAAAAGGGGGATGCTTTGTAATTGCTAAAAGTCCAACTGTGCAAATAACGTTGCTGGTAAAGAATCCTAGGCATCCTGCTTAACGGTACATAACGATCAAGCGTTTATAATGCTGCTAGTTGATATTTTTAAAGAGTCTAATGAGAATATCCCTGTGCACGGATTATTATTATTACATATATAATTTCACACGAGAAAACACACGTGAGAATAGCTAAGTCGCGTTAATTGAGATAATTGGATATACAATAAACAATAAGATGAAGAATTATTGTGATTGGAGGGGAAGAAAAAAAAATTGCTGTCAGAATAAATATCAATAATAAATTAATAATTTAATTAAAAATCACGCGATTCGAACGTAGCGGCTTATAATATCGCACCCTAACCTCTTTTCATCTTAAGAGATCATCTTATACGCTCGTATCTCATCTCTAATTCAAGTTCCGCCCCTTTTATTAGGAACACGATACACTTGTGTGTACGTGCAAGATTAACTTACTGAATGTATATATGTAATTGCTAGTAATTACGCATGATTGCGCACGCATCTCGCGAGGGAGTACATACGGTCCGTGTTTAACCTAAGAAATACTATCTGTCCATTAGATAGTATCTAGATAGCGTGTAACCATATACAAGTTTAATATAATAGATACTGACCCAATAGAATATCCAGTATCATCGCCAGTCTTCATCCATGAAATCAGGCTGAGAGGTTATCCTTGACAGATTGGCTTCTCCACAGGCGTTGTAAGAATCCAGGATATTATCCGTGCTAGTAACCGCAGTATATGCAAATATCCGTATAGTTGCTCACTGAAGCAAGCCAAAGCCCAATAAGAGAGAACAACATTCGGCAGCCGAGCCGAGTCTTAAATATTTATTTTCTTCTGCTCGTAGACGCAGCCATTCCACCGCTATAGAAACCGAGGCAATTCTATTGCTTACGTTTATGGTCGTCTGCTTCGGTAAGATTCTCCCGGTAAACTGGATCGTCTAAAGTCACTCATATTCCTTCGCGAGCGTTTGGCAATTTTTGACGCATCTCGATGTGTCCCCGTTGTCTATGGACGAAGTGAAGTAGCGAATCGGGTGATCCAGGATTCGCGTGAACGTCTATTTTCATAAAGCGACGCCTAAATAACATATTTTATGTCTTTTATGTATATACGTGTCTAGGGAAGGGAGACCAACGGCGGCTGCCGCCACGGCGCCTCTTTACGCATTACCTATTCACGGCCAGATCGCTCCTTGTGGACGGCTACCTTGTGCGTGTGTACATAAAAATGGGAGTGTGTGCGTGACTAACCGTGCGGGTCAATGCCTCTTCTGTCCTCAGAGGTATATAGTACTGGAGGCTACCCACTATGCCACGTTATGTCCAGGACGTCGGCGTGCGATAGCCAGGTTACTGCGTCTATCCATCTTTGTATCTACTTGTCCATCCAGGAACAATCAAGACTTTTCGTCGTGACTTTGGATTGTTTCGGGTTTTCTTCTTCTTGGATGTTAAGCATGCTCGAGGTATTGATGAATAGAGGATGCTATTGACGATTGGAATGCAAAAATGTGGACGCGTGGTAAAGAGGTTATGTTTGTCATTTCTGTTTAATGCGAGGCTGCACTTGTGCTGGCTTTAGGCTTTTTTTTTTTTAAATTTCACGTAGATTGAGAATTATGAAGGAACCGGACTGCCTGGACATATCTGTGAGAACGTCGGCCATTGTTCTGGAATGGCAAAGAACGATCGGTCTGGCTGTTGCCGAGTCTGTATCTTAGAGAACAACGCGGATGATAGAGGATACCGTTTTGTTTCTACAAGGAGGATTCCTGGTGCATTGTTCTTTTGTTATGCGATCGGCTGCCATTAGTTAGTACGTGACTCTTGTCGTATTGATGATTTTATAGAACTGTAGTTGCGGGTAGACATATGCAAAATATAATAAGTCCCGTGTGAAGGAGAAGCGCGGTAAATTTGAATTTTTTTTACAACATGACTGTCATTGTATTACTTGTTTTTATGCTAATGACGAATATTGTTTTTTGTTTTAGCGAATCGGAAATGGCGCCAAACGCAGAGGAGGAACTGCTCGTGGTAAAACCATGGGGACCGCAACCGGAAAAGGTTAGAAATCGTAGAAATTCCTTTTTTTATTGTGTATTGGAAAGCTATTATCTCGCATGGAGGGTATCGAGAAACAGTGTTAATTTTTATCTCTTTTAATTCTTTCGCAACAACGAACTTCACAGAGTCCACCGTTTCTCAATTTATTTACAGGATACAGAAATACAAGAGAACGTTACTTCGATAAATCCATCCCTAGTTCGTGCCTGTTCGTTTTATTTTGACGTATGCTTTAATACCTCTTTAAAATACTGTACTGAACATACTGAACGACGAACAGTGAACATATGAATCCGTTCCGGGACTCTGGTTGCCGCAGGAAGTTTCCGATTAGCATATCTCTCAAGTTTGAGTCAACACGCTCGAGGTTGGCTCACAGCTTGCTTAGAGATTGCCGTAAGGTCTTTTATTTCGTATCGTCGGCCCCGTGAGAACTTAATCGCCTTGGAGGACAGTGCTAGTTTCCAATGCAATTGTCAAGATTGGGACAATTGGTCGCGTGCAGCTAAATGAAAATACCGTACGAGCTTTTAAGCTTGTACTCTTTCAGAACTCGGAACAGAAAATATGATAGTTGTAATATTGAAATATAATCAGATATATGTTAATCAATACGGAATAACTTTTCGTACCATCCTTAAGACTGGTTTACAACCACCGTCTGAAACTGAGACTTTGATCTCCTGAAGATCCAGTTATGATTTTTCTCAGACCTCAAACGTGGACACTTTATCCGAACCCGATCGCACCCAGTTACACTGCGACATTACAATATTTTTTAATTCGTTTTGTTTACTACGTAGAAACGGATAGAGTGAAAATAAAAAGAAATAAAAGAAACGCGACCATCTCGACCGCAAATTAGAAACTCACCGATACGATACACCAACCACTGCTTTTCCTACGTCTATGTATCTACAGGACTGTTCAAAGCCGAACACCGTTATACGATCTTGATTCGAAGAACCAGAGCGTCATTATTTCATAAAATAACCGTATTCGATTAAGAATAAAAATCAATGGAATTCATTTATCGAATCCTCATTATCCTTCAGTTTGCTTTTATCGATATACGAAAATATTATTTTCTTAAAAACGGTATTCAGAAACCTCCTTGACGAAAACAAATTTCTTATCTTTCTCATGTAGGCTCAAAAATGATAGCAGTGCGTTGTAAGTGTATTTAGATCGTACATGCAGCTAGCAAATCCCATTTACGTTATAGGTAATTAATTTGATAAGTTTTCCTCGAGGGTCATGATTTTCTTATCACTGACCACTGTACTCAGTAGATCAGTGGTTAACGTCGCGGATTTCAACCAAAAGAGTCGAGGTTCGCGCCCACCTCAGGTAGTGACATTTACCTATGGATTTTTATTTACAAAAATCTAATTGAATTTCATACCCATGTGAACCAGCCCTAAGCTTATCCCAACACTGTTCGAATTCCTTGTTTAAAACCTTGTAGGTCCACTACGATGGCTGCTAAAACGGAACTCATCCTGGCCGTGTCAATGACCTCCGTCGCAGTTGTCAGCCCTTACCATTTCCTTTACCGTAATGGTACATATGTACATCATTAAACCTGTTTCGATGATTCCAGCGTTAGAGTCTCGAAAATCACCTGGCGTAACAACTCTAACAATTTTATAAGCGTCCCAATGACTCCATCAAGATCTACAACCCGCTTACGTCACAGCTCGTACCAAGTTTCCCGGCGTCGTTTCAATTCCGCACTGTTGCATTTACGTTGAATTGTCAAAATCAATCGGTGAAATCGTGACGAGAATCTTGATCTGTTAGGTTCGCCAATTTTCAAATATTTTTCCTCTTGCGCAACCGACCACTGACACTGAGTCGCTGTAGCCAATGCAACGTTAACAGCGAAAAATTTTATTATGCAAGAATTTGCAGAAATATTTGAGAGGATTAATTTTAAAGTAAAATAACTTTTTTAAGTCATTTAATACTATCTGATGATTATTATTGATTTATAATGACGTTTCTCTAAACGTCCTTGAACCGGAACAAGTTTTTACTGCTAATCCATGACCTACGTGATCCTCTGAATTTATTGCTCGAACGTTTTCACAATCGATGACACGTTAATGTGATGGTGAAAAATTGTTTTTGAGCTATATATTTTTGCAATGCGTATCTCCGTGGCTGATAGAGAATTAGAATGATAATTAGATACAGAAAATCGTTATTATTTCTAGAAGTTATTTTAAACCGTTAAGATACCACTGTTTTAGTACTTCCTATTATTAAGAGATCCATTAGAAAATGAGTCAATAAAATCTGTCTAAATTATTATTGTCCAACGGTATATTCATCTTTTAAAATTACCGCCAACAATTTTTAGTCCTAGTCGAATAAGGATCCGCCTTTGCAACGCAGATTTTATACATACCACAAGAAAGGCTGATATCACTGTAATTATTATCATCGACGGGTATGATTTCCATATAGCGTCAACCTATATGGAAATCATCGAGATCCCGTGATCCAACTGGTTTCTACGTCACTGTAAAATTGTCGCTCTTACATTTTCATTGGTAATTCGGCGTTAATCGTAGCCATCAAGAAGAGACGCCCTCTGCGCACAGGCCTTTAGAAAATATCAAACTACCCAGCAGATAATATAGATTATGGTTAACCGAACTATGAAATATTCATAGGATTCTGTTAATGCGGCAAGGTTCTTCCGATCATAAATCGATTGAATTATAGTGATTATCGCCTTTCCTCGCGAAGCACGTTCTGGCTCTTTCAGCTACCGAAGAAATGGGCTGTTTCTCAAGTAACGATCGAGCGACGGGAATTTCAGATAATAAATTCTCACCATTCGTCATTCTCTGTTTATATATGAATTTTATGCTCGTCTAATCTGGATCTAATTGATAATTGTTTTGTTTTTTTATTAATTTTTTCCTTCTTCTTCACAGGAACGTCTCAGACCTCCTACCTACAATGCAGAGGACTACGCGGTCGCCCTAAGAAGATGGGGCAGACGTCCTCAAGGTTCCACGCAAGATTCCCAAGGGACTTTACCCTCGACCACAAGTTCAAGTTCCGGTTACGCTTCCGGAAGTGGTGAAATGACCTTAAGACAGTTCACGTCCGTTAGCGAGCTCCTGAACAAGCTCAGGGCGGACCTGAGACTAGCGTTTCCAAGGTAACGTCAACGCGAACAAATTGTAGAATTAATTATGATATATTTTCGAAGACTGCGTTACTGTAAAGCGAATTTAATTTGTGAAATGGACATTTCGTTCTGCGCTATTAATCATTGTCAGTTTCTTGTACAATCAATGCCACGATATTCCTCAATAGAATTCCCAGATTCGTAGAGCAGTAACGGTACAAGATTTTCGTGCGGGCCAGGCACGAGATAAAAAAACTAATTAAATACGGAAAATGGTACGTTAATAATTGGAGAGCACGAAGATCGATATTTTTTATTAAATAGTTAACGATTAAGTTATTTACAGGAACTGTGTATATAGATATATACATTCGACTAGAGATATATACATTTAATTTCACGTGCACTATACCTGCTGCATAGTCCACGACCGAAAGTCCATCTCTGTAAGAATTTACAGTTAGCTTCGAGAAGTTTCCACATACGTTACACGAGGCGTCATTAAAATACCAAAACTCCAATCAGCCTTGGGACGTTCCTCTTTCTAAGTTCTAACCTCACCTGGGTCTGACTATACGAAGTTTCCAGGCTGCTCCCTAAACCAGTTGGAATTCCAAGGTCCATGGCTCAAATGATACACCAACGATAAAATCTTTAACATCCGTAATTTTTAGGTCGACTGTACATCATCTAGGAACATTTTAATAATACATTTCACAAAGCTTATTATGACGTAAGAGAAATCATGATTTAAGTCCTCGTAAAAGTCTCGACCGTATTTTCTTCATTCAATTATAATAAGAGTATTAGTATAAAGTTAATCGTCGACGTGTAAATTCGACTGGGAAACATTTTATCTCAAGCATCCGCAGGTCAATGGAATCCAGACATTTTTTATCATCGCGCAGCATATGGTCAGCGTGCTTGGTCGTCCTAGATAAATGAATAATCAGTTATCTATAAAGATTACAAATGGGGTATTCGATATAGCTAATAAATTAAAACAGTGTTATAAAATCTGAAAATGAGACGTATCGATAATTAATGATATTTTTAATATCTCGAAATGCTCTTAAATTTCAGCGTAATTTCCTTCGTTTACGGCAATTCTCGGCTATTTATGACACACGCGATCGTTTTGCGTTGCGTGTTGCGTTTGGGCGAAAAAAAATAATTTCATATATTAGTCAATATTATTACATAGGAATTGTAACTCTTACGGCAATCCACATTGAACTTTTCGCTCACGTGAAAACACGCACTTTCTGCTCGACATTACGCTCTTGATATATCAATACATTGCTATTGACTGATATACTTTGCTTATGTTAATTCATCTGTTTACGTCACTTCCGACGATCTTCATTCGCGCATGCGCATAAACAACAGTGCGATAACCTCGTCAGTGAGAACCGAATGGACCAATTAAGGTGTAACGACATAAACTCAATTAAGTGTCTACAGAATGTCAATTTGGATCATATAAAAAAATTGTCTAATAATTATAACCACAGTCAATAACTACGAGGTGACAGTAGACGTACGCCATCTTGATTTTTTTTCACACTGAACTACCGGCCACTGAACTCAAGATAGGTCCGACTTCCGGTACGCACAACTGCGACATTGTCGTCCTCCTGTACTCTGTTATCAAAAGTATTAATGACTTCACGTACCTCGAATTCTTCCTGTGTTAAATATCCGTAAATTCATTCGATGCTTCGTCGTGCACAAGATGGCCGATCGTAATAATTCAGACTTTAATGGTTTATGGAATTCGTTAAGTACCCATCTGCATTCCTTTCGTAAGATTCTACCTGTGCACTCTTGCATTTTCTACGCTGCATATTCCTCGTGTATACGTTATTCACGTACGATAGTATCGTCAGCCCTTACTTTACGATTTCTTTGCGTATAGCTATAGGCAACTTAGTTTTTAAGGCGTGTCCAATCTCAGGACAAAGACCGTGCCTTTGGTATTCATCGCGTAAATGTCCAGAATACGTATTCTCATGTAAACAACATAATGCGTCGTGGTAGTATGCATAATACAAGTCGTAACATAATGCACCTATTGTCCTGAAGACGTAGAGGAATTCTCATGCATCTCGAAATATGAGTCAGGAGGCGTGAAGTCATTTTAATCGTGCATACATTTCTTGAACGATTCTTTTTATTAACGATGAATCAACGATGCTGAGTTATCAAGCTTTATCATTAAAATAATTTTTATGTGTATTCTGTATCATTTTTTTCTACTGTGGGTATTCGATATATATATATATATATATATATATATGTATATATTGCTTTATCCTTTGTATTCAGATATAGACTCGTCAAGATCTAGTCAAATAGTAGCCAAGTCATTGATCAGCTTGGATCGTATATCACCCTAGAGGCTTGTACCTTGCGATCGTGTTTGTGATCAGAAGTGAAATGATCTCTAGAGATGATAACATTAATGATCGTCGTGATTGTTTCGTCATTAAAATAAAAGTGCGCGAGGATAAAAGATATGGTTGAAAAGATTTGTCAATGACGATATAAGTTTTTATTTTTGACTTTCGTACGGACTCGAGTTGTTAATTTGAATTTATGGTAAATTCGTTATGGCGGGAACTTTCAATTTTTACATTGACGCGAATCTATTTTTAATCAATCCTAAATGACCGTGCGTACCCGTTGATTGTTACGGCTGATGATTTTGTCGTTAGGAATATTTTTAAGGGACGTAATTTTTAAAAAACTGTCAATGGCGTATCAATGCTCTTATCTTATCCATGACTATACGTACAGTCTGGGGTTTTTTGGATGGCTAAAAAATTGTAAATCACATAGCGTGGCCGCTCAATATGGCCGAACTAATGAAGCCATTGTCCGGTTCACGTGAAAATATATGTCAAGCGAATGCGACGTGTAATTGGCAGTAGCGGGTAAAAATCCCTGGGTTTTTATGTCCAGTCGAAAAAGACAGGCCGTGGCCTCCGCTGCTTCTGTGACAGTCGTTGATTTATAGATTCTTTGTCTGACCGGTATTTTCGTGTAACGGGCACGTTGCGCAATCCCGTATCCCCACGTGCCATAAACGGCGACGTTTATTCAGAGGTACGAAAACTTATACTTAAATTGCTTCGTGCCTGTTCCTGTACGCCGTATATATTATTAGAGGGGAGACAATGTACGCCGAACTCCGAACATATCGCAACGTCGCTGCAAACGTCTGTTGCAGATTGCATTTTGGTTTTCGCAAACGATAAATAAGAGAAACGAAGTGAGCGTATCAGGTACACGAGAAACAATTGAAATTCCTGCGACAGCTGGCGCAGATATAGTTATTTTTTAAATACCGTTTCTATCATTGTTAAAAGACTTTGAGCCGGTTTCACGCAATAAGATTATTGTACTTTGATACCGTTACTCCATTACTCGTTATAAGCTTGACAAAGTGCAAAGAAAACATTATGGTGCTTTCATGATCATATGGTGCCAGTATGTGCGGTAAATGAACATCGTAAATTCATAACTGGTATCTTTGTCTTTCCGGGAGAGACTTATAGGTTATGTACCTGGATAGGTTATTCAGGAGGAGACTTCGTAGTGTACAGTTCCGTTTCTGGCACGGCTTAATTAGGATTTATGGGTATAGTGGTACTGACTCGTGCAAAATGGTTGTTAATGCGACACGTGTGTGTGTATATGTGTGTAATACTAATTATTAAGTAGCATGTTTAAAAAGGATAAAAGATTTCATATTTGCTGGGAAAAAAAAATTAAAAATTTGTTTAATTCTCTCTTTTACAGTTTTGTACAAGAATTCGCTTCGCCACCGGCAGATGGCATCACTCTGCTACTGGAGACCTTGAGGGGCGTTCAATTGGCACAGAGTTCACCACCGTCGGGTCAGCACGGTCCTAGAATTGGAACCCGAAGAGCTGCTCTGGATGAACTTGGCTGCGTGGAATGTCTTGCCGCTTGCGGAGAACGTTGTGCGGATGCTGCGAGACTTTTGGTACAGGCGCAACCTGGTCTCTTGGCACTGGCTGTCTGCCTCACCAGCAGTTTGAACAGATCACGTGTTCTTGCCCTGCAGGTGCTGAATTTATTCACTCTGAATGTTCTGCTCTCGATGATGACTTTTTTCTTTGTTATGGTTCAACTCATCAATTCTAATTTTTTACTATCCGGTTCAATGTCACGGAGCTGATCGACCGCTTAATAAAACCTGATAATTATTTATCTTGGATCATGCCGAAAAAGATCTTCATAGATCTACAGAGACTCCACTCGTGTTTTGTTGCTGGGACACAGAATTCTTCTACCTTGGACCCCGTTACTCCTGAAGACTCGTCAGCGAGAAACCAGTTTCCTTCCTTGTCCTTGTCGCTGTCGTTCTGGCTATATGAATTTTAGTCACTTGGTCTTGCGTTTATTATAAACACATTTACCGTCTGCTCGTCCACGTGGAGCAATTTTTCTCATTTCGCCTGTATCTCAATGTCTGACACCAGTTGTAATGCTGGATGCTATCGTAGATTAAAGTGTCAACGAACTTGTAACTATATGCAAATGCGTTTCTTCTCTACTTGTTTTTTTATGTGTCTGAAGAACTCTCGAGATACGTGTGAAAAGTTTTCAAAGTGAAGGACAACGCGTTGTTCAAAGCGCTCTTTCTAAATATTTTAACACGTAGCATGTAGATTCAATTAAGAATATTTGTTTTAGCTCCTGACGAAGGTCTGTCAAACTTCTGGTGGCCATGCTGCCGTGTCCGAAGCTGTTTCTACCCTCAGACTCAGATACGGGGAAGGTGGAAGGTTCAGATTCTTAGCTGGTGCACTTTTGGCACCAAGAGCTGCAATTGCTCTGAGAGTCGCTGGGATATCATTTTTGAATGCTTTTCTGAAGTCTGCGCCAAGGGCCCAGGCTAGGCTTTATATTCAGGTAAATAATATTTTTGTTTCCATTAAAGTATCTTGGTTTTTATACGTATGAATGTGTCAATGATTGATTTTTATTTAAATATCCAATAGGCAGAGGCGTGCGAAGCTGGCCTTGAGCCAAAAGCATTGCAAGAGTGGCTCACGGAAATTGATGGAGGTGAAGAGGACACATTGACGGATTTATTGCACAAGGAAGTCCAAAGGTGGACGCACAATTGCGTGGACGTCGAGGCGCTACAAAAACGGGCCTCCCGGGCCGAGGAGACTTGTCGTGCACTGAGCAAGAAGATTTCGGCATTGCAGAGCCAATTGCAGAAGCAGCAGCTGGAGAGTGTACGAAATTACAATTTGGAGGATATGGAGAAGATGAAGAATTCACAGAAGACACAAAAGGTCTCGTCCAATGCTGAAGACGAAGGCATTAGTTCTTCTGAGCGTTCCAGTAGTCCTGAGGATCTGAAACATGGTCAGGGTCATGTCAAAGTTTCAATAGTGGATAATGATCAAGAGACCACTATAGACGACGTCATTGAAGAACTGAGGATCATCGTGAAGGATGCTGAGGAAGAATTTGAGGATCAAAATGCTCTTGCTAGAAATTCTGCAGATACTGTTAATTCTGCCGAGAACAAACGTTCTCCACTGTTCACATCCGGTTCTAAATTATCATTGAATTCCCAGGCGAAGACTTTCCTCTACGATGAGATAGATTCCAAAAGTTCATCTAGGTTCAAGGATGAAGATTCGAAGGTCACCGGTTCCAGTGCTGGCCAAAATTGTACAGAAAATCCTATAACCTATTTCGGGGCTACCGACAAGGAATGCTCGTCGACCGAAGGGAGTTTAAAGATCCTCGTTAAAGGACCGGAAGTTGAGGACGCAATTGTACCGGCGATTTTACATCCGCAACCACCAAGAAGAACTCCACCTTGTCTCTCTGGCATTTTAGCAGCAAGAGATTCCAGTTTCGTGGACGTCGAAGAGGAGGAAATTTATAATTCACACGATGAGGAGGTCGAGGAGGAAACATTGGGAGACGGAAGTGACTCTTTGTTGAGTGCGTCAAGACTGAAGTACACTTCCGGCAAGGATCAGGACACTGAAATCCGTCAAACTACGTTGGTCAACGAAAGACCGAAAAAAAGCATTGAGAATCGCCTGAAGGACAATAAATTTACTAAAAGCTTCG
Source organism: Trachelus iudaicus (assembly GCA_030142595.1). Lineage (NCBI taxonomy): Eukaryota > Metazoa > Arthropoda > Insecta > Hymenoptera > Cephidae > Trachelus > Trachelus iudaicus. The sequence goes on along the minus strand of JARQTH010000358.1, from coordinate 179,597 downwards.
ATAATATTCACGACATGGAGAATGTGCGACGTGACAAAAAGACTATAAGAAATTACGACGTCTCGTCCAGAAGTAAATTCGATCAGATAATGGAATCGCGATACAACAAAGAATACGGTTCATCCGGCGAAGTTCAAAGACACAATACAAAATACAGAAGCGAAGTTGAGAAACGTAAATTGTTACGCAGGGCAGCAAGTCATGACTTCCTGGACTCGGAAGCCTCGAGTCCCTCTTTAAGGCGTACCGGAAGTAGAGTCGAAGGTCGCATACGGAAGTTCGAAAGTCTCACGTCCTTTGACAACGCCAGTCTTCACAGTTTTGCAAGACACGGCAGTACGGACAATATCAGTAAGATGGATCAGCCTCAGCAATCCTGGAGCGAAGGCTCCAGGTCCAGGATTCGCAGATCTGAATCATTGCATCACGTTTCTCACGCAGCTACAAAGAAAGATCATGGCTCATCTCGTGGAGGCAGCGACAGCGGTCTTTTCTACGTAACGGATTTCGATCTGGAACCTCTGGTGGGTAGAAGACTCAAATCGGATTCATCGAAATCGCCTAGTTTATTGACGAAATCGTTAGACCGGATTGACGAGGGTTTGGACTCCATGGTAGACATTGTCATCACCGAGGAGAAACAGCACTGGGAATTAAATCGACGCTTCGCCAAAGACAGGAAGAGAACCGGACGCGAGAGGTCATCGAGGGAATTAAATAATAACCAACTTTACGGACAGATAAAGAGCGACGAACTTTATGGGGAGGAGAGACACAATCGTTGGAATCACGAAGACATTGATGGGAATAAAAAAATGGAACCCACTGCAATCATTCATAGAAATGGCTCTAGACACGAACCGTTCCGCTATGAGAAATCAGCTAATAAGTTTTCTACAAGATCAACAGAATCTGGCATCTTTCTACCTTGCGGACGTCCCTACGACGCTTTTGGCTGGAGCAAAAGCAGGTTCAATGCTGGAAAGTATTCTGGAAATAATATTCCCAGAGAGAACAATGTCAGAAGTTCTGGATATGGTGGGAAGCATGGTGGTAAGGTCACTGACGTCATATCCGGACTCTATTAAGATTCGTCTGAATTATATATTTGATTGGATTCAAGAAGTATCAGTCAATTTGTATTAAATGTCCTAACGTAATATTTAAACAATTCGTACCTTGCGATTAACACAATTCAATGAGAAACCGTGTGCAATATCTTGAGTATTATATATATGAGTATATTTTTAAGTAATTTTTATTGTTAAGCGAATTCGTGCAAGTGTATAGATCGCGCATTGATATTATTAATTAATTATTGACCAGGAACGTTCGATTGATAATTAATCAATAATTTATATTTGTATATTTCAATTCTTTTACTAAGCAGTATATGGTATGAGAGTAAAGATCTACTGGGATCAAGTATTCTGGTGACGGACAAGTTTTAAATGTTAACGACTCGAGTACTTTATTCGTTTGTTAATTTTGTTGTTGTTTTTGCTCTTGATTGTTCAAACGAAAGCAGGCTTTAAGCTTTGTATGACTTTGTATAGAATTCATCAAGTTTTGGAAAATAACGTATTCTCTATTGTTGAGAAGAAACAGTCGTTTCGGTAACTCTAATGCTATTACAGCTATTCGTAACGAATTATCCAGAGAAACGGAGGCATTTTTGTAACCGAATGTCTTTGATTTTAATTTATTGCGTTTAATTAATTCGACGGGAGATGTAAATAAATTGTAATCAATTGATACGAATAAAATATTACTACGTATAATGGTGTTTACTACGTATCTGCTCAATCTGACCACAACAGAGGTAGATAGAAGGAAAGAATTTAGGAAGTCAGGAAGCAAGGGAATAAAAAAAGGAGGAAAGAACAAATTAAGCAATAAAGAATGAGAAAGAAATAAGAAAGTAAAGAAGTATGTTAGTAGAAAGCTATAGAACAGGAATATAGGAGCAAAGAAAGTTAGAAAGAAAAGATTGGATAGGAATGAATAAGATGGGAGCTTCCAAGAGACCAGTATAGGAGACTGGCTCTTGGAACAATGAGGAACTCCGAGTCCGAGCACCTTCTTAAGTGCTCTCCCCACTCCCGAGTTACTGCGCAATAAACCTGCGCTCCGAAAATTTTGCAACTTCTAGCATTTCTGAAAATCTCACCGGCAGATATATCATAAATATTCATGTTCAACATTAATTAAACCCAAGAGTTTAAATAAATTATTATGTCAATGTACAGTAATAGGATTCTCTTTTTAGTCACTTAACAAAGTAACATGTTATACACTGGATGTTGCGTGTAAACATTCGGAAGGATCTGGCATTGGAGCGTTCTTTGGAAAATGAAATAAAAACATTTCATTTCTTACTTTTAATATTAATATTTATGTATTGAAAGTTACTCTAAATACATTACAATTCAAACAAGGAGCGTCGCCAAATAAATGTATGCATTTTATAAATCAATGAACCGTTAATTAAATACGTTTGAGCTAATAAATGTTTGTGGACATAAAATAAAGTATTTTCCGCACTTAATAAGCACACGAAGCAAAGTTAGAATGTTAAAGAAATCATCTCGAATACATATTCCGATTGAGACGAAATCCGTAATATTTCTTAAAAGTAAAGCCAGTTACTAAGTAAAAACAAACAAAACTATATCGAGATTCATGCTTGTGCTATGATAAAATGGTGCGATTTGTCGAATCGAAGTTGATTATTTTGTGGCTAGCTTAGACATCAAGGTCTGAAAGACACACTCGCAACGTGTGACAGTATGGAAATAAAATCTAGTAGCTGCTAACATAAGAAAATAACGCCAACCTTCGTGATCGATGATACTACAGGGTAAGATATACGATTAAACTCCATCTTATACTAATTATCTAAGTTCTAGAGATACATATAATATTTAAGTATACTCTCTTTGTACAAAAGAATCATTTTCGAACCAATAAACATGATGACGTTTGTTAGATTGTTCTAAAACGATTCTTTGATGCCAATGGAGATGATATATCACAATGTAAGAGCAATATACCGTACTCATGTCATTACATCTCAAATGTTAATCCTTCGAGTTCACTCAGAGGTCTTGACAAAGAGCCAACATGCATTATAATAATGACGGTTCTTGCATCGCGATACTACTATAACGTTTCATCTTGTATTAATGTCTCGTGCTTACTGAATGTGCTTGGTTAAAAGGCTTGGCAGTGACAACTATAGTAAATCTTAATGGGTACAACTGAAATGCTGTTAATCGTCCAAAATGGCTTAAGAAAATACGAGAACAAGATGGAATGAAAAGATTCGTTATGTCGCGCATTTATTATTCCACTTTAGGCTCGTTCACCACGAATTCGTCGAGCCAACTGGATATCCTTGGGCATAATAGTTACACGCTTGGCATGAATAGCACAGAGATTAGTATCTTCGAAGAGGCCAACCAAGTAAGCTTCGGAAGCTTCCTGAAGAGCACCAATAGCAGCGCTCTGGAAACGTAGATCGGTCTTGAAATCTTGAGCAATTTCACGAACCAGACGTTGGAATGGCAATTTCCTGATCAGCAACTCTGTAGATTTCTGGTATCTTCTGATTTCACGAAGAGCTACAGTACCAGGCCTGCAATGCGAAAAAGAAAGAATTCATATAATTACACAATTGCAATTAATTCAATCTCGCTAATAGCAAAATATGTTTCGCCAAACAAGAAAAAACTTTATTCGTACCTGTAACGATGGGGCTTCTTAACTCCTCCGGTAGAAGGTGCACTCTTACGAGCTGCCTTGGTAGCCAACTGTTTGCGAGGAGCTTTTCCTCCAGTGGATTTACGTGCGGTCTGCTTAGTACGTGCCATTTCTATAAACAAAAGATACGAGAAATTAAAAAAAAGGATACAACTGATTATTCTTATCCTTATATTATCTAATAACCGCACAAAGTATTCTATTCGAACTAAGAGTATTTTGAATTTAATCGTGGTAACTAAAAGCCCTTGTATCGAATAACATATTACTTGTATGAAAACATTCATAAAGTAAACAAATTTTGATCAAACGCACCTAATTATTAGCGATAAATTACAAATACCAAGGAATTCGCTTTTCCCAACTCGTATATAGCAACTTGAACCTATATTTTACACCTAATAATCGATCTCGAATCGTTTGCACGTGTAGTTTCGGCGTAAAGATGCTAAATTGAGCACAAGAACCGATTTCCCTCCAAAAGCAAATACAATAACTAAAATGGCGGACAGTGTACATGCTATTTTCAACGCGTAAAGAGACGCCACATACAAGACTTGAATAATATTTCTTAATCATCGTAATAACCCATCTCCCAATATGCTCAAACTGTTTCCCGTAATCTTGCGCACGATATACACATATTTATTGTATGAAATTCGATAAAAATACATACCTAATCACGTCTCTTTAAGGAAATGCTTTACGTGCACACAAAATACTGCGACTGACGATTTCCAACTGATGCGTGATGTCAACGTTTCATCGGAAATGCGGTTTCTTGTTAGATCGAGATGGCAAATACGAGTCTACGCGGGAGGGAATGGGGTTCGTACGAGGGCTGTGATTGGTTGGCACATTTATAAAACGCCATTCGATTGGATCGTCGCCTGTTGGCGATGGACGTAATTGCCATCTACTGGAAACACAGTAACTTCTTAGCCCACCACTATGTGAGTCAGTGCAAAGTTAAAAATAAATAATCGTGACAGTTGACTCATTATATTTATGTTTTTTTCGAGATAACATTAGCAGCCATGATGTCTTGAATAAATATTTGCAATAACGTTAACGTTCTTACACTTGCACAGTCGCTCAACTGCAACGAATTCTCGTGCGCATGCGCCGATAAATTCATTTATACGAAATACATCGTGTGATCGAGCACGTACGCACCCACGTAGCCCTTCAATAGGATCAGCAATAGGCAATTCAATACTTCTAAATGCTTCGTGAAAAACGTCTCTAAAACTATTGAAAAATTCCAACAAACCTATGAAACAATAAAGCTGAAATCCCAACGATAGATGCCACGAATCCCAGGTTACAGCACACAGACAAATAACGCGTAAGGTTTCTAATGTAATTTATTATATTTCTTTATAATATTTACAATACTTTTCATGCCAATAGTAGGTATATTTACTTGTTACTTTTCGCTCAACACGTGAAACAATTATAAAGCACGATTAAATATCGTTAATGATTCCAGGACGTAATATGCCAAAAAAAAACGTCACGTTTGATCACTCTTTATTTTATGTTTAAATTAGTACAAAGTAGATGTCCATAATAGATACATTTAATATGCTTAATCGTTAGCGTTTTTGATAACCATCATAACAGCAGGTGCGTTGTCGTGATGACAAAACTTCTGAAGGCAGCTGATGTGCTGTCGCAAAATATACCGATTGTCGTCGAGCAGATGAGCGACAATTCACGAAGCTCGAAATTCAAGGGTTCTACGTGGTCGCGAGCAACAACCGAGGGATATTCGTATAATTTTCAAAAATCCTATCTAGACGAGTGAGAAAGTAAAGAAAATAAAAGAACGAAGCCGCACAGAACGCTGCATCTGCCATGAGAATGAGATGTTTTCCCGTCAGCTTCCATTGAGCCTTTCGCGCCTTATAATTCCATCCCTGCACCGACTTGTGTACAATCACGTACGTCAAGGCAACTTCTTAACGGAATGGACAAAGTAAGATGTGGCAATAAAAAACAATTCGTATAATTTCAAAGAACCACACTCGACTACAGCGAAATCGTATTATATCATATTATTCAATTACGTGTTTCAATTTTTCGTTTACCATTGCTCCTTCGAATTCTCAAAATTATTTTCAATTTATTATCGATTTACAATATCCATTTTCTTTACCTCGTATAGTACAGACTACCTAGTGATAGCATAAGAAGCAATAATGAAAAAATTCGTTCTACGAATTGTATTACGTACGTCGTATATATAATTATTATCGTTATTATTATATAAATTTTCAGTCATCAAAAAAATATTAAAACGAAATTTATTTATCGGCTACGAACAGCTACTACGCTATTTCAGTATATTTTTCCTCGTCATTCTCCTTCGTTACTTTTCATCTTTTTCCTTTTTTTTTTTAAATTCTCTCTTTAACGCCCACTTAATTGTGTATTGCCAAAAATACGAGTCGTGAATATTTCTTCTTTTTTTTTTTTCTTTCTCATTTGTCGCCCTAATTTCTTCCACTTATCTTTCGCCCCACTTTTTCCATCCCACCGCCGTTTCCTCGGTGGTACCCTTTTTGTTTTCATTGTTTACGTCCTTAGTTAGCCTCCCCTCTTACCGTCCCGTCAATGACCACCCATCATTGTACCACCATTTGTCATTCAATTTGTACTGGCATTCATTAGAATTTGTTACGGTCGCTTTCAATCACTCGATAACGAAACTCAAAGTGAACTCGCCCATCGTCGCGCCACTGAGTTTTATTAATTCTCGGTGTTCTTTAGCGAGCATCCGCCATTTTATATCCACGACGTCTCTCCCTCTGTCTTTAACGCCTGACGAAGAAACAAAAAACAGAAACAAATTTTCAATCTCACGTCTCGATTTAGATTCATTACAAACAAGATACTTAATACCATAAAGCGACGCCAATGTCACTCGGCTAATACTTATTTCGTTATTGTGAGTCCGAAACGAAAATAACGACGACCAACGGCGACGATTCGATATCCGAGGGAAGAAAATCAACGCGAAAAGGAGAGAGATCGAGGACATTATAAATATTTAGGAAAAATTGTCAAAGTTCTTCGCGACAATGAATAATGCGAGACGTTTCACTTTTTTGAAGGGGAAAAAAAATTAAAACGCACGCGCCTACTTTTTTTGAATTCGCAAATACTTTCACACTAGACATCAAAAATCTTTTTCTTTCTTTGCTTATGCGCAATTTCGCGTCTTACAGCTAATACATTTGAAATTGTATATCAGGCTCCCATTCGAATGACGTGTGTACTGAATTAAAAATAAAGAATATTCGAGTTAATTTTTTTAGTCCTTTCGAAAATGAAATCTAAAAAGTTTAATTTTTAGTTTCCATGTAAATGCCATATAATTTCTTTGTTCTCTTTTCCAGTCGAGAAACACGTGTCGCTTTGCCGACGGTCAGATCGTGCAAGACCGAATGGGAACCTATTAAACGTTGAACAAGAAATGGGGATATAAAAAAGGAGATAGCCCCCCACAATGCGAAATCGTCGATCGATTGATCAATCGAGATCATCGAACGTATCGGCACGAGAATAAAAACGCTTTCTTCGCCGAAAAATTTCTATATCGATGAAAGAAAATTGTTTTTCTGCAGAACGAGTAGAAACATCTTGCTATTGGATTTTGTTTTTGCAAAGTATTTAGTGATAGGCAATTCGATTCTACGAACATAGTATACACGTATATGTATAAAGTTTTACATATACGCATATATACATATATATAAATCTGATAAACAATCGATCCTATCCGCACAGAGCTTTCACGTATTGTTACGCAATATAGAAACAGTCGTTATTCGCCTCGAGGAATTTACAAACGTACAAAACCTCCAAATTTCATACCAAAAGGTTTGCTGATATGAGAGTCAAGAATTGATTAAGTTTTATTACAAAATGCACACGTAGAAGTAACCACAACCAGAACGACAGACCACTTTGAAATTCTAAGAATTTGTTATCGACTATTATCATTAATATCAATTAGGATTAAGGTATATTTCGTTAAAATTATTGTACCCGTTCGACAGGGTGGCTAAGAGGTTGGGATTTACACGAGTTGGATCAAAGAGGGATAAATATATTGTGCCCTTTGAAAGCGTCGAGAAGAGACTAAGATTTCTTTAACTGCCCCTCCCCAAAAAAATTCATAACAGACTCTTTTGATCATCTCGCGTCGAATAAATACAATCGAGAAATATTGGTCACGATTTATTGTAATACGTCATAATATATATATATATATTATATATAATATATATATATATTCCATAGACATCCGTCAGTCTTTCTGGATTGAAAAATGCATTATTTAATGCAATCGACTTTTGAAACTTTCTTTCCCTTTCCCATGTTTCTTACAAAAAGCCAATACGCCCGTACTACATACAGAACGCGTAGAGGCAACAATACTCCAAGAACATAGAAAGATGGATGCTCTCCTAAAAGGGACCCTCCTGAAGCAGAAGAGGAGCACTCGGATACTTTGACGTAGAAAAAACAAAAGAAAAGTCGCGTGCTCGTTTCTTTGTACAAAAGTGAATCGCATTCGTACAGCATAACATAGCCACCCTGTGCGCAGTCCGTAACAGTGTTGTACGAGCAAAACTTAATATTACTGCTATACTTTCTAAGAATTCACAACGACGTAAAGAGCTATGCGGCGGCAGGAGACGTGGACAAAAAAAAAAGATAAACAAAGCCTTGATAACGAAGAGGGAAAAAGAAACGAGACGCATTGGACCTGCCAAGTGAAAATATACGTGTTTAAGCTCATCCGCTTTGCTCGTACAAAAAAGTTTGAACGATCCTCGTCGAATATTCATACTCTAACGCATAGCACATTGCTTTTGTTATATCTCGTTTAAATAAACACCGCAAGCTAAGGTATTACGATTTTGCAATAAACCTACGAAATCTTCATTCCGAAGAATGACAAGTGACTTTACGTACTTGTACGCGTTACAAATTGTGTTAGAATGACAGTTGAGGTTATTTCAAAACATTTCGTTTCCTCTCTTTCCCTTCTCGCAGGACTGCGCGACATCTGGAGAAATTTCGAGGTTACGTATTCGGTTTACGATTCTCCATAAAATTTGTCCTCCCGTATCCTCACTTCGCTCCCCCATTGTAATTCATCCTCCCGCCTACTTATCTTCCTTACTTTATTACGTTTTCCCTTTACTCTCCGTTCGCTCGATCGCAGTCCTCCCAACCGACGCCGCCGCTTTCCATTACGCTTTGTTTATCGAGAACCCGACCGACGTCAACAATTACTCTCACTAGACACCATTTTTCTTTCGCTCTGGGCTAAATAACGTATCGACGTCGTTTATTGTACCGGAAGACGGTTTTCTTTTTTTTCCCCTTTTTTTTTCTTTTTCGTAATATTGCAAAAATAGTCGGAACGTTTCAACGGCCGCTACAGGGTGCGCGCGCATCGCGCATGCGCATTCACGGAGTTCGGTATACACGAAAGAGAGAAAGAGACAAGCTAAACGCGCACAACGAAATTCATTCTTTCTCAATTATAAATACGTCACGACGGCCTACGTCGAGAAGCTCATGTGTGCTTATTGGACTCGTCTTAGGTTCGTCTTTACTGGAATTTCTTTTCATACACACGGCGCACTGATAATATCGGAGAGAATAATTTCATTTATGGTGACCACCAGAGACAGAGTTATATATTCTAAACGCTTTATCAATTATAGATGGCATTTTACAAAGAGACCTTGTACTGCTATCAAGAATTTATTTATTGTTTCAGGTGCTGTTTTTCTTTTTTTTTTCCTTATATATTTTTTTCATTCCGTTATTATTTTCATGATGTAAAATTGTCTTTGGAAACTAAAAACATTCAGCGTCCCATCAGCGCTACTGTTAATCGCAAAAACGCAATTTTTTTTTTATTACATTCTCACAAAAGCGAAAAATCCGTTTACAAAATGGCACTGTTTATAAAGCGTCGTCCATATATCTGTCATACGATATAATTGTCTCTGACGTGGACGTCGCACGTCTCTCCTAGTTTCATAATTTTCCTTGTATCTTTTCATTTATTCCTCTCTCTTTCTCTTTGTTCGCTTGGTCGTTTTTCGGTTACATTTTTTTTTCTCTTGCGTTCTGTTATTGTTACTCGTATTATTATTATTATTCTCTCTTTGTATCATCTGTCGTCAGGACGTTTGCGCGTCGCGCGACTAAACGGGCGACAGGAGATTCGCTGTCGCCTGGCGTCGCGTCGACAAAGATATTATTATTATTATATTTTATATATATATTTGGAGAAATAGCTTTTTTGACAAGAAGCAAAAGAGAGAAAAGAAAGCTACAGAGATTGCGTCGCTCGCGTCCTCAAGTCGTTCTCTCGCCTTTTCTCTTTTTTACCCTTTCTTTCCTTTCTTTGGGAGTCGCTCGAAGTGCATGGGAAAAAAATATCACGCATACATTCTCCATCCGCAGAATCAAGCATATTCGAAACTGAAGGTTTTGGCAATAGAGATGTGGCTCATGGCGAGGGAGACGCGATTCCAGAAAAAAAAGAAATACCGACAAAAATCAAAATCCCGTACGTATGCAGATTTATTTTCATTAAATAATAAATCCCATCGTGAATGCTTCACAGTTTGATTCTCAGATATACAGTGTCCATACTCTGGTGTCAGGTTAGGTTAAATGGCCATGAGCCCCTCGCTGTAAAAAACGACCACTCGATGACGTACATTTTCCAGAATAGCGACCTCCCTCGTTCGATCGAAATCTTACAGTCAGTGAATCTTGAATCTGAATTTTCAAAAATATCTCAACGACCAACGAAAACTCGTTACGTCGCAGCACGGAACGATAGCGATACGTATTCCGTATTCCAATGAATGCACGTGGCGCTAATACGTACAACACAGCAACCACGATAATAAAGTATTTCGACACCAGGAGCGACATAAAATAACGATACAGATAATTCCGCAGCAAGTATATCCAAATTACAAATTTTCATACAAATACATAAACAGCAGTCTCTCTGCTGTTAGCGTTCCTTGTTTATCGTTTCATTCGAAATATTACGCATTACTAGCTTCCTTTGCGTAATTATACTATTGTACAGTATAGCCTAGTGATTATGTGTAGGTTTTCTCGCCTGGCGTGTGCAAATCATTCGGCCCATGAAACGCAGGAACAGAAGAAAACATCGTCCAAAGAAATATTGACTGTGACAAGAAGCAAGGCGTGAACGATTGCCAATCAAAGATCAAGAAGTAACGGATACCTTTACCATATTGTTACGGCGTGCAACTGGAGTGAAAAATAATGAACGAAAAGAAAAAACCAATGGGAGAAGAATCATTTGCACGAACGAAGGCATTTTAACGTTTTGTATTTGCGTTATTGTAACTTGTCAAAAATATATATATATATATAGTATGTGTGTGTGTGTCGGTCAATTTAGCCTGCCTTATTGTTGGTTTGCAATTGTGCGTTCGAGACGAATTCTGTTGTTGTAAACTTCTTTCTTTCGTTCGACAAAGTCAATTCGTCAGCGATACAAGTTACGCGCCGCGTCCGAACGTTGGAGTAAAATTTCTATTTTTTCACGGCAAGAAAATTTCTTATTTTCTATTTTTCCTTGTCGCCACGCAAATTTTCAATCTTTAGCTTTTACATGCGTTTCTCGACTGACAGACAAACGTTCACCTGGTCCACGTGGAAAGCGCAAATCGACACTTGGCGACTTACGAAATTTAATTGCAAAGTGTTATTTCGTGTCGCTTTCGTGCGCGGCGGCGTCTCACGGAGGAATCGCAGTTCGCCGGCGGATAGGCGAATAATACAAAGGGGTGCAGAACACGGTTCGATTCGAACGACGAATTCAAAAGTATCGACGAAACCAACAACGTTGACAGCTGTATATAAATATTTAACTGTATGCTTTCTTTAGTAGACAATATTACCTAATCATTCACTTTGTTACTCTCCTATTACCCTATTTGTAGCTAAATTTGTTGCTTTCACGATAATTTAATTATTATTATTATTATTATTCTTCGCATTATCATTATAATATTCGTAAATATTATCGTTACAATCAAAATAGTATGTACATATACATATACATTTGTGTATACATATACATATATGTATATATATAGATGTAATTGTTTCATAATATATTATAATGTTACATGTTTACATCATCCAGGAATAACTTCGCAATTGTCTTTTGGCTCAACGCTATCCTAACGGCACGCTCTTGATATTTTGTTAAAAACACGTAAAAACAGTTGTGCAATTAATTTTTTATCCAATTCTTTATTTTTTTCCCGTCGACCTCCCTTAACGTCTCTCTACTCAAGTGGGCCGGTCGAACGCGTGACTCGCTCGAGCAAAGAACCGTCGTACGTCGTCGGAGTCGTTCGCGTAAAAAGATCTCTGAGAGGCCGGATAGACAAAAGAAATCAGAGATTCCAAATTTACAATTAAAAGTACAGAAATAAACAGCAGCAATAAAAATTGCGTCATTGTACCGAACAAACTACCGTAAAGTGACACAGAGCGCGCTGCGATCGCGTTAAGTTAAAAGACCCTGCGGTGGCTGCTCCTTACAAGTGGTGCACGCGTCAATCAGTTGACATCGGTTAAAGATATTTATTGCTAGCGGATGAATCGGGTGAAAATAAAGAGAGAGAGAGAGACAAAATTAATGGCAATAATAAAAATACAAAAAAAGTCGGATCTCCCTCAAGGAAAAAAGAATCACAGAAAGAGAAAATAAAGAGAACAGGGTTAACCTGCGCGAATGAGTCGTCACGTGGATGCGGCTGGAATCGAAGTTTCAACATTGCCCAGCCTCGTCCACCCGACAACTGATTCTCATAAAAATAGCCGGTTTATCATCATCATAATCCCTTAAGGTTATCCCTAAATGCATTAGTCGCATACGCAAAATCAAGTAGTCAATTGCAATATTGAGTTCGGCCTAATTTACGCCGCGGTAAGAATCGTCCGCCGTCGGAAAATACACATAACGTATAATCCTTGTAAAGAGCACCACTAGTCATATAAAACGCAATTGAAAGAGCCACGTTAACCTGGCGCTAAATTCTTTAAATCCTAAATAGTACTTTGCAAAATTGGCCAACGGTGTGTACACGGTCGTCGTTAATTCTTTTATTTTACTTTTTATATATATATTTTTTTAATGCAAAATTAAAAACGAGCACACGTCGTCGGCGTTGGGTAGCAACTTTGTTGTTTTACCATTTTCCTTCCCCCCTTTACTTCTCTCATCTTACTATCTTAAATGAAGTTTCAATAAAATATACAATTTCAAGATATAACAGTTATTCACTTTGTTTCTTCTTCTTCTTCGCTTCTCGCGATGACAGTGGATAGGAGTAGTTACAAAAAAAAAAAAAAAAGAAAGAAAGAGAAAAATTTGTACGCATACGCAGTCTGTACGTGCTTTCAATTTTTATATGCATCTTGCGTGTATTCCCTTCGTCTTTATTTTTTCTTACTTAAATAATTTCATCACGACGGTCGTCGTCACCCATTAAAAAACACATACTCGGACCGTACACACCATGGAGGAATAATTGTATTTTATCATATAACGTCTATAATATTTCAATATTTATCTGTAATAAAAACTGACCTAATAAAAAACACTTCATTCTTTGCTTTTTGGCCTCACTTTTTGATACTAAATTATTAAAGGTAATCGAGAAACGATAGTGACGGGCAGCCGTTAGAGGAGAAATTAAAACAATTCGATTGATTGTACGCTTTAAATAATTAAATAATTAAGTAAGGTGGTCTCCTACTGATAACCCCATTTTTTTTTCCATTCCCTTGCGATTCGCAGTACCGTAATTCTTGTTGCTTTCTCTTGACCCGAGACGAAAGTACCGCTCGAGCCAAGAACATTGTTTGTTCAATTTTCGCGTGTTACGAAAAAAAAAAAAACAGACTATGGCTAACGATACAAAATAAATTACCCATCCTCAGGACCGCGTATATATGTATATATATTGTACTGGGTATTACAGATACTAAAAAAAAAAAGAAAGAAAGAAAAACGATCTCGCAATAAAATGCAAACATTAAATAATAATAGTCTCTAAAATTGGTTACTTCAACATTTCAATGTCTATATGAGGAAAAAATTTGATAATGTTGTTCCTATCTATCCTAGTCGTCTAATACCTTAGATAATATTAATGGGGGTATATCTTTTAAATTTTGTTTTCCCTTAATTCTCGTCGTTAAATATTTATAGTCACTTTATATCGTAGACATTAACAAACTGCGACGTTCAGTGATTAAAAATTAAAAAAAGAAAAACCTTTTTTTTACATCAATCGTACGTCGCTGTAAAGTTTTCAGTTTTTGTCGCGTTGTCGCGGAAACTTTCGTTCGCTCTTAACGTTTACATTATTTTGGTTCGAAAATTTTGTAAAATTTCCACTCGCGGGAAAAGCAAGTTGGCAAATGCTAAATGATAAATGCATAACATGACAGACACGCGTTTCACGTCGAACTGCACCGTACACGTCGTAAGAGGCACCACGACGCACTTTATTCTTCTCTTCCTTCCCCCTTCCTTATATCTCCTCCCTCTCTCTCTCTCTCTCTCTCTCTCTCTCGTTCCCCTCTCTCACAGCGTATAAATATCGTTTCCTTATATTTTGATTAAATTGGAAAATCCTATATATCCGCTACTAACGACCGCACTTACAACTATAATGTAAAAATGACAACACGACTGAGTTGAATCGGTTACAATTACGCTATGCTTAACGTACATGAAAAAAAAATGCTCATCTTTGAATCGCCCGCCAAAAATTGATTCACACTCTCTCACACACACGCACGCACGCACTCACTTTTTGTCCCCCTTTAACTCTACGTTAACGACTTTCGCACGGACGATAATTATAATTTAGTATTTTAATTCCATAGTAAGAGCTAGATTTGATACACGCTTACAAGTTAAATATCTAAAAGTATTCTTGGCCTACGTAAAAGCATCAAACGTAATGTACGTGCTATTATTCTAATCTAAATCGCAATTATGAAAATAGAAGCGCATCGATATAAAAATTGTTTTTCTTCTTCATTAACTAACAATAACCGATAAAATTATCGTCGACGCGTAGGGCGTCTTTCTATATGATATATCGTCCACTCTGTATTCGCCTCTCTTGAATTCTTCCTATGTATTTTCCCCAGTGAGAAAAGTCGTAATCGAGTTAAATAATATAGGCAATAAGAGACGCAAGAAAAAACAAAGATACATTAACGAGAAGACCGCCTGCTTCGGGAGACTTTTCATTCATTTTCTTTTTTACAATTGCCATAGTTCCTTTTTCTTTTTTTCTTATTAATCAGACTTCTTCTAAACTTCGTTGGATCTATTCGCAACGCGAACGTTGCTTTACTATATAATGCAATTAAAAATGAGCAATCTCGTCAAATGACACCTAGAATCTCCATAAATTCAGAAATCGACGTCACGCGTGTTACACTTCGAACTTCAAAATATAAAAAACAGTTAATACTCATAATACTAATAATATTAATAATAATAATAGTAATATTCACTGCCCCATACAAATACAATTGAAAAATCCTATTTAAACAGTACTTTTCCTTAAATACAATAGCAACGCGGTACCCGCGGGGGGGACGCGCAGGGGGTTGAAGGGGGTAGGTCGACGTGCACAGTGCAGCTCATAGCAATCGAAAGAATTACCAGATAACGAGAGAGAAAGAGACACAGAGGAGTGATATTTAAGATGTAAAGAGAAAAAGAAAAATTCCACTTGCTTTTTGCAAAAAGGTTGAGAACTGTATAAGTTGCCTCTCTCTATTCCCTAGCATGTCCCAACCGTTAACGATCGCTCTACTCTCAAAGCTCCTTAAAGTTCAAGTGTAATCCTCCGACTGTGAACTCCTCGGATAAATAATCTCCCCCCACGGTATCCTCTCGCAAGGTCCAATTATTCACAAAAGATTGATCTCGTTCCTTAATCAAAGACCAAGGAGATAAGCCATATCAGGAGTATACACTTGAACTCATCCGACAGATAATAATTTCACAATGCAGCAAAACCTGACAACTTTTCTTTGATATAAAAAAAAAAAAAAACGAATCGATGACTCTCAGTGCACATCGATCGAAAAGCTATCATAGCGCTATACGTATGTGCGATATACGTGTCTCACGTGTGTAATATATTTATATATTTTATATATATATATACTTCGCTTTGTTTCTGTCATATTTTTCTTTTTGTACCGACTAGCACACGTCCTCTCGTTCTCTCGCATACAAGACAGTTCCGTATTACATTGATAAAAATTAATTCTCGTCGCACAACTTAAATAACAAATATCATAAACACACGACGGTTAAAACAAATTATCGTTTATACAAAACCGCATTTGTCGGTCGCCACCGAGATCGCAGAGCTCCCGTGAATATTTAAAAAGAAAAAACCCGATTACAATACAGATTACGTATCCCAGCAGTGTGATGTATATACAGATATATATATATATATATAAGCGACGTGAATAATGCTCGTTGCGACATTAAAAACGAGAGACACATCGATTCCCGGTTATACTCGGGTTTCCAAGGCCGGGATATATTTTATTAGCTTTGCTTTTGCTTTCTTTCTTTGTTTCCCCTCTAATGATAATGATCAACGGTTATAACCAGGGATCATCGGACATCGGAAAGACAGAGCTCCCTTTAACGCAAGAGGACAAACTTCCTGATGGTTGGTTTCTACAGATGCTGCGGGGGCTTTGTTTTGCAAGCTTCACACGAGACTGGACATACTAGGAAATAGAAGTAGGAGATCCTAACTCGTGGAGGATACCGGAGTCTGGCAGTACGGACACTCGCGCTGATTCGGAGCGCACGACGAGCAGACCACGAAGTGGTTGCACGGCGACAGGGTAACGGTGCGATTTTGTTCCTCGCAAGCCATGCACTTTGTTGCCGTTTCCCTGTACAGCACCTGAAACGGCAACATCCGAGCTAGCCAGAACGTTTCCTCGATATCAAGAGAAATTGAGCGTGAGCAACTGACATATATGTATGATCTTTTCATTGTAAACGAGGCCGGTGTCTTTTTTTCTTTCTTATACTTGCATTTAATCGAGGTTCGCGTGTATAATTTTATTAGTGTGTCCTGACAATGGGTGAGGACACTCTCTCTCGCTCTCTCCCTTGATCCTCGCTCTCAATGGCCAACGAATACGAGAGCGAGGATACGTTTTAAAGTAAGAGGCAAGTGCCGTGGACGACACCAGCCGATAATTTCGGATACAATAATTTTTACAGATTTAAATATCCGTTTTGGTCGATAAATGATTATTATTTTTCTATCGGCATTCTTAATTCTTTTATTATTTTTTTTTTTTTTTTTCTGAAGGCTCGTTCATTTGCTCAAAAGTGGCTGGAACATCGCTCGAAGTCCCAGCTGTTCAAGTCCGAGTGACAATATTGCTGTTTTACCTTTTCAATTTCTTCGAGGTCCGAGCGCAGCTGCGACTGTATTGACTTTAAAGTAGATATCGACAATGATCTCAACTCGCTGGTTCTTCTCAGTGTATGGAGATAAGGACCGCCGCTGGATGCTTCGTTCTCGACTCGTAGCGCCTTCACCTGCAGCAGCGCCTGTAAGCAATCCACGCTCTGTGGTACGTTGTACCGTACTGCTTGAACCATTGTATCCACGACACGAAAAATGGGAGGGCTTCGATCTTAATCGAAAATTGTGATAAATATTTTTAAGCGAACGCAGGGCATTTATCGTACTTCAGATTGTACGTGATTAAATGGTGATTACGTGAAATTTATTATACTGCGCGGACATACCTCGTCTCTTTGTTGTTCGGCTATGGACGCCTTGCGCCTAGCTTCTTCGCTTTCCAATTGCCAAGCTTCGCACGCGGCGCGCGCCTGATTTATGCGTTCGTCCCACTTTGCCAGTTGCGCGCGACTGGACGTCAGCTCCTCTCTCAGCCTCTGCACCTGTAACTTATCGTGTAAGGTACGTGACGCACTTGGACATTGTTACGATGGCGAATGAAGGACTCTGTTCCCTTGAACGAAGTTATCCGGGTAGTTAATGTAATAAACAATGCGGCAAGTAACCTCTGAGAGAGATCCCGTGTTGCTTGGACTGATGGAGAACGGATTGACCAATGGAGACGCGGGAAGTGGCTGAGTGCGAGAGGGCGACATTCCTTGATTGGCAAAGTCGAAGAGGCTGCTATTGAAGCCGCTCAGTTTTGAGGCAGAGCTACTCAGTTGAGAGATGTGATTGCTGAATGGATCTGATACTTGGTTCATGAATGGCATCGTCTGGAACAGGAACAATTGTAGCACGTCGGTGACACAATAATTAAGGATAATATCGAGGGATTATGGTTAATTTTCATTTACCGATTCCATCGAATCTTGATGAGAGAATCTGGACCCTGTTAGAAAGCCGGCCGACTGTAATTGCTGCAAAGGACTCGATGTGGATGGCGAAAAATTTGTAAGCACCGAGCGCTCCGCCATTCCCGGTATGTTGACGGGTGCTGAGCTGCCCAGGAGTCCGGAGCTGGCGAGGCCGGCAGATATTGAATTGCTAATAGGTGAATTGGTATCCCTATGAATTGAGTCTACTAAATTTAAAGGGTCGTCTAAGTGTAACTCGTCTAATGCACTTCCTGAAATACAATGAAATCGCGATTAAGGGCTTTGAGCTTTCCAAAAGTGACTGTCAAATAGAGAGGTTGTCGAATTAAAAAACTTATTTCCCTTACCTACTACAGATTCCACAGTATCGTTTGGATAGAATGAACTGGACAGCGGTGAGACTGTACTTGTTAATGAGTGACTGCCTAATGTGCCATTCAAATTGTAAGCTATATAGAGACTCTGTTTCCTCTGTGCTTTTTCAGCCTTTGTCATTAGAGGATCGCTATCAATGGCCATCATTTGTTTTCTAATTTCACTCTGCAAAGAGAATAGACCAAATTAGTCGATGAGTTTATTCGATTAAATGTTTACAGGTAAGTAACATCCTACGTATAGAAAAACTCACAACTTGAATGAGAGACGATGGGTTGTACAGTATGCTTGTGAGTTTCTGCTGCGTAGAGGCTGTAACAGTGCTGCTTGAAATTGTATTATGTAGCTGGGCACCTGGTGCTTTACTGTGTGAACTATTGCTTCCGATGCTGCTAGTACTTGCAGACTCAGACACCTCACCACTCCCATTCTGCAACGTAGCCAACTGATCACAAGAGGCATTACTATAAATTTTCCTTCCATTGTATAATTCGAATATTTTGATGAATGAGATGAATATATTAGGTAATTATCAATTTTTCTTTCTTGATGATTCATGAATGGCGCGCTAACAATTATGATTCACACATAATCTAAAGACTTACGCTGCTATCGCTGAGTGGCTTGTCCTTCTCGTGGCTTCGTTTGTCAGGTGGTAAAGCGTTGCTGAGTAAATCCGCCAGATTTGTTCCACATTCTATAGGTACTGCCATGTCCCTCGCCAGGCTCATTTCTTCTGTTGGCAACACTGCTCCATCAGCACACCATACCAAGGTCGGAATATATATATATCAATTTTGAAAAGCAATTTTGATTGACTATGTTTTACCGGTTACAAAGTCTCCTAAGAGATTCTACGAAAGCAGGCCGAAAGTCTTTGACGTTAGATGAGCGCGATTGCGACCAAATGCGTTTAAAATTAACAAACAAATAACTCTTACTGATCTAGCGATGCATCGTAAATAAACTATTATGTAATGTTAGTGATATGCCGATTGCAAAATGGATTTAGTTTCTGTTATTATTAAGCATACAATGAAAAGTTCAGTATCTAAGCAATTCCATGTACTTCAAATATTACGCAGTGCCACTTCGCATCTGCGAGACATCCAACTTTTCATAAATAACAAATCAAGACATTAATATAACTTTCATTAACTAAAGTCGTATCTCCTTTTAAATGTAACATTTATACCAAGACACTAAACCCTTAAGCCAAGTAATGTTAAGGAGTACTGCGGACTTAAGAAATGCAGCATCAATTTTAGTATTCATTAGAAAACATTCACCGAAGCTAATACTTAAGTATTCTTAACAGCGATATCATAAGTCCCACAGAAACTTTCATCGGTTGGACTTGATTTAGTGCTTAAATAAAAAAAAAGAGAGATAGAAATACAAACAGAAGAAAAATAGGAAGAAAGAAAAATCTGATACGCTACTCCCCGACCCCTCCCCTCCATCAAGGTACATTCCCCTCGTTGAATTTGCAATTGCAACGACCAAAGTGACATCGTTAGCGATACGACGAGCTCCCAATAGAGAATGCCGTGATTTCTTAAGCTCACAGTTATATATAATGACAGTTTTACGTACGATTGATGAGGGTACACTCACGGTCAACATGCGCGAACGCGCAGAAGACGCCGCGCGGGCAATAGCCAGCTTGCTGAACGTCATTGCACTTGGTCGACTTGTAAATCTCCGGATGAAACTGTTGTTCGGTGCGAGTGTGACAGTAGGTGCAGGCATCGCCCTGTTCGCAGTTGCCAGGTTCGCCCCATTCCTCGCCGTGCTTAACATTGGGACAGGGCGTGGAGCTGAAAGCAAGAGAGAAAAAAAAGTCGTCCTAATGAAAGATCCATTAACGCTAGTTAAAACGTGGCGTCAGAAAACGTAGGCGTTTCTGAGCGACGTTCTACTTTCTATTGTAAGAAACTTATACAACCTGACACACAATAGGTGAAAACTAATGGAGAAAGAACCGGCTTTATAGAAATTAACGTGTACCAGAGAAAAAGCCACACGATTCCACCGTTCGTCCTATATCCAATAGACTGTTACGGTTAATCAAAGAGTATTACTATAATAATCACCGGTATTTGTATTTACGCGGACTGCGTCTTTTGTCTTTGCTGTTGTGATACTGCGGACAGGCATATCCTTGACGGCAGAGTCTCGGCGGTCTTTTACACGGTTCGGTTTTATAATTACTCAGCACGTAATTGGTGTCCTGCCACTTAGGATCCTCGTTCATGAGATTACGCTCCTTGTCGAGGATATTCGGTCCATTGGACGACGAGTTCGGATCGGAATCTGGATTCTCCAATGCCTGTATCTCCTTGATGTCGTAAACAGGCGGACGAAGATCATGATTGCCATGTGCGAACGCACAGTGCGGACCGTTCTTCACGCAGAAGCCACGTGTATCCGTATCGTGTACGCACATGCAGGTCTTGTAGTAACGCAGATGGTAGCGTCTCTCGGTATCACCGGCAGTGCGATGAAGAAAAGGACATCTGAAAGTGACAAAAAAAAAAAAAAAGAAGAAATTAGAAGCGATCGTAACCAAGGATCTTGACTCGCTGCTGATTAAAGTATCGGACAACTTTTTTCTTCCCGTCGGACACGGCTTACGGAGCACTGTTTCACGTACAATTAAGTAATTATACGCATGCATCGACGACGCGCTACTTTAATTGCAACATTTCTCGAGACATGCCTGCTCGCAGCCGTGTAGCTATGCCGCGGTTCAAGTCCTTCCACCACGCAAGTTCCTGTTTCTTGTGCAATCCGAACGCGACGCGATAACCGTTAACGTAAATAATTGCTTTTGCTGATACAAATACTTTCTTAGAAATTATCCGATGAAATCAAATATAAATACAAGTACACGCAAGGCACAGTTGCAGGTTACGAGGATAATTTGTATTAGAAGAAAAAAAGTAACGAAGATAATGATATTAAATGTTATACACAGTGAACAACGAAAATATTCAAAACGCCTTAATAGTTTGCATTCGGATGCATTCTTTGAGAAATAGATTTTTAGAAAAATTATATCAAGAATCGAGTCCTCATTAAGTACTTGTAATGCTCATTTTGGTAAATAAAAATTTTTCACATTAATTTTTCCTTCACGTTTGGTCAATACCGACGGCATCGAAATGCCAGTTATTAGGATCTTTGCAATACTTTCGTTACTCGCTTTACAGATATCGAGGAAGTACCAGCGTTAAACGGGCGCGATGCGAAACTGTGAATTAGTACTAAATTAAATTCAAACAAAGAAATTTGGATTTACGTATACCGCTGGAATATTGTACAATGGTAGCAAGCCGAGTGTATATCCTTACAAAATTTGTATCGCCTCGAGAATTCGATAATGTCGACAAAAAGACAGGAGAGTCTGGGTTCATTCAGCGAAAGATAAAACGTATCGAGGACAAAGAACTCGTTCTGTACGCATTCTACCAAAGAGCCATCTGTCGATCGCATTTTACATCGATACGGTACGCACGAAAAATAATAACGAAATTGGGTTCGCGTCATAACATTACGTAAGCTGTTTAATAAAGGTAAATATATATAAGCCACTGCGTCGTGAACGACGGCAGTTACTGTTCCCAAAAAAAAAAAGAAAAAAAAATGAAACGGAATTTTTTTTTCAATAAAATCCATAAAGCTCCTTTATTAAAAAACAATAAGAAATATCCGTTGCGAACGATTTCGATAAATCAGGCGATCGTTAGAATATATTTGCACGACACGCGAAAACAAAGGAAACCTCATGATTCTTTGTTGCCGTCGTACCGAGTGAGAGAAAATCAATATCAGCCGGCTCCTTTGTTTGAAGGCCCGCGGCGCAGTACATTTTGGAGGGAAAATCGTGGCCGACCAAGAACTCCCAGATACTCGGTCACGTATTTCACTTTTTTTTTTTTTTTCGTGAAAATAAGACAAAAATGTAAATGTGGACGCCATTGACAATCTACGAGCGATAAGACAATTTTTTAACAAGAATCTAAGCGATGAGAGATAACGATCGCTCTTTCGCTTATCGTAATTGCAGGAGTAACAGAGTGCACGTTACATTATGTAAATTTAAATATTGCCACAGTCAAGGTTTCGCGGATGGATTAAAATATTGTATGTACTTGAATAACCTATTTAACTTGTCACGAAGGGGAAAAAAAAAAAAAAGAGAAACAGTTCACAGTCAGGTGAAGTGTGTCGTTGGCATTATCTTTGATAGAAGCTGCAGTTTTCAAATCGCCCGCGCAAATCTTTATTATGCAATGGCGTGACGTAATTGACTGTTGCACCAAAGGGGGCAGGGAACGTTAAGTCACGCTGCGATTATCAACTATATGTTTCATGACGAGGAGGAACAACAACAGGTGCCAACACAAATGTAAAGAGGCGACGATGAAACCATTTCAAGATATATAACACCGCCAATGGCGCAGACCTTGTTTTATGGATGGCGAATGTCAACTTTCTACGAAGCGATAAAAAGAGGGAAATAATGAGAAAAAAAAAAGAAGGATTTCAAAAGAAAAGGAAGAGCCTCTAGCAAGTACCTACGGGTCGTCCGGCATTCGCGTGGATAGCTTATGCAATATGCTTTGGAAAAGTGAAGTGAAAGAGCGGCAAACGAATTAACGTGAACGCATGTTGAGCACATTAGCCTTTTTGTCCGTAGCAAAAATTCCGTGAATGACCTAAAATCGGATCCATTCAATGTGTACGTTTATTGCTGGGCATGACGTAATAAACACGGGCGGGTGGCCAATTTTATTTGAAAGAAAAAAGATAATGGACGTATACTGGGGATTATTTTGATAGACCGTCAAATATTATCATTTGTATAAAGCCATTAACGCTATCCGATAGACAAAGAACTTTCACGTATTCCACGAAATTGATTGGACAAAGGAAACTTTTCCACAAAGCGTCTAATATTTGTGTTGTATTCTGTAATATCGTCATAGATAATTTTTTCTTTTTTTTTACTCAGCTCATTCATATTCTCATTTCATTAGTCATAAATATTATACACGCTTTGGTTATGTTATGTGAGAACGTACGTTCAACGACACAAAGAAAGGAGATTTTCCCTCGGCGCGCCAGAGTAATCGCAGCCATGGCGCCGTTTTATAACAGTTTCCCGCAATTTTCGCCACGCAAACGACTCGCGGCTCAGTCAAAACAGAAAAATTCTCGCGACGCTCGATCCTTTTTCACGCCATCTTTATTAATCGTGACACAAATATATAGGTGAACCATGTATAAAAAAAAATGCAGATAAAGAGCACAGGGCACAAAGAAAAGAACGTCAATGAAGTAACTGCGAAAGCTGTCACAACGAATGATGTAAACAGTAACATCTCAATGAAGCTAATCACGAGATCAAAACAAAGTTACGTCCTAATATCCAACCAGCGTCGTTCTGACATATACAGACAGAAGGAGGCGACGTGACGCTACATGTCAAATAAAATGCATGAATCAAAAACAATGATACAGTCCGAGACACCGAGGCGCGAGAGCGTCTTAACGGAACTAATAAGAAAAATTCTACTCACTCATCTCCATCCGGACAAATACCGGTAGTCTCGTCGTATTTTGTGCAATAATTGTCGGCACTGTAGTTGAAGGTGCGGTCTCTTTTGCGTACGGGTCTCCGTCTCCGTTGGTTCATAAAATGCCAGTTGAAGCACGTGAAGGGCCGATGCTGGGTGCACTTGCGCTGTATAAAGAGGGGACATTGTTCGACGCGAAATTCCTTCAAGTATCTGGAATGCGAATCCACAGAGCTACACATTATTTCGTGGCGTTTATCGCGGTAGCGACGGTGCTACCCGCGGACTCCGCGATTTCTCTCCTCTCTCCTCTCCCTCTCTCTCTCTTTTTCTCTCGGCCTGAGGGCTCTCCACTCCACTGGCACTGGTTTTATATCGTTCACGTAGCAGGCAGCCGGCGAGCGCTACTTACGTGTAATGATTCGCCTTTTCCGCCTGAGCTGTCAACAAAGGTTTAGAGTCGGACTTCATCTTGGATAACGCGACGCGACGCGACGCGGCGCAACGTAACACAACTCAACGTACACGCTTCCTTCCTCCCCACCCAAAAATCTTCTTTCACGTCACCTCCTTATTCGCCTCTCACTCGCACCCTCTCACTCACGATATATACACCCCTTTATCTTTACAAAATTTACCTTCCTTCTCGCACACGTTACCACCGAATACTTCTTTTGCCGTCCGACCGAACGCTCTCCAGCTCTGGCATCGAACAGCCAATCGGAAGAGCACAGTGCGCACGGCGCAGTAGGCGTAATACACTTCTCGTTCAGCCAATCCCTGATCTCCTTTTAGATCACGTGACGAGCCCGTTTTCAAGGTCATCGATGTTTTGGTCCACGACGTAAACACGCATCGTCACACTGACAAAACCTTACGGTATCCAATGTTGCTACTGTTACCCCGCCTATGAGAACTGTATCGTTTTTATCTGACTACCGAGCGCCGTCGCCGCGGCTGCTGCTGCTGCTGCTACTGAAGTCATACGAGCTGTCGTCACTTATTCCTGACCTAATGCTTTATTTTTGTTCGTATCGTTTAACACCAATACCGCTGCTTTCACTTGGCAACTTGAAAATCCTCCAATCGATGTTCTCCTGCGGAGTATCTTGATTCAGCTACTCAGTCCCGGACGATGCTCGTTGACTGCACCTTCTCCTCCTTCGGCAACGTTTAACTTAGCCTCTGCGAAAATCTTTTTTGCATTCTTTCTCGGTCTCTCTCGGTACCGGAGTAATTTTTAGATCGGCGCTTCAACCGTAAATCTTGGCGCTCCTCCGGCTTTCCCGCCTTTCGTTAATCGTCTTGTGTCTCGGGTGCGTTCGGTTTTTCTTTATCATCAATGGGAACGACGTACAACCGGCATTTTAAGTTCTCTTTGTTATTCATCAGCTACGACGGGAAGGACAAACTTTGGTATTTATAATAATTAAAATTGTACTTATACATTCAAGTATCCAGATTCGTGCTTCCTCCTAATTTGCGATTCATGCAGGATCTTCCAGTCTTATCAAGTACCATATGTAAACCATGGTAAATCCTGGTGTAAGCACATCACAATGCACCCGATGACTTGGATACACAGTAAAACGTAATTTCTACATAACAATACAGTCTGTTACAACATTTGTCTGTATCATTTATAAATACTCACTGACAAGTCACTTTTAAGTCGAATATCAACAGGACTTTGACAGAAAAGATAAACTACAACTGCTGGAACGTCACCACTTGTGTTTGTGCCAAGGAAAGTAGTACAAGACGTATTAGGATAAGCACTACGCAAAAGGGATTGAGAATGTTACTAGACGGGATAATATGTACCAGGCATTAATACCTAGCATGATAATCCAACAGGACTGCATATCTTCTCTGCCATTAGAAAGCACAACACAGCAACATCGTTTAACATTGGCTCCCGCGAGAACCCACGTTTCTTATACTTCTTTTTTTCACTTTCTTTCTGCCTCGTTGCTGCTCGATCTACGTGAAAATTCTTCAAATACCGTTGCCGGCGCGCATCGCTGGACCGCGATACCTGAGAAGTCGGGTCGTCCTCGAACTCGACAACGAGACACCCTGATACCCGCTCTTTATTAGCGTCTCGGCGCGACGCCAAATACACCGACTCTCCCGAGTGTCCGTCGCGTCGCACTTGCTCCCGTAATGATTTTATAAAATGGGCGCTCTGAGAACTCGGCGAAGTATTGCCGGCACAATACTCGCATGCGCGATTATGCGAATCAGGCTTTAGGAAGATGTCGGCCAATCGGCGACGTCTGCCAGCGGCCCCAGATACGCTGTTTTTATCACCTTGAAATGTCTGTTTCTCGAACCTGCCGCAAAAACATGCGTGGCGCTGTTATTTGCTGCGCAAAATTATAACGCTTGAAAATCGCCGTATAAGTCCGCAAGGCGCTGGCGTCGATTCACGATGACAGTTTGGCTGCGAATTATGAAATTTAAAATACGATCTTTGCTTGGATATAACGTACGCATGGATTTTTCGTTCTTTACTCTTTCTTTTATCACATTCATGTTTAATGTGTACAAAACGTAAGTAATTAAATACAATAGTACAACGCAACGTACAGTGGCTTCTTTTTTTTTTTTACGTGAAGATGTGCACGGATCAATGAGGCGTCCTGTTTATGTCTGTAATAAAGTATAATAAATATTACTATGCGTAACCGAGACTTTCTTCTCGCTATGAAATACGATCACGTCGTTGCTACTGTTTTTATCGTATTGTTATTCATGTATTATGCTAGCATGGGAGGTGCTTATGCTGTTACTTGAATAAGATAATTAAAGGAAGTTCAGCGAGGATCTTCTCTTTACGTTCTCAAGTCGCAGAGAAGAGTAGAATTAACGATAATTTTTAAAATTTTTAATCAAATACTTTAGTCCACGACTCAGTACTGGTATTGCAGATATACAATTGATTTGTGAGATTTTAAATGAATACCAAAGCTGTGGTGCGAAATTAGGGTAACACAAAAAGTAAGTTGCACATTGTTAAAAATCAAAATAAGTATGCCACGTCTTTGCTTTATATGAAAATAATATTCGTATCTGTTTCCTCAAACTGGGACTAAATAATCTGAATTTCGTGGGTTTGTCTACGACAATTTCATCCCCTTGAGAGTCTTTCGCCTCGCAAATTCCACAGGAAATTACTGACAGTTGTATTTCCATTTCGCGCTTTGTCAAATCCAACAGGAAAATACAGGTCAGAAAAAAGCGCTAAATTCCAACGTTCTATATTAGAAATCTACTAGCGCTATTGAATAGCCCTTAAATTGAAACTTGTGAACGTCAAATATAATTGGGTAATCCCCGAAGCGATAACGTCCCGGTAATACTTCATTGTTTATGATACTAAAAATAAAAAAAATACAACCCATCATTCTCGAAAATTTCACGAAACAATGCGACCGACGCCGAAAACTGTAATTATCAATAATAACCAGTAATTAATAATTACAGGACGTTAACGCTTCTACGTGTATGGACTGATTGGTACAATAATGAGCGGAGTTTAAAATAAAGAAAAATAAAAGAAATCTAATGTAAAACGGTAATCCAAGTATCTAGAACAATAATTCTTATGCCAGAGTACATGAATTGATATCATATAATGTAATATTTACGATACCAAAGTTATTATACCTATGGATCTATAATCTATAATGTAATTTAATATTTGATTCAACGGCTCTTTCTCTCTTTCTCTTTTTGACACTCGTACATCAGTTCTTTCTTTCTATTCCACACTCACTCCTGCACTCACTCACGTTCTCTAAAATTGATCTTTACATATCTAATAATTAAATCCTGCTTGCTGTCAAGCCCGTTTAAATACTTTTCATTTCATTTATCTTCATTGGTAATAAAATTGATCTATTCAAACGCAGTCGTTGGATAACGGCTATCACTTATTCTGGCTTGTGTCAAGATGGACGTTATTTAAATTCCTAGTTCGTAAGGGTGTTACTCTCTGGATGGAATAATCGCGTGGATTTGTAATTAATGTCGTAATGCTTTGTGATCTAGAAGAAGATTATCATAGAGAATGCTCAGAGAGCAATAGTAGTGTAGGGCTATTGTATATATGGTATATAGGATCCTGATCTAGGAATACTATGAGAAATCATTACACTCAGGTAGTATCAGGCTGACAGCAAACGGAAACGATCGACGAGGGCAGTTTGTTCTAATAAATTGGAAAAAAGTTACTTAATATTAGGAATGTATCCAAGCAGCAGTAATTGCGTCATTATTTTTTCATACGTTATATCGTTACTATTTCAATGACAGTACGTTTTTTTTTTTTTAATTACGCTCCTACAGATATAATGCCTATCGCGCCGCAATCTATTTCCATGCCAGAAAAATACTTTTCTAAATGATCCATCGTTTTTTTTTTCTTTCTTTAACGCTTAGTAATCTCGTGCATTGCGCATTTGTATTACCGATATTCCTTTCTCGAACATCGAAATAGAGATTGTGATTGATACTCTAGTAAAGAGACGAAGTGACAGATTCCAGTGGGACTTGAAGCAAGTACCATTTGGATCTGGGAACAAGTTTTTATATTTATAGACTATCCCTATAATCTTTACGTTTCACGAGGCATTAAGATCGATTGGAAATATTAGCCATTTCTTGAATAATAGTAGGTAATAGACACACACTGGTTTTTTTTAAATTCATCATACATTGTGAATTCGTCTAAAATCATCACTGGATCATTCTGAATTACGAATCACGCTAACGCTAACTATAGTGTTTGTATTACTTCAAAATTCTTGGCTTACTCTTCCTTTTCTTCTTCATTGTTCATTGTGCTCTATCTACAGTATGTTAATGACATCGTTATTATTTAGGGTATAATATTATAGGACTAATTCGCAGGACTCCTCTGTTATTATGTATGAAGAATTTTGTAGCGTATCCAAATATTGATAAATTTAATATCAATTGAATGTCAGAGCGAAGTGTCTTTGAGAAAATTTCAAAAATTTCTTCCATTGTGTAAATGTCAATTCGATCAGGATCTACTTTGACTTTTTGAAACAGCGAAACATGGAGAAAATAGATAAAAGAGAGCAGTGTCTTTCGTTATCATTTTTGAATGATCCTATTCATTGTAACGATCAATATTAATATTAATAAGGAAGTATAGTATAGCATGTATGCGCGTGTGTATGTCTCTACGTGTCTTTTTAAAGTGCCGTAAAATTAATAAATATTATCTCGTATATATACCTCAATATATAATTATCTATCTATATACATTTATCCATTTTTCCTTTTTTTTTTCAAATCGATGCGAATTTTACTGTATGTAATTAATAGAGTAGCGCAGTAACTCATTCGTTAGTGGTAAGCAGGTCAGAAGACCTTAATTCCTCGAACATTCTTTCTTTCTCTTTCCCTTTTAGCATAGTCATTGTTCGATTACGTTTATCTTGTTATTAGCGTTTACAATTGCGCAATTACAACGGACACCCTAGTCTTTCCAATGAGCTTCCGATATTGTGCGAACACGCGTAGCACCGTCTACACTAAAAAACTTTATAGACCAAATTGGCGATAATGTAAAAACAATGCTGATAGAACGATCATAAATTCGCAGTTGGAATTTAATAAAAAATAATAATGGGCTGTTTACAACACATGTCCTTGAACGTGGGCACTAAGTCCTTCTGTTCCGATCTTTAATGCACAAAGTGTCATGTGTAAAATATTCCACATGCATTATTCAATTTCCGTTGACCGTTGAATTACATCCAATGACTGGTTGGATATCTCATACGTAAAGAGCAGGTAGTTGATATTATTTAAAATGATACTGGGAATGTCGATAGAATTTTCAGAAAAGGAAAGAAAAAACAAAAGAAGGCCAGGACATCCTCACGGCACTCTGGCTGTTTCTATTGCGTCTGGGTGAGATGCGCGCGAGAATGCGTCTCGAGCGATGATTACAAGTTGCTGCTGAGCTTCAAAGAGAGTGCAGAAGAAGAAAACTAGAATCCTCTAAAGATTCTAGTCCCGTTATTTGACATTTTTCAACTTACTAAGCGACACTAAAATTCGCTTCCTCGTTGCAACAGCAGCCGAGGAGACTCAGTCGTCCTGGTGACAATTAAAAGGATAAAAATCTAGAATCTCTGTCCTCGCGTTCGGTCGCCGTCGTCTCTCGATTTCCGTCTGATTAAGAAGTACGCCTTAAGGCGTATCGTCCATCCTAATGTAGCGAGGACGCGCTCGTTAATCTAAAAAAAAGGGACAAACCCCTAACGATTGCCGATCTTACATATTGGATAAAAACGAAGCGAGACTCCGAAACGGCATAGCGTCAATTTATACGGTGGTGCCGTACGTACTGAACATTACTCTGGTGGTGTCGGTGTCCAGGGTGACATCCTCGGGAGACGCTAGATCAACCTTTATTGAGCCGGAATTGTTTCTTCTTCGTGCCATTCCGCCGCCCCAATTTGACAAGGTCCAGTGGTACGTTTCACCGGTTTCCTTCTCGTCGCTTCCGATTTCTTGAGCCTCTGCGTCCTTGTCCAACCTGGTCTCGATGGAGACCGAAGACTGCGAAGCGACAGAGTCAAAACTCGAGTCGCCACCACCTCTGTAACGACTGACACTCTCCGTCGCCATTTCCCCAGGTGATTCCTCGATGGCTCTTAGAATGTTCTGACAGATCTCCGAGTCCAATGGGATAGGTTCCTCGGAGTCACGGTTATGAATGGTTACGGCAATGTGGGCAGGATGTGGAATAGGAAGTGGAATAAGTAGTTTCTCAGCGCTGTAGGGACGCATCTGTCGCTTCCAGGGTTGCCAGCGCGTCTCACCCGTACCGTTCGATGACATAGTGCGTCGTCTTATTCGCGTTGACGTCAATAGACCACCGGTGTCACTGGAAAAATTATAAAAATGTGATCGCATGCTTCTCTGGATAAAATTTATTGCTTTTAATCAATAAAGTCTACTTTACCATCGCTTATCGGATTTTCTGCTGTTACTCGGCTGTTTGGCTCGTGGATTGAAAGCGGAAACCTCCAGATAAGGACTGTGAACTTGAATATTTCCACGCGGAGCGTAAACAGCACCGAGTAAGTCAGGTCCGTTGGTGCCACCGAGTTCAGTACTGTGCACCATATCCGTATAACGTGACAAGTCGACACCAGGATGCGGCTCAAGTTTAAACTTCGTATCGGTATCGTCGAGAGGCTGCAGAAAATCCAAACTAAAGATGTCGGCATACATAAGACCAGCCAGTCCGGCCCAATCGCCAACACCCAATCCTTTGTTTTCCCAAAAGTCCTCTTCGCTTCCGGCTAGACGCGCAAAGACATGAGTAGGATACAGGCGCTCCAGCATTAGGGCTCCTTGCTGTATGACAACCTGAAAGAACGTTCCAGAAAGTGTTTGAGTATCGTACATCCACTCTGTCAGGGTATAACGATAGGAATGATGGAACTACCTTAAGGTTAAAGGTCGTCAGTTTTATTTTACTTCTGACAACTACACCTAACCCAGTCTGCAGGTCCCTTCTACGACGATCCAGCTTCTCGTGCAAAACTGTAACCAGGTCGCGAGCCTCTTTCTCGAGGGCTCTGTAAGGATCCTTTGTCTTTGCGAGACTCGCGGAGAAAGGTCCGAAGCAGGCTTCCACAAATTGCGTAAAATCTCGTTGCGGTTGCGTTATCAACCTTTCAGTTTCTTGTTGGAAGGCAAGAAGCTCGTCTAATTCAAGCTTGGCCTCGAACGCAGCCAGAGCTTGTTCCGGTCTTATCTGATAGAAGAGAAATTAATGCATCGCCGGAAGTTCCTTGTACAAATTTAATACCTGGAGAAATTGTATTTACCTGGTAATAGTAATCGGAAGCCAAACCCGGTCCAGCTATTCTCTTAACGACGAAACTGTCGCTAGCTGGTATTCTGCCCCTGCTCTTTATCACCAGATGGAACATGGCCGCATCCCACACTACTCTGATCCAGTAACGTATCACGGCAATTGTGAGTATCGTTATGGATATGATGGGACATATTACAAAAGCGACGATTAAAGCTGCTACAGGTTGTAGACAACCCTGAGCTCCTATGTTCCATATCAACGCCTCCATCACGACCAGATAACGATTTCTGCTTGACTCTGGACTGTCCAGATCCATAATGAGACCCATAAACATATGAAGAGCCAGTGTGACTAATGGCATCCTAAAGAAAAGAAAGTTTGTCAGTGCGAAAACCCAAATATTAAATAAAAATAAATATATTAATACTGTTATCTACCACATAATTGCTGTTAATGCAATCACAAGGGATCCAAAGCTGGCAACGACACAGACTATGGGAAAGATGAATAATATGACAAGTGTACCCAGGAGTCCCTTTACTCCATAGTTCCATAATCTATTCATGTGCCTCGTCATTCCCTTTCCAATAAAGCCTAAAATATTCAAGCACGTTAAAAAAAGCCGTAGTAACAAATCAACGAATTACCAGAATTCACCAGATTACTCACCCGTATCCGGTTCTGTCTCGAAGTGCGTCCTGCTTTTGCTAATATGTCGCCAAAGAGCTACTAGCCGTGAACAAAGCGTGGGTGTCTGAGAAGATTTTCGTGGGAAGAGAGTTCCGTTAAGCTGACTGAGCTCCAGATCTGGTGTGAATGGCTGTACGAGGAGTAGAGCTCTCAGAGACACAGGACTACACCAGGGTACTGCCACACCGAGTAAGAACATGGCATTCCAGGTCCAACACCATGTTCTTGCTATGTAATTTATCCAGCGCCACATCGGCCACCTTTGTCAGTAATACAATTATCAGTATAAATGAAAAAGATAAGGAATAATAAAAAATATATACATGCACGTTCATTTACCTAGTCGTGGTAGTGTGCACCACTTCTCGCTCCACCAGGAACACCGGCTGACTAGGATCTGCGCGTGGCGTGGTAATGGATGTCGGTGTATTGCTGAGTACAGTTGGTATGATTTCCGATTGTCCTTGAAAGCTGCGTCTGACGATCCAATTTCTCGGTAACCAAATTTGCGTGGGCCACTGAAAGCTCCTGGTGGGTGTCTTGACCTTGCGCAGTTCCTTCAGGAGTACCGGTTCTCGCTGGAAACAAGCGATCGTTTCATAGCCTGATCTTCCGAACGAAAGGTACACACGATGGAAACCAAAGACAGTACCTCTTTCATGAAGGTTAAATCACGATAGAGGAAATAGACAGTCTGCTGAAGATTCTGATGACTGCATAGTGCCAGGGCCTCCTCGTGGGCGCTCCATTCGCATTCCTCGATGAAGTTGGCCTCAGCCTCGCGCATTCGATCGCGCATCCACGGCCGTATACGCGAAAGAACCGGATGTTCCTTTTCCATGCGCGAGCGTAAAGAATCTTTGGTCTGCGTCAACTTTCTCTGTACGTTTTCCACGGCCCTGTGCATCAGGACGACGGACTGTGCCTGCTGCACCAAGAGCTGCGCTATTCCCTCGCCCAGGGCGAGTATGTCGGGATGAGAAAGAATACTGGAGTACACTCGCTGAAGATACTCCCGCATCACAGCCTCGTTTACTTCCTGTGACCACGTAAGAAACCAATTGACTTCACCACTTCCGGATGTCCCGCTTAAAGGACGCTCGCTGCAACGTATTCTCTACTAACCCGTTCAATTTCCTCGTCCGGTTTCTTCTGCGCCCTCAATTCCGAGATAAGCCGCTCTCGGAAATGAAGGAACCAGCCTCTAGTCTCTCTCTCCAATATGGCGACGAGCGTCGGCAGTGCCTTCCTGATGATATCCCTGCTGAAGAGCCTGAGATCAACAGCCGCACCGCTGGGCGTACCAAAAACAAAGGGAACTGGCACTGGTAGAAGCTGCGAGGATTCTCGTTCAACCTCAAACTTCTCCATGGCAGCTCGACGAAGTTGTCTTCTCACAAAGCCGCAGAGCAACTCCAAGGAGTCTTCGTATTCCGGCTAAAATATGGTAATACGTATTATACGAACGCCACGTACATTATGGCGCGTTCACACATACCCTGCACACCAATTCCGCAACAAGATAGCGACAACGTTCCTCTCGAATTTTTGCGTCCAAGTTCTGTGCCTGCAGCGACGGCACGCCTATGATAATATCTGCAAGAAACGATACCCGGTGTCTAAATAAATCGTCGTAAGAGAAATACAATTATCAATCGTTGATATAATTACCAAGAAGTCTCAGTAGACCCGTCAACAGAGCTCTGAGAGACTGGGACACGCTGAAGCAATGTGAAACCAGTCGTGCCCTGGCAGTCACCACGAGGAACCTGGTCGCCAGGGCAAGATCCCTCAGGAGTGCTTCGTACCTCCTATCCCGTCCCCGTTGCAAAAGGGCACTCAATCTCCATCGATGTGTCTGACCCGCAAAGTTAATAGAGTCTACCTCGAATTCCCTGTAAAACAATCTTTTAGTATACCTAAATATTATAAACCCTAAGATATATCCTGTATATCTAAATACAGGGTGTACCATTATAATCCTTGGAATATTCATTAGATACATTTTTTTTTATTGATCGTCCGGACGACCTGGTACACCCTGTACGGTAATGAGGTATGGTTCACTTGTAGTTTGAATGAAGAAAAAAGAATATACAAAAGTAACGTTCTTTCACGTGGCAATATAAATATATAATAAAATAATAGACAATTAACCATAGAGAGACTATTTACTACTTTGTTATAACGCATTAAATAGTCCCTTTCTAAATAGTACTCTACAGGGATTACTATTCGCATCTAATTGTGAAACCACTATCCTCTTATATTATACTATAGAGAACTAAAGTGACATACACACGTGCATATATATAGACCAGGATCCCTTGGAGCTTAGGAATTACGTGAAGTTACACACTATATTAAAGGTACGTTTAACCTAGTGCATCCACACCATACTCGACCATCCCGGAGCACGAAGACGTATATTAACAATGCAAAGAGCGCATGCTAGAATCAATATTAAACTCCAATTTTGCAGCCAGGGCACATGGAAGATTTGATTATAGGTTGATCAATTTTTTTTTCTTTTCTTATT
Organism: Trachelus iudaicus; assembly: GCA_030142595.1. Lineage (NCBI taxonomy): Eukaryota > Metazoa > Arthropoda > Insecta > Hymenoptera > Cephidae > Trachelus > Trachelus iudaicus. Next base: position 144,249 of record JARQTH010000358.1, on the reverse strand, counting down.
GTGCCAAAGAGTTAAGGATATGTAGAAAGTAACATATGTACATTTGATTGTGGGGGTGGGGTTCCACAGTAAGCAAGGTGGTCTGGATCAGGGTGACATTTAATTATCAATTGATCGACACTTAATTAATCAATAGGTGTTTATAATATGGAGTTTCGTGATTCGATGGACGTACCCGCATCTCCGAATGCTCTCCAACTGAGTGGCATTCAGCTTCTTCGGCTTTCCATACTTATCCTTGTGCAAGCTTTACAGAAATCGTCACAAAAGAGTATCAGACATCGCCCTTACAAATAGTATGAGAGAAAACGAGGTCATCCCGCGCTCATCGCTAACCGAAAGAATTGGCTTGTTCCATTTTTTATTAAAGAAATTGTACGACCGTCGGTGCTAGACACTATAGAGATCTAGAACCTGAAGGATAGATAGTATTATAATAAAAAAAATTAAAAAATCAGGTTTCTTTTACAGTACTAGAGAAAACCGGATCACTAGGTACTAGGCTACCGCACGAGGATGATCTACGTATTAAATAAGCATCGTGGCCGTTACGTCTAGCTAACCAAAAATGATATGTAGAAGATATAATCGATAAAGATGATACACCAGGTGTCTCTACCCGTCACGCGACACGTGGCAAAGCTCACCCTCGTTCCCGTATGCTTTCCAGTTGCTTATTAGTGAGCCTCCTAGGTTCGCCCTTACTATCCACCGCGACAGCATCGAGCTCGTCGAAGCTAGGAGCAACGAACAGGTCCCTCAGGTGATGCTTCTTCCTGGCCAGGGTGTCCTCGCCGTCCGTGCACGTTGACAGAGGCGGCGGCAGGACAATTGGGAATGTTCTCCAGTGGTAGAGAAACTGCTGTGCGACTTCCTTGATATTGTGGACAAGTGACTCCACTTCCGCCGGTGCACCTCGTAGATGAGACGTGTCGAACTCCACCGGCTCTTTCTGAGGGCGTTAAAGAGAGACAAAATATTAGGTGTTGGAATTAATTGCGTAGCGTTCACAAGAGGCTCGTCGTATTTTAGTGGAAGTGTACAGTGAGCGTGCTCTAGCTGAGCAAACGTGTCGGAAGTGGTTTGCACGTTTTAAAGCTGGTGATTTCGACTTGGATGACAAGGAGCGACCTGGTCAGCCAAAAATATTTGAAGATAATGATTCGGAGGCACTGCTCAATGAAGACTGAAGTCAAACGCTTAAAGAATTGTCTACGTCATTGGGAGTTGACTTATCAACAGTAGGAAAACGTCTTAAAAGTTTTGGCATGATCCAGAAGGAAGGACATTGGGTCCCACATGAATTGAAAGCAAGGGATCTTGAGAGACGTCTTGTCACGTGAGAAATGCTGCTTCGACGGCAGAAAAGAAAGGTATTTTTACATCGAATTGTTACCGGCGGCGAAAAGTGGATCCATTATGACAATCCGAAGCGCAGAAAGTCATGGGTTAAGCCCGGCGAACCATCAACATCAGTGGGACTGCCCAATATCCATGGGTCAAAGCTCATGCTATGTATTTGGTGGGATCAGAGGGGTGTCATTCATTACGAACTGCTAAAACCGCACGAAACCGTAACTGGGGATCTCTACCGACGGCAACTGATGCGCTTGAGGAAAAACGGTCGGAGTACTCCGAAAGACACGAAAAAGTCATTTTGCTGCACGACAATGCTCGCCCACACGTTGCGAAACCGGTAAAAACATACCTGGAAACACTTAAATGGGAAGCACTGCCGCACCCGCCGTATTCTCCAGATAATGCTCCTATCGACTTCCACTTGCTTCGATCAATGGCTCATAGAGCTTGTGCGAGCAGAGAAGTTCACGTCTTACGAAGATCGTAAGAAATGGGTCAATTTTCGGATTTCATCTAAAGACGAACAGTTCTTCCGACGCGATATTCGTTCACTGCCCGAAAGATGGTCAAAAGTAGTAGAAAGCGATGGGCGATACTTTAATTAATGTATTTTTTCATTTTCGCGTGGAATAAATAATATTTTTTCATTCAAAAAACGCTACGAATTAATTCCAGCACCTAATAAATTAACGTCACCCTCTCTATCGTCGTTCCTGATCTCCTCTAACGTCTCACGTCGTGTAACTACACCTGCAACATAGGGTCATAGGTCAATCTTACCTCGGGCTGGAGTCCATCTCCATTGATCCGATGATAAGGCTGAGGCGGAGGATAGGGCTGATGGTTGGGGCCCGTGTTAGCGGAGTTGGCGGATGTGGAGTTCAGATTGTGGGGCATCTCGCGCGTGAAAAGAGTGCGCGGAGGCTGGGGTCAGCTGCCCCGGACTCCCACGATCTCCTCATACACCATGCTGCTGGTTGCTACCATTTGCCATAACCCTCTGTGAAGTCAAAGATACGTATATACACGCGATATAAGTATACGATTAAGCCAGCAGACAAAAGGGAGCGTTTGAAGTGAAGAACGCATGGAGGGAGAATCTATCCCATGGGCTGTGAGACACTGCCAGAACGTTCCATGGCCTCTTTTTTTTCTACACGATACAAAACACCGTACATGGATATACACGTGGATAATAAACCCAAGTAAAATAATAGAGCTATATAAATTAACGTAACGGTATCTCATCCGTATATTAATCGTACCCGCTAACGATCGTAATTGCTAATATCCATTGTGCAGTAGCCAACGTAATGGCGTACAAAAGCAAATCGACCAGGGCAACATTAGTCCTCGTTATATTTACCTGCGACAGCGTGTGATATTGACTTTCAAACGACTAGTAGTAAACAGCGTCGACGACGGATGTCGTTCCTGTACATGACAACGAACGATGGTTTATTCCGTGCTTGTTATTTTTTCCTACGACACTTTTAGGTTAGGCTGCAGTGACGGTACACTGTGAACCGTAGAACGAAACACTCTACAAATTAATACTGAGGAGGTCGTACAGTCCGTACAGCAATGTCAGCTCAATGCGAGTCCCATTAGCCGATTATATCCCATTAAACGATTAACATTCTGGGCATTCCGTTCTTTGCGCGATGCTGCAACGCGTCAACTGACATGACAGACGACGACGCTCGGATAGAAAAATGGCGGAAATATCGCCGATTCTGATTTGACATTTTTTTTTTCATTTTATAAGAGGATATATTATATTTTCTTGTACCATGACTTCGTCAAGATTCTTGAATTGTTTTTTTAATTTTTCTTACTCTCTTTTCACCGGTTCCTTCTTTCCTTCTCGGTTGCAAGGCACTGACTACGTTAAGCCGGAAGGGTGCATTGTCCTCGGGTAAAACCACGAGAAACACGAGAAGCGACACTTTATTCCGCTTCCCGGTTAAGACACGAGATATTACAATTAACGAGACGGTTTGTATCTCGCGTATCCCATTACGTATTTCAGTGGACGGTATTGCGAGCTCCGATACAATGAAATCGTTCGTGTATTTCTGTAAGACGTTGGTCAAGATTGTGAGATTTATATTTACCGGTAAAATGTGATAAGAAAAGAAAAAAAGAGTGATCATAAAATATCCTGCCGTATCAGCGTGTTCTCACGAGATTTAGATAAATACTAAAAGAACCTAAGTATACGATAAGCCAGTTCATTGTGACGGTTCGCTCGGGCGACATCTTAAGCGTCGATCTCCTAACCGGAAGTGGTCTTTATCTATCAAGAAAATCCGTCCCGCTATCGGCAGATGATCCTTGGATCAAGTCGTTAATCGTTTTCCGATACTGTACTAAGGTTCAGATATAACGAACGAGCAAAGGAAAGCAGAAACGCCAGACAAAAAGGAGATTAACCTAAAAGGTTATGTTTCGGGCAGAAATATGTCACTGGTGGTATAAATAACCTTTTAAAAAATTTTCTATTGTAAATGCTCTTTTTTGCCAAAGGTAATTTTTGGTAAATCAATAGAAATCAATGAAAAATCCCATTCATCATCCTTGGCAAAATGGCATTGGGAATTGAACATTTTCCTAGGGGTAGCTCAACTGTAACAAATGGTGGGTGGGTTCTTATTGTTTGCAAAATCGTTCCTTAATGCAACAAATTATTTGTTTTAACCACAAATCGAATAGAGTATATCGAGGATCTGAGTTTATGAAGAAATATAAAAAAATATATATATAAAGAATATGACTCCACCTCGGTCTCCCAAGAAAAGGAGTCGTCCGCTTGAATTCCTCGGGGAGAACAATAATCCTACTTGGCAAAATATCAAATCCTCAATCTGACCGCGACGAATTCTCACAAGAAAAACAATCTGGCAAGTATTACACGTTACATACCAGAAAGACTAATATAAATTTAACGGATTCTCAGTCGAGAGTGTACAATCGAGCGATGGAAAAATGTTCCTATGTGACATATAAATATAGCGAATTGGGAGGGGCGGGGGTGGGGGGTTGTAAAACTTCACTGAAGTCGTACCGAGTTAAATAATGCGTGACGGTTGAGCGAAGTGAAAGGCGTTGATGCAAAAGAAAGAAGAGAATGAAGTGGGATTAGAAAATGGTCCCTGAAGTTGGCTACACTGTTGGAACGAAGAGCAGCTACGTACTCATAACTTGCCACCGTTCTAAGGAATTCTCGACTCGGTGAATCCCCCAGCTGGAAGTAATCGAAATTCCGAGCCGGGAGACCTTAAAAGGGTCTGGGGGACCCTCTTGGCAACGTAAAGTACATAGCGTACGGGTATATGTATACATATACACTCTACGTCGATACTCCTTTGAGTCAATATATTCAGAAAGGTAGTCCTGCCGTTTACCCTTCAAATATAATACAGAAGGTCCTTTCGAAAGGACACAAGCTATAAGATACACCTTAAAGGACTCAGGTGGACCTTTGACCTTTATACCTGGCAAGTAAAATCTGCCCAAAGCTCAGACAATAGCGAAATCATAACGCAATAACTGCCACTAAACAATTCCTAATCCGACTACCAGAGTTCATAATTATTCAGACTCTACGATCAAAGGTCGCAATTACTCAGTGGATACGAGTGATAAGAAATTGCTTATACAGAGTGTCAATTAGAAAATTCAGCCAGTACGGTTAGTGAGTTTGTAAATGCAGAGTGGAAAGTTTAAATAGGTTCTTCTGTTCCTCTAGGATATTGGCCGTCGCACGGAAGCGGAAGTCAGCGAAGCGTCTATCAATTTCAGTGATATTAATTAGACGTTTTGTTCTCGTTAATGAACTGTTGTCAAGGTAGCTTTATCATCATACCGAGACGTCCACAGGGAACGAGATACTCCAGGTCCCCGAAAGCCCATCGGGTAACCCGGGCCAGACACACTATAGTATGCTGAGTTAGCACGGAGACGTACCCTTATTAAAATCAGCATGGATGGTTTAATCGATGATTGGTATAGTCTGATATTATAGTATCTATGTATAAGAGCCGGTATTCCATTAACAAGCGGAAGTGCGCCTCGTTATGCTCGTCTAGCGAGTCTCTATGGTTTTCAGCCAGCCGATTCTCCAAATTTTCGTTGAACAGCGCAGAGAATCGATTGACGTTAACGATTTCGTCAAATGGTCTGAACTTCTTCTATCCCAGGTAGGTAATACGTCACAGACTCGTTAGGGATTCTGAAAGAAAGTTAAAGGGTGAAACAAAAAAAATAATACAATAAAAGCAAATACCGTTGAAAGGATAATCAATAGGGTCCAACCTTATAAATTCCCACGTACGTATTCCCACGTATATTCCCCAATACACGTACAGGGTGCAAAAGTGCTTGCTGAAGGTTAGGTTTGGCTTAAAGCTCTTTGGAGTTGCAGCATGACAAACGATAACAATCAATGGGAGCTAGCAGATAACGTGCAGCCTCTCGTACTTGGACAGGACACACTCGGAAGTGGCATGAACAAAATTTCCTGATATCATCAGCAAGGATTTGTAGGTCGGCCAGACAGGAAGTGGTGAATGATTGATAGCAGCATCGAGGAGTGTTATGAATGTTCTGTGATACTCGTGAAGCACGCGAGGACTGTAAATAGAAGAGAATTATTTACATTGGAATTTCGATAAAATGAAAATACATTTCTTTTTATATGGTCAACATCTTTTTTTGTGTGTTTTTCATCAAATTCACAAATCTGCCAACAGTCGTTGATCAAATTTCTCAACCCGCCCTGAAGTTAGCCGACGGACAGAGAGAATCTTAGTACAATATTTCATAGTAGGATCAATCGAATGCAGAGGGCAGCAGCGTCTATTGAATTCTCAATAGTACTGTCCCCACCCAAGGCAAAACTAACCGGAAACGTCATATGAACGGTGAGAATAAGCGACGCTAATAAAGAGAATTATCAAAGGATCAAAGTGTTCACGAATAGCGTGCCGTTGACGATGGTACACCAAACTGCAAAGTGAAACGTAAAATCAAATATAGCATTTGGAAAATCTGACACGGCTCGGTTGGCAAAAGAGGAGCGCTGACTTTTGACCCAGTTGGAACTCTCGCAAGCTCTCCTAACCTTAAAACGCTGCTATTCCAGGCCAGGATATATATCTGTATAACAAATGTTACCCAGGCATATATATACATATGCACGCATATACATCAGTATATACCAAGCTATATATCAAACCGTGCAGAGGACAGTACCCAAGCCCAGTCGATTAGTAGCTGCCCCGCCTACGTTAACGATTTAAGCTACACTATTTCGACTCGCGTTAATCCCATTAATTAACCGCAAGCTTGAATTCTTCATTAAAGAAGATTAAGATTCGACAAAAACTTTGGGCATGCGATTCAATTACATTTCTCTTGATCCTTTGAGCCGTGCTGTACTAACCGTGCAATTTTTCGACTACTTTAAAAATATATATACACAAATTTTTCTTTTTAATATTTTATTCAATAATCAAACCTAACCTAGTCTCGCGACAAACACTCGTTGGCAATTAACCGACGATCTCGCTATTACGTAGAGCATCAGGTAATAAATAAGCAAGGAGAATGAATGCCGGGCATTCATTGATTTTATTCGACGAAAGCGTAGTGGCTCCTACGAGTACTATCCGGTATGAGGTTCTTGTATTTATTTGAAAAAAAAAAAATTCTTCAACATCAACTTCACAAAACTTCACTCGTATACGAGCGCGATGAATAAAGTCCGTTGTGATCGGTCGAGGATCGCTGATTTGCGATTGTCGCGACGAAAGCGGCGTTACGTAACGCGGTGCACAAAGACCGGAGGCACGGTAGGATATTCGAACGAAGATTTAATTTCAAAAGAGTTAATTATTTTCAGAGCCGCGTAACAGCGACGACCGTCGATGCGTTAAGGATCGTTTCCATTGGGATTACGTCTTGGGGATAATTAAATTTATCATACGCCCCGGACTCGTGGACCGAAGACGAATTTAGGGAATATCCAATTCTCGAAAGATTATCTTTATTAATCGGCCTCGACTTAACGTGAATCGAAGTCACGTTTTAAACACGAATTTCTTCAATGGATATTCCCCTTGCTGTCAGTGAATTTTTGGGAATACTTTTTTACATGTACACGCCCACGCGTTTAGGTAATTAATGCATGAAATATATATATATATATGTATTTTTATTGATATTGATTTTATGTAATTCTTCGTGGAATATTCATTGAATAAACATCAGAAATTATAGACAAGAGCATTGGTCGCGCTTTGTGAATCAGGGAATGGACGCCCGACGTCGCATTTATATATATATATATATATCTTGACGACGCCCGTTACGCGTTCTCGCGTTACCAAAGACCTCCCGCGTCGTTTCTCCCTCGTAACCTGAAAAGCGGAGAAATCCGAGTACACAAGCAGAGCATATAAATTCGTACGACTCGACGTGGCCACGCATCACGTGTGAACGGACCTTCACGCGCACCCGTGCGAATACAACCTCTAAGTAAGCGTTCTGTATATACGTGGATATTGCACATTGATGAAGAGACAATCTTAAGGTAAACACGGGAAGAAGAAAGGCAATGACTGCCTTGCGCTATTAATGCGGAAAGAGATGCTGCGGGAATAAAAATTTTTGTAAAAAATAAAACAGACGCCTGAAATTCGTCAGGTTCGCTGCGGGGCGCTGTTCTATTAAATTTGTTTGGCTTATCAAGGTAAAGAAAAAAAATAAATTACCTCGTCTGACAATCTTAAGTATCTACGTGAGGCGGACCGATCAGCTGATTTAAAGACACTTGATACTCAAACAGGCTGGAATGCAGGTTGGCAGGCACAATTATAAAGCAGTACAACAGATATCTGGGTCAGACGCAGTCAGACTCTCGGGCGAATCTCGAGGCAGCGCAGTCCGACCAGCGCGAGATTAAAAAAGCTCCGTCGTGCACAGTAAATGCTTTTCCCACAGAAATGCTTTTCCCCCTTTCTCCGTTCAGGTTCTACCTAACGGATTTACTTGACGGTTTTGATCTGACGTTCCCGTGCCCGCGACCCTCGCTTTATATCGAGAGCTTTCTCGTGAACCACCCTTTAGGTTTTTTTTAGCATCCCCATCCAGCTCATCGGTGTCCCCTGGACCGTGGACCAATCTTTTAAAAAAAGGGACAGCAAGGACGCGAGTGATCTTTAAAGAAAGATACGAGAGGAAGATGAGAAAAAAGGCGAAAGTTAATAACACCATAAAATTTTTGAGAGTAGGTAGGGAGGGGAGGGGGGGTGATAATAGATCAAAAATAAAAAAATACGATCTTTTTCGTTAATCCACATCGACATTCGTAAGTCTTTCGAAATCGTTCGAAACTAAAAACAAAAGCACTCGCGGCCCTTCAGACGTTAATTTTTTGTTATCTTATCACCGAGAGCTTTTGGTACGTTATCTATGACGTCACCGGGAGGTGACGAATTGGACAAAAGCGATCGTTGAGTTTACCCTGCGGCTTTTTTTTTCCTTCGGAATCGTGAACCCCCGACCCTGTCGTATAAATTGGAACAGCTGCGGTAATGCTGTCTCCGTCGCGCGCACTGATATATACGCTCTGAAGAGTGAGAGAGAGAATACATGGGATTGGTAAAATAGTGAATTATAATATTGAAAAAAAAATATATATATTTTAGGTATAATAACAAGGTCAGATACACTAAAATCACTTGTTGCTCCAGTACCTTGATTTAATGACAATTCAATCAGCGATCAACGTGACACCTGTCGACCTGGACTGCCGACTATTCATTCTTAAAAAATCTTTACACCACGTACATGGGTTTCTGCCTCGACAAACCTCCCCAATTTCATTTCCTTTTCGGGCTGCTCGCGGTTCGTAATAACTAGAGCGAAACGTGTTCGAGAGTGACGTAGGGAGACACAACGTCGTGATACCCCAACAATATCAAGCCTCGATGTACTAGCAGGTATAGGTTTCGGAATAAGGGTGAGAAAGAGGGAGGGTGGGGGTGGTAGGACGTCGATGGGACTGGAAGAGGAAGCGAAGACGAAGGGCGGTACACGAGTAGGTGCATAGAATACCAAGTACCCCTCTCGTGGTCTGATAACTTTTTTTTTACCCCCGTAGACCAATCGCGACATCCCTTGAGGGTTGGATCCTCTAAAAAAGAAAGATGGCGACTGAATTTCGCGTATAATTTGACGAATTTCGATTTGGTGAAGTATTACGAAATATTTGCTCCCGTGACCTCCTGACACCTAGGGTTGCCTAGGTTACGTAAATACATATAGAGGGGAGGGGATGAAAAAATTTTCTTTTTTTTTTAAGGCTACCTTTCCCCAAGATTCGTTATATCTCAAAGATATGCGACTGTCTAGAGTCCACGAGAGACAAAGGTCAGAGGTCACTTGATACCATCGCAAAGGATCAAGAAAAAGTATAGTACGTGAGGTCGCGTTGACCTTTTTTTTTTTCCCTAAACGAAATTCTACCCCTATATGCTCGGTGACCTTCGGAGCATCATTGTCATATGATTTATCTTGTCGAGGATGGCTGCAGGGAAGGAAGATAATTTTTTTTGTCAGCCCGTGAAATCTTCCTCGGGAAACGCGAAAGGGAGAATAATGAAGTCATTCGGTAGAAGGAAGAGACGAGTAAAAAAGGGGAAGGAATCGATAAGGAAAGGAAAAAAGTGTCCGAAAATCATTGCGGGATAAAGTCTGGCGCAGATGCTGCAAAGTTACGTACGATCGAGACATGGCGATCCTGATCGATGTCTTTTTTAATGAATCGATCGAAAAAATTTTCCGAGATACGGACGAGTGTTCGAGAAATTTTTATGAACGAAAAAAAATGTAATCTCCGCTCTCAAAAGATAAAGCCGAATTCACAATGTCGTTTCTATGCGACGAACGAGCGCGCGGACGCGTACGGCAAATACGCACGTACGCTCATGAAAGGATTGACGTGGGCGTCGAAACGAGACACTCATCCAGCCTCCTCCTGCTCTCCATTCTGTTCCCTGTATCCTCTCAGTCAGATCTCGTCTGTCCCTCGGTAGCAACGCCGTTACGTTCTTAACCGACACTTGTCCCGTCTGCGATACGTTTTCATCTCGCCTACGTATACGTATAATCGTCTCACGTGTGAAAGGGTAACGTAACCACGTGACGAGGAACAATACAACCCCCGTGACAATAGGACTAGGGTGAAATTGCAAGCCCGAATTAATAGCAGAGGCAGCCAAGTTAGACGAGAGAATAACTTCGAGAATGTAAAGAAAAAAAAATAATATGAATCTTACATTTTAAAAAAAAAACAGGTAATACAAAAAAATCCAGGTGCTCTTTATTAGCGCGCCATACCATTGCGATAAGAGGGACTAGTCCGATGACGTCAAAAAGAGAGAGAAAATGAGTGAGAGAGGGGGAGGGAACATGTTTTAAAAGTATGAAAAGATCCCAAACGCCAATTGATTCTGGGCGCGAAATTCAAATGGGGTTATCGCGACGAAGATGACGGAAATGCATGTAAATTGCATGTAAATTACTCGTAATAATGCAGTCCGATAACTGGTACAGTGAAGGGAGCTAGGGGAAGGGGAGGAGGGTAGTCGGCGTATCATATACGTCTGGTAATGAATAAATCCAAACGAACCGTAAAGCGAATACGGTTAATATTTTTTTTATGATTTAGATAACGTAAATTGTCAATAAAGCATGTACATATTATTATTATTGTTACGTGACTAATTGTAAGTGATACATCAGGTTCCGGTTATAGTCAGCCGTACAACCCTGTCAGCTCTTAAACACGTTTTCGCAGTTAAGCGATGCCGAGTTCGAATGACCCGACAGTGATATCAATAAAATTCCTAGATACCAAGTCGCCGTCTAGTCTCGGCTCCTCGACCTGTATTTCAATCCACTCCCGATCCGCCGTCAGCCAAACGCATTACCGCGAGTAACAGGGCAAAGCACTGTAAGAGCGATAAACGCCGCCATCTTGCCATCCAAAGAAGAATAAAAAAAGGAAATGGTGCAGCTTAGCGATTTAGTGCGAAAGGAAAAAGAAAGAAAAAGCGCCAATTCAAAATGGGCGCCACTGTCAATCCTTGTCCAGTGATATGTATGTACACGTGTCGAAGAAAAAGTCTAAACGAGCAAATTATTCGGAACACACTTTTCTCCTTCCACACCGTCCTAAAGTATACCCTGTAGCTTGTTAGAAATTTTCTTTTTCTTTTTCCTTCGCCTTTTTTTTCCACGCCCTTCCAACGTCACACGCAGCTACAGGACTACAGCTACGGGAAAGACTCGCGTCCACGTAATATTTCACGTGCGACTGGTACAGATCGGTTGAAAATTTTTGTTTTTCCTTCAAGTCCAATTCACGTGTGTCACGACTACTGTGCGATTTAACTAGGCACGAAGTCCGACGCAGCTCCGGTCGATAAGGACGATTTTCACGGCTTTATGGATTTATTAACGTAGAATTCAACGAATTAAACGCACCCATTGAAATTTACCTGTTATTCCCTGTCCTGTATATAAATATACACATACAATACCTACAACTATAACATACCGCGATTCTATCTATATTTATTGTAGCCCAACCTTTCCGTATTATCGATCCGTCCCTGAAGTTTGTATACGACATAAATTACCCCGTGTGTACTTTGACCGTGCGACACTATCGTCCGGATGGTAAATGAGAATTTCGAGTATGCGGACTCTCGATTTTATTTCGAATTTCAAAGGATGAGCGCAGGCCGAAGAAGCTTCTAGAACTTTCTACGCGAGTAATTGTACCAGTTGGAATGGCAATGGGACGCGTTTGAAATAACTTCCATAACCATCCAACCTGGCTCTACGTTCAGATATCCAGAAACAAGCCTAACCCCGGCACTTGGCTCTCACGAAGCACAAAGTCAATAGGACCAAGAAGAAGAAAGTTCCCGCTAACCCAATCCCTTATACACTGGGGTGAATGTGGAACATTGCCAAGATGACGCGAGGCCAGGAAGCTTCTGCTAGGAATACGTATCGTCAATATATTATTTTTCATCCTCCACGTGCTCCGCCGCCCCTCAGGATCCTGAAAGCTAAGGGGCTGACGTCTGTTACATGTTGGATGCTCATGACCTTGATAGAAATCGTAACGGTATAAAATTCGATAGAGATTCCTGATAAGAAGAAAAAAATTATTAAGGTCCTTAAGTCGAGTTCACAAGTAACGTAGAACATAATTATTACTGCAAAATCGATAAATTATTTTCCACGATTTCATTTGCAGTTACCCTTGTATAATGTTACACGTGTACCTCGTTAACGTTTACGTCTTATTGAATTGAGCTCGAGGGGCTGTCGTAAATTTTCGAGAAAATTGTAAGAAATTGCAGGTGCGCCCGTTACGAGAGCGCCTCTTAAAGCCTTGCAAATCCCAAAGCCAATAAAGTCAGTCTTTTTCACTGACGAATCTTCCCAGCGACGGACACGTCTATGTCGTATGAAGTCGCAACTGCAATTCCAACTGATCCCATGCTACAGATACAGAACTTGACTCTTGGAAAATTGTAAAGGTCTGCTTGTCTATGCATACGTGTCTGCATGGGACGCAGTTGCGTGTGTTATATAGGGAGGACGAAAAACGCGTGTAAAAAATTTCACGCAGTATGAATGCCGAATGCACTTGAAAGGTGCAGCTGCATGCACGATGAATGCATGCATACAGAATCAGGGATAGACAGGTGCGTAGGTTGACATTTGACTAATGAAATTTTTTTATTTATCAAAATTTATACAGCGCGGCGGATACTTATTGGCGGGAAAAAAAATTGCACAGCTGCGACGAAAAATGATTGCATGTGCACGTATGTTCTACAGTATGTAACGCAGCGGATATGTGCAGTGGGACGTGTGGCGTGTGTGCAATACGAAAGTACAGCTTGGAAGAGAATCGTGAGAGATTTCCCGATGGAAAAAAAAGAGGGCAGTGGGGATGATCGTGTGCATCTGCAGCAACTGGTAAGCAGGTGCAGGAATACATTGACCAAAAACTTCGTTCGTTATGTAACCTCTAAAAGGATAAAAAAAGAAATAAGTAAAAAAAGATGAGAATTGAAAACGAACGAGCTATTTTGCTTGTACGAAGGAATTACGACGAGATGAGCTTTCGCGGTTGATCGTTGGCAGATAGATGAAGATGCAAAGAAAGAAAGGAAAAAGGAAATAAAAGAAAAACCAATATCAGGAAAAATGAGAGACGAATTCCGTTCCGATGCAATACGAGATATCTCTCTGATAATTCCGAAAGAAATTCCAAAGGACCTCTTCGGGATGCAAAACCTCCTGGGGATGTTTCCGCGTGGCCGATTAGATGGGTGAATTTTTAGGATACACTTTTCACGTACAATCCCTACCTTGCTCTTGTTTCGTGCTACACTTTTAATATTTTGGATCGATGAGAAAAAAATTTGCTTCTGCAGCTGCAGAGAAATGCACTTGGGGTATTTGAAACGTGTATTCCCTGAGGTTGCGAAGAATTTTTCGGGTATCCTGAAAGACTTATTGCGCCGTTAAAAAGTAACGACGAGCATGCGTGACACGAAAATCTTACGTGGAGGTCCGGAATGATAAACGTACCGGCATAAAGAAGAAGGAACTCATTCTAGTGCGAAGACAAAAAATGTGCTCGTTACGAGTGTGTACAGTAGGATGCGCTCCAGGATCTCACATTTTTTGCATCAACAGTGACAAATGTGAACAGTCTGAAGGCTTTAACGTTCGCTATGATTATCTTGTCTGTGCATTGGATGTTCCGAGTGCCCGTCGATAACCGTTGGGATTTTGAGAGTCCGACCGAGTACAAACTTACAGGCGCGCCCGATAGGTCGACTGACTGCAGATTGTGCCTTTTCGGCCATTACACTCACTGCGGATATATATAAACGTGCATCGGCGATTCCGTGCTCCAAATATTACGTATAAAGAATCAGACTCGTGGATGTCAGTCATCCGGCAACGAATTGACGAAAAATAATGTACATGTACAGAGGCTGAAGTACTGAAAGCCAAAAAAAAAAGATCCGCCATTTCGCTCACTAACAGTGCTACTGAAGTAAACTGAGCGACTGGCAATGGTGTACACTTGATATTTATGGGGCTAATTTATTAGAGAATAAAGTAACAGGAACTGAGAAAAAATGGCGTGTATGTGTATTGGGATTTTAAAAATTCTAACGTCGTTAGCCACGTGACATTTTCAAGTCTGCTGAACAAGTTTGACTGTTTTTTGCTGGTAACGCCTGCACTTTCGTTCAATTAAGAAATTAAAAGAGGGTCCCCCTCGCTATAATCGTAAGCCGTGTGACGAGGCTGAATCAACTAAAAAGAAAGAGGTAGAAATGGAGTGTACTGTAGTGTTTATCTATAGTGTAACATTGTAATGCACGGTTTGATCCGTAGACTGAAAATAAATGCGTAGGAAAAAATCTTAGTCATCGACAATAACAGGTCGAATCCTATTTTATGACGCTTCACTATTGAATACACTGACGCTGGGATTTCTGGTATAATTTGTTTATCAGCATCGAAAGGATAACGAACAAGTTAAATAAACGACGAGGATTCTCTGGAGTACGCTAAAGCAACGTATAAATATCGACGGCGTCCATCCAAGACTCGTTACGGTCCTCGAATATCGACGAGACATTCCTAGAAGTTTTCTACGCCGCTTACACATCTAGAATAGGTTAGGTTAGGTTAGGTTACGCACGTAGAGAAAAAAAGGATGATGCCCGTATATTTTTCCACGCGAGGACTACTAACGAGCCGTGGAAAATTCTTGCGAAACGTCCTAGTTGTTGCGACAATGCCGGAGAAAATTTGCGTTAGGAAATAACTAGGAAAGAGACAGAGAAGTAACAAAAGTAAAGGCTAGAGAGCAATAAGGATCTGATTGACAGCAGTTGCTTTATCTTTTCGTCGCCAGGAGCCCCGGGACAAACTTTAATAACGTTCGGGACTAAAGAAATTCACGGAGAAACCTTTTAGTACGAAGGCGGGAGAAGATTGAATTGGATTCTTAACAAACTACAAACACGCGACCTGAGGGGTCTACTACGTCCGAGTTTTCGAGGTGCTTTGACAGAAGGAACAATTGACCGAGGAATACAGTGAAAAAAAAATGGATATGTAGCTAAAAACGCAAAAACCTTTTTCACTGAAATCAATAGAAATATATATTATACGCTCTATAGGATTTGTGTCCTCTAGCACTCTTCCATCTGAAGCGAAATGGAATCTCAATGACATCACAGAAACTTAAAGGATAGATAAGCTCCAGGCACTCTAGAACCAGCGACTCTAAATTTCAATAACCTGGGCTAATCTAATGTTCTTCGTGTCACCGGTCGACACAAATCACCACCAGCGGAACCTTGGAAACTGCAAAACCCAGGTTTCCGCTAACGAGTTGAATCGACGTCGAGGGCAAATTCAATTAATACCAGTGTCACTGGACCGAGTCAACACCCAGGAATTTATAGTCACACAACCTTGACATTGTGCACAGGATCTTTTCATTTGACAGATGAGAAATAACACTAAACTGTTAAAAAGAAATTGCTGGGGATACGCGCCAAATTGTTTCTAGGTCATTCGGCGCCGTCAGGACGAGCACCAGCTTACAGCTGATCCTTGGCAGTTTCCTCTTTTTTTTTTTGATGCTCCAATCTCTAGGACTCTTTCTCATGTATACTGCTTCGCTTTTCTATACTGCATATGTACTTATTGATCTAATTTTAATGAATAACTCATTGCTATCGACACTTACCGATATTAATCACTGACAATTAAGTTTTTCACTCGCGAACGGTACTGTGTTCACAACGCGACACGGACACACCACGCTAAAACAGCCCCCGTGAACGACTGATTTTTATCGAACTGACCGCGGCTGCGAGATGTCTCGAAATGCGGACCGCCATGAGACAGCAGCGCCACCGTGGATAGTTCGGCAGTTACTTCCGACACATTTAAATGGTTTTCAAATGAAAGAAACACCATATGTCAATATTATTATATTTTTTACTAATCAGTCATCAGTCAGGGATACAGTGGATAAATGTAAGATATGATCGTAAAATGAACACGTAGCTATTAACGCAAGATTCTTATTACTATCAGGACAGAACTCTTCGCTGGCTAAAAAGGACCAGTCGCAGCCATAGGAAATATTTTTGTGCTCCATGTACTGAGCTATGATCTCTGGATTGCTGGACTGTTGACAATTTATTATTTTAAAACCATCGTACATACACGCTGCTAGGAGATAATCTTTAAAGAATGGATCCCATTTCAATCGCCATATTCCACCTCCTAGTTTAAGTTCTGATAATGGTCTTGCAATATTTCTTGTGTCCCAAAGCCGTAGAGTTTCGTCATAGCTAAAAATAATATTACTTGTAAAATTCTATAATTATATATAAATTAAACTACATATACCTTCCAGAAGCTAAGGAAAATTCCTTAGAAGAATTACAATGAAGACTCGTTACTCCAGTATGATGACTTCTATTTATCGAAACTGGCTTAGAATTCATTCTCAGATCAAAACGCAAAAATTTACAATCATCTCCACCTGTAATATTAGTCATGAAAACAAAATTAAACATTATTTACATCAAATGCAATTTTCAAATGGCTTTATATTTCGTACCAGTGTATACTACATTAGTATCCCAATAATCGAAAGCAGCGATCCACGCTTCGAATTCGTGTGCGTTCCAAGAAATAGTTTTTTCCAATTTCTCAGTCTCATTCAGCTGAAGAATATTAAACTTTCCTTCCGAATCGCTTACGACAATGCTCGCATGTGTACTATCATTGCTTTTGCATCTTCCTGTCGACCAGTCTAAGGACAAGGCCAAGAGCCCTGGAATATTACCATCTAAATGTGACTTTGAAGTTAAATGTAACTTCGGTTCCCTTTCTTCCAACAATTGATAAATTTCTATAGACGCATCGGCACTCACAACACCCAGTAATATTTTTCCATTCAGCCTAACATGAGCCCACTTCATATCTAATACAGCTGCTACATGTGCTTTCTTCATTAATCTCAATAATTTCTTCTCGATCACTTGAAACAGATAAATCTGCCCAAGACGCTCTGGCACTTTTTCACCTGTTGCAGCAGTCTGTAAATCTTCTTGAGCCAAGTGATATGTGCCACAGACAAATAAATTCCGATAGGGTTCTATGGGGCACCATTCCACAGAATCAGCTGGGAACTGAGTATCAAATGTATCAAGCGTTGTGAAGCTCTCTGACGTCATAATTCTGTAACAAACAAAATTTTCTTTATATAACGAATTATCTTCCAGAGAAACGCTGTATTTATATTTCAATCTGAAGTGCAGCTTATGTGATCGTTCTATGTATCATTTGAAAGGTTTATTGAGTTTCTACATTAAGACAGAAAGTCGAATAAAAATACCTTTATTAAAACTATGAACGACAGAATAAGTTAACAGATCATCGCGATTACTTTTATCACTAGCATAATAATTCAATGGTATTTGGTCGTAAAAAATATTTCGGTACATGGTCTACATTCTTCTATCAAGTTTTATGCTAAGCTGTATAATATATGTATGTTAATATATGCTTTCTCGATGAGTGTATTAGATTAAACTTCACAAGCTTACAGCTAAGATACGAATATTTCATTACAACCATGTTAATCCTGTAATCATTGGTAAGATATCACCTGGAAAAACCAGAAGGGATACCCTGAGCAAACTACTAACTGTACTAACTATCTAGGAACGCGTCGGCAGTGTCTGTTTTGGTACATATGCCTTTTTTTCATTGATTTTAAATTAGGATACACAGATTTGAAAAAAAGAAATGAGAATTACTTTACGTCCTACTATTTCAAGATGGTTCTCATTATCCTCTTATTTATGTTTCGCAGATATATTAATTATTATATTATTATAGGAAGAGATGATTTGTACTTTTTAATGTAATAGTTAAGGCTAAATGCAATTCGGGAGACGAAATGCTGGATCTTATTTGTTTTTACTTAATCTGCCTAGTTTTATTCATTGGTTTGTTGTTTATCTCAATGGCGTATGTTGTACTAGTTATTGGTGGCAATATGATAAGGTTCTGTGAGAATCATTTGGTAAATTGTACTTGAACTTCGTAGAACTTATAACCGAAAATAAATTAAGTATCCAATACTGATTATTATGAGCTACGCCTTCTATTTGGCAGTGAAGAAAAATATTTGAACTTGTTAGTAATAATTTATCTTAGGCTATATTAAATTAAAACGTTCTTTGTAAATATCATAAAAATATCAATCAATGTGTATGACTGCATGAATCAACGTGACATTCACAGACAAGCCATCAATACTTTAAAATGCCATTTACATAAAAGGAGCATTTTGTCTTAAATACTTAAGATCTAAATTTGTTATCATCAGTCATTGCCACTATTGAAATTAATCTATTGTTCTGCTTTCTAAGTTAACAATGGTTTATCTTCCCATGAAATGTGAGGTAGACAGATTCTCATCCTTTGCCTTGTCTTTAGTTCATAATATTCTAAATTTTGTTACTAGTTCAGTAAAAGTCTTGTATTTGGTGTTTTGTGACACTTCTAGTATATGTGAATTAAGAATTATTACTATTCTTGGCCTTGTATAGTTAATGCGAATGATATAAGTTTGGGATTGAGTCCTTGCAAGAAACACTTATAATGTATGTAGCAAATCAAAACTATTGTAATCTATTTCAGATATTATGAACATTGCTATAGCCATTATCCGACATCAGTATTTCACAGGAAGTCTTCTATTTCAAATAATATTATGACTCCTTCAAATAGCACTGATGTAGAACATTGACCACAGGTCAGCACAATCTAAAATTTTGGTTATAGCTTAGATTCAATAAAGCATAATGATATTTCATTGGCGTGCACTTCTTTCTGTCTCAACAAGACACTCTCTGACTAGTATACGTGCATGAACAATGCCACGTTTTATACGTTCAGCAGAACTGCGGCTGCCTGCGTAAGTTGGTCGAATATCACGTCCAAGTTCTTCTATGACAGTGAGGAGTTGAGCATACTTGGACTGTCCAGGTATGGTAGGAACTGTGACTTGTGCAACTGTTTGTTGAAAGGCTCTGGGATTTGGAACAGTTATTACAGGTTCCATGATCTTCGCTGGACCTTCACTGCTTCCACGTTCATCCTCCATCTTCAAATTTTATAAATAATCCTAACAAAGAATCAAGATAGGAAACATATCATTGTAAAGAAGTTGTTAAAACTAAGCTAGACAATCATTTCTGGAATCAATGAGCGTGCTCAGTTCTCTGTATCCGCAACATTTGATATGCTAATGACACTGGTACGACACAACACAACAACACCAACAGGTGATTATAAAAGTATTGAACTACGAATGTATCATTTTGCAATTAAGCTTCTGTTAAAGGTTAACGTTAATAAGGTTAGCCAATACATTCTATTACAATACATTTGTTACAGAACAACTAAACTTACTTCCAAAAAGCTAACCTAAAATATTACTATTTATATTCACACTAGAAAAATCATTCCAATACAGTATCTCTAGAAATGTAGAAAACACAGAATTGCGTACCTGAAACTGGAGAGTGGATATCACGTTTTGCAATTTTTCTTAATAAATAAAGGAGAAATAAATAAAAACAAACTTATCACGGCACAACACACGACTATGACGCGCAGGCAACGCAATACACACACAGTAACACGAAAAGACCGAACAAGAAGTTACCGGCTACTTAGCACTACTTACTACTACGTGGCTGCGTTTACTTTTGTTTATATCCTTATCTATAATTTCTTTGCGTTAAAACAAAAGTCTAATATTAAAATAAAATAATAAAGTTGAATGCCAGGTTTATTTATAACATAATAAAAAAATTCCAGGTACATTAGAAAATGGTACTTTATTATTTAGCAATATCTTATATGTATAATCCTATATGCAATAACATAGGTACACATTGCGTTTGATCAAATTTCGCCATACGTATACGTAATAATAAACGTGAATATTAGGTATTCGTTAAATAAAACAAACAGATATCATTCCCTCTTCAATAAAGTACAAAGAAAAATACATGACCTCAATAGGTATGTAACTGGTTATTACATTCTCTCCGCAATAGGTACATTCACCTTAGTCGCAAAACACTAAACAATACTTCAATTACTCAAAGATCTGGGAGTGTTCGACGACCGAGGAGACGTACTGATACAATAAACGATAAACGAAACCCCAATAACATATATCACAAAGGGAAACCGAAGGAATTTAATTTCCAATCCGACAAGCATAAAGTTCATTTAACATTATTACATTTATAATAAATGTACCGGTCTCATCAGTATAAATGCACGATTCCTATCTATATAGTTTTATCAGCCGTTTAGGCTTTGGCTAAGAAAATGAACAATTCAAAATGAAAAAGCTGTACCAGCTACAATAATCATACTTTGGCTTTATTAAGCCCTCTTGAAATTCATTACAAAATACAATAGATATACTATGGTACCTCGTAAAATTTCAATCATAATTCTCTACGACAGCGTAAAACTCGATTGAATCGTTATTTGCACGCTGTAACCACTATTTACTATGTTTTGAGATACATATGCATATACGTGGCTGTATATGTATATATATACATATATATGATTGTTTAATGTTTCCTACGGATGCCGAAACACTCCCGTGTAAAATATACGACTGTACTCGATACATTGTGGATAGCATAATCATGTAAAATAATCTTCTAGAAATCTAGCGACTAAGAATATCGGCAGATCATTGTCGTGCATTATGCTCAGTTTCTAGAAGACATTCTCGTACGAGGATTCTGGCGTGTTGAATTCCCATTTTTAGGCGTTCGGCTGCGCTACGGCTACCTGCATACGAAAGGCGAATATCCCTACCGAGTTCCTCGATAATAACAAGTAGCTGGGCGTATTTTCCCTGACCGGGAACAGTAGGAAAGTTTATGGTGCTGGATGGACTAGCTTGAGCTACTTGAACTGTTTGCACGTTTTGAAGATTTCGTGGATTTGGCACGGTGATGACTGGTTCAGGTATTCGCGAGATTTCGGGTACTTTTGGAGCTGGTGGATCATTCAATTTTGTAATAGTAATTTCATTGAGTTTAGCTAATTCCGTAAGTTTAGCCATTTCGGCCATTTTTGAATACTCCGGCATCTTTGTTATGTCGTTTTGCATATTCGCCATTTTGATCATCTCGTTCATTTTACTCTTTTCATTCATCTTTGCTATCTCTTTAGCCATCTCGTTTATCTGCGCTATCTCGTTGAGCTTTGTTATGTCATTGTTGTACTTCGCCATCTCAGTCATCTTAACCATCTCGTTGAGTTTGGCTATCTCGTTCATGCGTTGTACCTCATTTATTTTAGCCATCTGCGACATCTTCATCATCTCGTTCATCTTAGCTATCTCGTTCATCTTTTTGATGTCGTTGTACTTAGCCATCTCCGAGAATTTAACTATCTCATTCATCTTGGCAAGCTCTGACATCTTAGCTATTTCTTGCATTTTCATGTACTCCGTTGTCTTTGCATATTCAGCCATTTTTTCCATCTCATAACGTTTTGCCATGTCCTGGGACATTTTGTTTAAGTCAGTCATTTTACTGAACTCAGCGAATTGCGCCATTTGCACTATGTGCTCTGGTACTTTACCACGTTCCATCATTTGCTTCAATTCTGCAGATATCTTGTTCATATTCATCTCAGACATTTGGGCTATTGTCGCTGCATCTGGCATCTTTGAAAATTCTGCTATCTTTGATATCTCACGTGCTAGATTCTCGTCCAGACAACGCTTCTTCTTGGCACGATGACGAGCCATCCTCTGGGCTTCTTGCATTCTACGCATCGCTGCCTGCTCTTCTGTTTCCTTTGCCCTGGCGTTCTTCATCCTCTCAGCCGCCGTATACAATCTTATAGCACGTTCCTCTGCTGTTTCTGACATTAGTCTTTGTCGTCTATATTCGCGCATTTCCCTTACCTTTGTGAGGTAAGATTTCTTCTTTGCTTTGGGCATAACACGGTATTATGCGTGGTGCCAAAACAATCATCTACAATGAGTTGCATCTTTATAAAATTCAAATAAAAGTGTTCTTAATAAATTCTTTGCTGGGCATACGCCTCCAGCTATTCCTGGTCCCTCTCAGCTTCGCACGCTACAATCTCTTGCTAAATCCTGGTTAAGCAATTCCAGTGTTACGAGATATAGTCCTATCTTACAAAAGGCACCTAATAATAGATTCAGGTATGCTCCTTGCTATCTGAAACAGAAAAGCATCATACAAATAATAAAAATGTTCTCCTCCCCGTTACATTCATTAAATAGAAAGTCACAATTGGTCATCGAACACTACATTTTCAATACATGCAATAATATTTCACTAAATTGACTAACGAGCAACGAATTTTCACACTGAATATCTTTAACTCAGTTAATATTTCACTAAAACACTTAACAGCCAATTAAATATTTCCCAACGAGGCTTTTGCGTATGATCTTCAAATTTTCTTAAAATTTGAATAAGGAGCCTCATGACAACCCCCACCACGCATGCGCGTCAAATTAAGAACGCCGTCTTCTCTGCAACGTTCACCAATCACAACAATGGCGGACGCAATTCGGTTAATCCGCTGAAACTTACAATCAACCCTTGAGGACGTTAAATCGGTCGACGAACTGGTCTCATTTCACATCCGTATCTTCCTGGTACTCGGCCGATTACGGCGACGTCACTCTCTATAAAAACAAGCCGGGGTTTCTCAAGATATCTCGCAGACAAACGCACAAAAGCAATATCGGCCGACATGTAAGATTTTCGTTCGGAGCCACTTTAAGGGGCCAAGCGAGGTCGCCGATAGGCTGCGTGTGATGTGGTTGCGTTTATTGACCATAACCCCTTCCTATTCCTGTCTGCAACTTCATGGCAGACAGGTGTAAGTATACAGACGACGTGATAAACAATTGACCACCTTGTTTTTATATGGTAATTTTAAATGGGTACACGAAAATCAACTGTACTTTATAAGAATGAGTATATCGCATCGAACCCGTCTTCTTAAGGCACCCTTCTTTTACTCCCACCTTACTTCCATTATCCAACGGGCATATGTACGGCGCCGTGGAATTATTGACCCATATTCGATTCAGAAATTCAGAATGGAACCTTCTATCTTTCATGGAACAATGACTCTTATAGATCTTTATTTTTATTTTTTCCAATGGACAAGCACGCCACGCAACTCTTGATGCATAACTGTTTTCATTGTGAAACATGACCGTTGCACTGACGAATTTAGTCTTAATGAAATCTGTAATATATTTGAGGAATTTATTGAATTGTCCCATACAGTTATGTGGTGTGATGCAATAACCAAACTTTCACGAAAGTGATATGAATACACGTATGAGACGACCCAATAGATTGAATATTTAATTTTGGGTTTCTTATGTTTCTCATATTAGCTTATTGCAGGGGGGGATATTGAGAGTATTTTGAATTCTTAAAAAGTGGTGTATATTCGGTAAAATTACTAATAATTATTGGTTTTTATTGTTATAACTCTAAGTATCTTGAAACTCAAGGTCACTGTTGTAGGCTCTGGATTTGATCAGATGCTCCTTATTTGAGATACAAAGTCAATAGACGGTAACATTAGATTTTGAAACCCGTGTATCTCTGCTGTGTATGACAGCTTGAAATATGTCGCTTATAAAGTACATTAAGAATAACGATGGATTTCGTGCTTATTCCCTGATATTATCACCGTTTAAGGGTTGTTCTATGTGTAATTTGTACTTTAAAAATGATTAAGAACCGAAATATTTCATAGCTCGGTAATCGATTGAGTGTCACTTTTAAATGACACACAAGTATAATTTACAATATACTCTGTGACCAGTGGATCACCCTCAGTCTAACTCAACTAGAGGACATGGCCCCATTGAAACTCTCAAGAAGAATTTCCTACATATATTATACAACGCACGAACAGAGTAATGAATAAAAATAATTATCTTGAATTGACTTCAGTCTCCGAAAGGCAATCTCTGACTAGAATTCTGGCTTGTACGATGCCCATCTTCAGTCTGTCAGCAGAGGTACGGCTGCCAGCGTAAGTCAGTCTAATGTCCTTTCCAAGCTCTTCGATGACTGCCAGCAGTTGAGAGTATTTACTCTGAGAGGAAGCTGATGGTGCACTAGCCTGTGGAGTTTCTATAGTTACAGGCTGATACGGTGTTGGATTCGATACAACAGGTATAACAGGGTTTGCTAATTGCAAGACTACGTTCCTTCTCCTTAGCTCTGATATAACTGCTATCTCTGCCAGTTTAGAAGCTTCCAAGGCCTTTGCTTCCTCAAGAGCCTTCTTTCTCTTGGCACGAAACCTAGCCATCCTCTGTGCATCATGAAACCTACGAATAATTGCTTCCTCTTCTGTTTCGTGTGGCCTTGGTAATGGTCTTCGAGTAGACTTTTTCCTCTCTCCGGATGATCCTGATCGTCTCTTTGGTATTGGTGAGTTTTTACTCCTGCTCCATCGTCCGTGACCATTCATCTTACACCTTTCTCAACGCGTACCCAATCCTTACAACGCTTGTTATATATCCCCAGGATAATTCTCTTTTACAAAACGCTCCGATACGTCTGCAGAGTACCTGTTCATTCATACGTCCCAAGAGCAGGAACAGCTAGAATCCACAAGAGAAATTAAAAGCTATCTTCTTCAGTGATTAAGTACACATCAGTCAGCTTTGAAAATTTTAAATTTACCGCGCCGTCGAGTATAACGATGGCAGCGCCATTAATGTCTTCTTTAACTTCTCGAAACCAATCACAAGTATGGCTACAGGTTTATCAGCGACGTCCTCCAAATTTGCGAATCACGTGTGATCTCCAAAGTAGAAGTTGACAACGAGAACTGAATCAACGGATCGCGTCACCCATAAATGATCATCATCATTTTCACGTTAAGAAATCCTAGGGGTCGGCTCGCGTAATAAAACTCTAGACCGTCTAACAGGAGCAAGCAGTTACATCGAACGTAAGACTTTCGACCCTCATGCACTCTTTTCCACTGGTACAGTTTCGCGAAAAAATTCTAAGGTCTCGGTTTATTGGAGATTGGAAGGAGATAGTCGTTGTCGCCTCCTCCGCACGCACCCGTATACACCGTCAAGGTGATTCACTCCCGAAATAGCGTTGTGAGATTAATTGTTACCGATTTTTATTGATTTTTTTACCTGCCATCTCAGACAATGATATCGCGATCTCAGATATTCTAATCTCATGCTACACTTGAGCCTTAATTTTTGACAACAAAATTTTCCTTTTCTTAATTATCTAAATTGCGTGTTTTCTCTCGTTGTCATCGGATGAGATAAACTCACTGACAATTGATTTTGATACTTTAAAATTATGGATATATATATATATATATTCTTTCTCAATAAGTTATTGTTATCATTATCATTTTGATAATGGCATTACAGAATTTGACGTTTATTGCTAGAGAAAATTCTATTGCCTGTAAACAATGCAATCCAACATAAAAGAAAAAATGTATACTTTGGGACACGTTCAATGTTGTATTACTCATCTCTTATGATATAGAAGTTTGAATTCAATTTTTTGTTTTAGGATTTACAAAATAACATTGGCATCTGGATCAGAGAAATACTCGTTTATATAGAGACCAGCTCTGGATACAAAAAATGTATATATCAACTGCTGAATATTATTTTCTTCTCTCGTTGGTTATTGTTCCAGTGTATTTATTTTTTAAGCTTTGGTCATGGCTTGGTTGGGAGTTGTTCGTTAATAATTAAATAATATACATTACATCTTTGGATACTTTGAATATTTGTTATTCTGAAATCTGTCTATATCTGTTAGACTATTTCATTTTGTCTCTTCGAGTTCTTTAAGTCAATTGTTGTGGTTTAAAATTTCCTTTTTGATAATCATTAATTAAAAACTGTATCACCCTTATTCAAAACAGCCAAATTCTTTGTAATGAGCAAACATTAGTCAAAATAATAGTTGTAAAGTACACAAAATATAGCGAATACTGTACAAAAATTTCTCTTAATAGATTCTGTCATAGTTTATCGGTTATAAGAAGTTCATCCAATCCCATTCTCCCTTGATGTTTCCATATTCTATATTTAGCTATATCTTTCCTGGTTATCATACCAACCACCTGAAACATATAGAAAATTTGATATCTACCTTATTACCGGTTTTCTAATTCTAAAGAAGAAAAAAACCAGTGTAAAAGGAAAACTCACTTCATTTGTATCATTTGTTACTGGCAAATGACGAAGTCCAATCGCTCTGAAGAGTCTGAAGACACGTGGCAATGACGCGGACTGAAATTATAATAATAAACATCACTTTATAAAGAACATTGACCCAATCACTTTGTAATTAATTACTAACATGTTGAACAGTGTATGCAGAAGGGTTCATAAATGGTCTTAAGTCCATCATGTATGTTTTCTCTTCCTCTGTTATTTTGACTTGTTTTATCGTTGGATATCGTGGATATTCATTACGGAACAACTCTATATCTATCGTCTCCCAAAATTCATTGTACTCATTAAAAACTTTATTTTGTAAGAGCACTATGAGCTGCGATCGTAGAATTAATCCACGAAATCGTCCATAGCAGTTTATCTCAGCCTGAATAAAAATATGAATAAGGTATATTAAATAATAATTGAACTACAGAGATAGGATTGACATAACTGTTCATACCTGATCACTACTAGGAGGATCAACTACTGGGAAACCATTGAAAGTAACGCAGCTTAATAGTTCCACTATATGACCCACGTTCTCTACTGTTTTCAAAGTCACTATAGGGTGGCTCATTATCTCACTGGTATAAATATTATTTGACAATGGCGGTGGCTCCCACGGTAGCAATGGTACTCCAGCCATTTGAATATGAATATCATAAATTCCCTGAATTAAAAAATCATGTTATACTTATTTTCTTTAGTATAATATGAAATCATTTTGATACTAACTTCGTTAAAGAAATCGCCCACCCATTTAGCCATTATCAAGACAATTATGAGTGGGAGACCAAATGATATTCCTTGGGTCGCTTCAATGAGAATAGCTGTTAAGCTGATAGTCATTCTTACAACACCACCCAGTTGTGCAGCAGCACCCAAAAGAGCATATTTTCCAGGATCAAGAAATTCCTATAATCATGTAACAGCGTGAGGTCTACTGTCTATGCCTTTAGGATATAGAATTTATAATTCTTTAAGTCATACACAAGTCGGCCAGAGTTTAGTAAATACTGCTCCAACAAGTCTACCCCAAGCAGCACCAATTAGGAGCGACGGTATGAAAAGTCCACTGGACATAGACAGACCGAATGTGACGGCGGCCAGGAAAAAGTACAGGATTACGAAAACAGCCAACGTTACGTCATTGTGAGAACCTATAAGGGTAGCCATTACTTTCTATACAAGCATTAAGAATTGAAATATTCAGGCTTTAAAGTTTTTCGATGTACCTTTTGGATCATGAAAGAGAGACCGCACACTACTTTCTGGTGTTTGAAACCACAAAGCTGCCACTGCGCTGTATTCTCCTTCTTTACAGTACATTTGTACTGGAAATTTTGTTGGATCTTGACCCAGTGGTTTGCAATCGTCAAGAAAATAAATCATCAAGAACCCCATAACAGCACTCATTGCTGCTACTAACAGAGCTTCTATCACCTTCAACCACTTAGCTCTGATGTATCTTAGACGGAAGCAGCTGATTTTGTAATTCAAGTAATTCCACATTGATCCCAGTAGACCTCCTATGATTCCTACTATCATGAACAATGGGATTTCATAGACTCTGTAGGTCATCGTTTCAAACTTTCCCAAATTTAATAAACCTGGATAAGACAGGTCCCCTGGGCGACCATGATAGGCACTTAAGATGATATTTAATGTAAAGGTTGTTATCATGCTAGCGAAGAATGTTCTCCAAGTTAAGCTCTGGTTAAAGAAACTTGTACCCTCTTCGATACTGAATAATACACCTCCTGCAAGAATTAACAAAAAGCTACTTTATTATTATTAATGTAATTGATTATATTCATTAACTACCTATCGGAGCACCAAATGCTGCAGAAACACCAGAGGCTGCACCTCCAGATACGAAATCACGTTTCTCATGATCTTCCCTAAAGTATTTGAAGATCCTTAAGTCCTTGCGGAAGGTTGTGCTCTTTCCCTGAGAGATACCTGCTGCGACAACTGCTCCAGAATGTATCATGGGACCTTCCTTGAATTTTCGGGAATGAAGGCAAAAGGAATATAGATGATTACCGATCATGCTAAGAACTCTTTAAATGTTGTGTGGAAATGCCTACAAAGAGAGAAATAAATACCTTTCCCCCTGCAAGCCCTCCAACCACTGTACATATTACTCCTATAATCTTTACTGCTAATGTTTTAATTCTGACTACTCTTGGCACTTTGATACCATTCAGGTAGCATTTTACTTGTGGAATACCACTACCTGCAGCGACAGGCTCTATATATGCTACTAAAACAGCTCCTATCAAAACTGGCACTAAATTTAGAATTAGCCACATAAAAAATGGCAGCCATAGGCAGTTTTTTACCACACATTCGTCCATATCTGCATTATATCACATGTAAGAAAATATCTGTGATAGCTGTAAAGAATGCACTATATTTTATCAAAAAAAGGATACATATCTTTAAACGGCTATATTTCATACTGGATAGTTCTTCAATGGAGATATCTACGAAGCAGGCAATTACAGCCGTGCAAATTCCAATCAGAAGAAATATGAACCATCTGGCTAG
The DNA here is from genome assembly GCA_030142595.1 of Trachelus iudaicus. Classification (NCBI taxonomy): domain Eukaryota; kingdom Metazoa; phylum Arthropoda; class Insecta; order Hymenoptera; family Cephidae; genus Trachelus; species Trachelus iudaicus. The sequence goes on along the minus strand of JARQTH010000358.1, from coordinate 114,848 downwards.
ATTTTTCTTAACCACAAATTTATATCCCTTTCTCCTCTCCTCATCCAGGAGAATATAATTTTCACAGGTATCATAGTCGAGGCTCTGAAAGATAAAGTACCGATGCATCCAAGAGATAAAATTCAATAGAAAGTAATGTTATCCATACCAATAAAATATGAACAGATTATTTCTAAACACTGATAAATATGGACCAAGAATTTGAAAAAAGTAAATGAATTGAACAAACTACAATGACTTTTAAATATATCCAAGTATTATTATCCCTGCCATATCTTATTCATGGAAGAGTAAAATACTTTTCATCCAATCATAACTCATAGCAAAAATAAAACTAAACAATTTTTCATAACTGCACCTAGAACCCATTACCTCATAATTGGCTGATAAAAAATTTGTAGCTCCTGGCGGAACATCTTCAGCATTCAGTCTTCCTGACCGCCGATGGGAAAGATTTTCAACAATATTGCAGATATTACCCTGACTATTACTCCTGACATTCTACAATGAAAAACATTCATAGAGTCCAGCACAGCAGTATAATACAAAATTGACACACCAAGTATGAGTCAGTGCGAAAGGAATGTACGAGGCAAAAATAAGCATGAAAGAAAAACTGATTAACTATCAGCATTCAATATACAAGTTTAAAGATCATTAAATTTTTAACGACAATTTTACTCATTATACTGACAGATGTATCGTTGACAAAGGTTATGTTTGTTTCCCGAAAAAGGAATGCAAATAAATGAATGATGCAATCACAAGCATGATAAACTTCATAAAGAATTTTGTAATACTCACCCGAAATCTTATACTGACATCGTCACTGGAGTAAGAAGCAAAATTATTTCTAGGCTTGACAAGTCTCTCTTCGCTGTCACATACGTCATTTCCATTATTTTCATTGACACTACTGTTAATCAAGACATTCACATGTGTCGTTGGATCCGTCATTTCTTTTTTCTCTCTGATTCCTTACTTCGTGATTAATGAAATATTTCCACAATTCACATTCTGATATATACAATAATAAATACTAAGAGTATCTCGACGTCAGTCGTCTTATCAAGAACTGCTAATAATACGACATACTGCTCTACTTCGTGTCGCGATACTAGCAAGTACGATACTGCAAAGCGTGTCAGCATGAGATATATACACAGTGTAGCATATCACGTGATGAATTCTTATTTGGCATTTTAAATGGATGGTTTTATTGCCTATGTACTATACCTCGTATATAACGTGTTGTGACGATTTTATTGAAGAATTTTTTAATTTCAGATCAAAGGAAATTGTTTATATTGCAAAAATAATTTTCGGTTAATGAATAAGCGTAAGCGATACGGTGATTATGAAATTGGGGGGTTTCCCTCTGTATGAAACGTATCACGTGCTATCTGAATGATTCATGAGAAATTTATGATATGAATAATACAAAATATTAGTGGTTTAATACCATTATTAATGACAGTTTTGATGCCGGAATATTTTATATTATAGGAATATTTTATATTATATAAAATTATAATGTAGTTTTTTAATTTTTAGTTTCTTCTTTCAGGTACTCCAATTTGACATAATTGATTTTGTTTCTTATAAAATATATTGCTTTCTAAAATACATATCTTCAGATGCATAAGGTATTCAAATTAATGCCGCAGCATCAGAGTTTAAGATAAATCTTGAAAAACCTGAAGATAATTTAGAAAATCAATCATGGATATATAATCTGAAGAAATCAGGCTTAATTACTTTGAAGGTATTTAATTAATACTGATGATCTCTAACTACCAAAAATAATGTGAATAACGTATGAAGAGCTTCTATTCTAGAACTTCCATGGACAGGAATGTCCAATAGATTGCAAACAATATCAACGAGGTGTACAAGATCACAATCTAATTTTGACAAATCAGTTTCCGTCTCGTTAAGCTTCTCTTCTAATTCGCTCGGCCATTGCTGCATGAGATTATCGATGTCAGGCATTGGTTTCGATAATTCAACAGCTGGAGGATGTCTACTTCTATGTAATTGATTGATATCTTCGATCCATCTATCAATTGATTTCCCATTTTTCTCAGCATCCTCGATCCTCTTTATTACCGATTGCTTGGCTGGACCAGCACTTTTGCTACGACTTCGTAACTGTAGATGCAGCACTGCAGGTTCGGACTGATTGGCGCATGGTTCATCCAAAACTACCAATCCAACTTTATCAGCCAATCCGTCTGGTCTTGGTATTTTAATAAAAGCATCTATATCACCGACCGCCGGTATATAGTCTGGCACGAATGGTATCAATTTATAATTTAGGTCAATTTTCTGTGGAGTATACCTGTAAAGTATGGATAATTGATTTTTACAAAAATTTCATTTTCTATCGCACCTGGAAATAAACTTGTTTAAAAAATATTAATTTCAAAATGAACTATACCTCATTATGTTTTGAAATAATTCTTTAACTTCCGCGGAAACTTCCATATCCTCAAATTTTTTTGGATCATAAAAATCTAGACTTTTTGCCATGCTGGTAGCTTGAATATCATCGTCGTCAGTTTCTTCGCTGTCCGAAGGATCGCTACCAATTCCCATAGATTTTCCATAAGAGACGCCACGATCGATTTTACTCGAATACCTAAAATTTCGTTATCATTATCGTATCAGGAGCTATCAATAGCTTACACCATTTTTACCTCATCAATTCTGGTTTCCTACGCGGAGAATTTATTTCGGCACTACCAGGGTTCTCGATACTTTTATTCCTCGTCGGTTTCTTCATACTGGCCGATCTACTGTTTATTGGACTTTTGATCTCTTCAGCATTTCGCACCTCGATACTCTCATCGAATTTTGAAAATGCTGAAATATTCGGCACTTCCTCTTCGTCGCTGCTGTCTTTTCGATTCATTGTTCACTGCGGTTCTACGTATTTTTGTTGATTATTATTGGTGACCATCTATCCCATTATTTTTTCAATATCCATAACAATTATCTAAACGGTCAGCTATATTTGTTTCTTCTTTATTCGACTTCCACGAACATTCTCAACCTAGTCCTGAAACGCTGAACGCTCAGTTCATACTAATCAATCCTCGAGCGTTCATTCTAGTTTTATTATTGTTTGGTTCGGGTTGCTATGGTTACGCAATGGTCGATCCTCACCTGTAGAAACATATACTATATGTTCCAATAGTATTATGTTTCTATTGTACCAGCCTACAGCCTAAACGAACCATCTGAAGTTAGCGTGCCTATTTGATCCATATGGTAAAGCCATGTTCAGATGGTACGTTTGGCTTAAATATTTGTATACATGTTCAACTTCACGTCATATCTCAATTTGAAAGAGGTGACAGCTTAACAAGACATACCTACATCATTGGTATTTCCTCAAACGTAATTTATCATCCGTATCATAATCCTTTCATTATGAGCGTGGCTGGTAAAGAAAATTCTTAAATACCAGGACAAACTATCTTATTACCTTGAAAATACAACCGGTATAAATTATGCAATTAAACTTATATATATACATTTATCAAGAAAAGTAAAGTGGCACTGCGCATGCGCGTGTATTCACTTTGAAACTGGATGTCTACAAAAATTCTGTCTGGTTCAAATCTGGAATTACAGTCAACTATCTCTCTCACTCTCGTTCTAAATTCGTATTCTCTAGATTAACGTAACCATGACAATTATCCCCCTAGAGATCGCACTAGACTGATAACAGTTCCCCTTTCCGGATCACAATTTACACACTAACAAGAACGAGGATAATTAATATCGAGAGAGGGGGAAACGCTCTGTAACATCGCACTCACTGTAATATCGTTCTCACAGAGCCGAAAGATGCGAAATTAGAGAGACTTGAAAATTATTCATTCTTACTTTTATAACCTAAAAATTTGATTCAAAATTAATTTTGACAGTCACGTATCGGCTTTATCGAAAATCGGGTGTAGATAGTTAAACAAAGAAAATGTCATAATATTCTCATCGATCATCTGAAGTCACAAAGAATCTATAATCGATCTTTCACATATCATCGGTAATGACACTTTACATTATTCTGCCAGTTTAATCGTATGAGTCAACGACACACTATAAATTTTAACCGTTATTGTATCACCAGGATGCTCATAAATCTTAGTGTAACTTTAAACGATTAAAATGGAAGTTGTGAAATATAATTAGTAGATAAAATCATCAAATGACTGTTGACGTTTTCGATAAGCTTACCAGAGACTAAAGAATGAAAAATTATAATATCGTTATCAATGATATCTCAAGTTCTCAATTCAAACGATTGAAGCATCATAGTCCTTGAAAATAAAAATTTATCGGATTAATCAAAAACGCTGATGATTCAAATGTCTGTATAAAGCCTAACGGCAATGTGGACATTGCAAAATTCTAAAGCATAATAAACCAATAAGACAAAGCTTTGTAAAATGTAAACAGACTGTTTTATAGTGGTTTGATAAAACGTTTCTTTGAGTGACAAGTCGCCTAATCTCATCCCTGTCAATTGATTAGTTTTTACTGCCACAACGCATATTAGTATTAAAGACAGACGTAAGTTTATTTCATAAAATTATAAAACAAACCTGTATAAAAGGGAGACGTTGAAAGTAAGTATAAAAGTAAGTAAGGATAGTAATAAAATAATGTAAAGCATCGATAAAAATAAAAAAGGACACAAACATCGAGTAAGATTAACGTGAAGCGTTGTCAGAGACCATTGAATTCAATGGATATAAAGTATTTCAAAATCCTATGGGCGTGTCCGGCGTATTAACAATGCCATCTGTCCGCAGCAAAATCTAAACGATGCTATCAAATATTATTTAGATAAAGGTGATCAAGGTGATTTACAAATTCTCAAAGAGCTTCCCATTAAGGACATCTACTAGATTGGATATTTTCCATAAACATGGCCGCTTCGTGTCTTTCGTATCATCCAATCCTGAACGCATGCGACACGCTTGAAGGTGCGTTCGTCCGTTTGCGTACTTTGTGAATGACGACTAAGCTTTGATTGGTTTCTACTGGCAGTAACGAACTGGGATCTAGTCAGATTGGCATTTCTAGAAGACGTTGTATCTGAGACGTCATATTTATATCCATTTCTGGTACATGGATCATTGGGAAAGCAGATGTCGCCACTTGCTCTGCAACAGGAACTGGAAGCAGACGCCAATTCCGATGGTACGACGTACGATGCGTCTTTCGCTAATTCCTGGCTTTTTCTTTTAACGTGGAAAAAGATCATTGTGTTAAAGAAATTCTTTAAAGTGTCATTTGAACGTACTTCATGTTCCTGGTGGATATAGTGGATGTTACGAATTCTTCGTCGTCCTTGGAACTTTTAGCTGATATCAGAACGAAGATTCCCAGAAACCCACAGAGCGTAAAGAACGCAACGAAATCCGCCAGTGCGTGTCTCGATAAAGATCCTTGTGACTTTGCCGATCCTTCGACATCCTGGGATTCGACGGTGAACCGTGAAAATTCGTTAAGAATAAAATCCTGCAATTTTACGTGGTCATCGTGTTAAATGACAGGCGGGATACACGTTAAAACGACTATGAATTTAAGGTTAGGTTTTGTGTTGATCGACAACCTACTCGCAGATACACGAAGATTTGATGTACTATTAATTGAAACACGTAGCACACGTCACTGAGATTATTCATGGTTGAACGAAATAATGGAACGATACATAAAAATATTTGATAAAAGGTAATGTGATCAATATCTGTCATTTACATGACGAATGTCATGGACGTGTTGAAAAAGCTGCTGATAATTTGACAATAGCCTCGCGCGTACATTGCCACTCATCGTGATCTACGTTTTTTTCTTTAATGTCTTCTGTCATTAATTGACAGTCATGCTTTTTATAACTTTCAATTAAATCGATTGTTGATCGATTAATATTTAGCAGATGTACCTGAACTACACTACCGGTCAAATGTTTAAGTTCACTTGCTTTAATTTTGAATTCTGCTGTTATACGAGCAAAAGGCGAATATTTCGAAGAATTGAAAATATTAATAAATGCTTGCGGAAATTTTTGTAAGTCGACATATTTTGTGTACACAATAATTAATATTTCATAAATAATAATACTAAATAACAATAAATAAAGAAAACCATGGTTTTTTGAACGTTTCATTGACATTGTGAGGTGAACCTAAACTTTTGACCGGTGGTGTACGTTTCGCGTGTACTTTGAACTAATATATAATTGCTCCGATAAAAAGAATCTTAACGAGCACATTTTTGGATTATCGAATTGAGTTAATCCCATTCGAATTACAAGTTATCTTATCAATCGTATAGATTAGCCATTCTTTCATTTCGAATTGTCTTTTAACACTTTCCAGCTACACGCACGCTACCTGTTACGGTCGAAACAATGATTGCGTACACGCTTCATTAATTTTAAGGAATATCTTCAAGATTAACTTAATCACAGTAATGGAATAATGTCTTGTCGCTCGGTCGCAACATCACACAGACTATTAATTATGATAAAAGGATATAATGATATTTTGATTTTTAACACGTTCAATGCCCCCGCTCTCCTATCGGGGTGGTGCAGATTTTATCAACGTGCTAAATCACTTTACTATATGTACATAAGCAATTAGAATTTTGTATTTGGCCGTCAAATTTTAAGACTTCTTGGAAATAAAAAGATTTCGATTTATCAAGATATACTTAATTTGTACGATATCACGACAGTTATCAGTATTAACAGGCAATTAATTAAAAAACTTAAATTCGATCTTCCACGTATGTTTATCACTTTATAAAGTAATTTATATAATGAGTCGACTCTTACGAATCGTCGAGAAGAAGGGATAGTTTAATCATACGTATAACGGAAAATAAATTTGGCTAATAATTATTTAATCTATTTTAGAATGAATTATCAAACGGCTATATATAAGTTTTATAAATATACTCTAAGGTTAAATAGTGAAATATGTTTTTTTTTGTTACTATTCAATAAATTTATTTTAATATATCGAAAAATAAGATTTATTTTTGTACTATTCAATCTCGTTTATATTAGTCGTAGCACCGTTTTAAGAGGCAAATTCATTTCATTAAATGATCCGAAAATTATGACTCGTTATCACTTTACAATTCTGACTTAGTAATCGCATCTTTATTACGTAAATTATTGTTTACCTAGTTGAAACGATTATTGTATTATACAGCAGACATCTACATATATGTATTTATTTAAGTATATATGCATACGTGCGTATTTTAATAGCAAACGGTGTTATTGGCTTCGTTTTAGTATACGTCATAACAATTGTGTCTGTTATCAAGAAAGACATTGTGAACACCCGTTTGATACTGACAATAAAATCTTCGTTATTATATATTCATCGATTGGTTAGTTTTTATTATTTCTTTTAGCTTCTTTCAGACTAATTTCACAATGAAATCAAAGCTCGAATGCTTCACGATTAGATATTTCAAGTGTATCTATATCAAAATATAAGTTTTTGGGTCTGTCTGGAATAGATATGATAAAAAAGAAAAAGAAGATGTAATGCAAGATAAAAAAATAAATCTGACCTTGCAAGGTAAGTTAATTTAAATTAAATATGTCCAAGAGGTTTTACATGTCTTATACAGTTTTCGTTTGCTTCCCAATAAAAAAACCGATAATAATATACATAGACAATGCTAAGATATCATACTCAGGGATATATCAGTTACATACATGAAGTATTGTATTATTGTTACATGGTCAAGCAAAATATTTTAACATCACTGATATGTAAGTGTCACTTTGGGTTTGCTGGATTTTGCTTTTGAAAAGCTTCAAAATGAACTGAAGGATTTTCAACTGAAGCTATCTGAATATCTATCATATTTGTATAGAATATCCCTTTGTTCTCATAACGTTGTTCAATTACCGTCAATCTAAGAAACAAATTTTTTACTTTATAGCAGCTGATTATTACGAAGCTAAATTTACCTGGTTGATTGACGTCATTAAATCTGGCTATTTAATGACAGTAGACAGACGCTGCGTGCTCGATGACTCAATGACAGGTATTGTGTCTTTGACGAAGAAAAAAATAACGCTTTGTGAGCGTTCTTAGATATGCTAAGGAGTTACGAGAGATCGAAGCATTGTCTTATCTAGTTGCCTTTACTTCCCGTTCAAAAAGACGAAACTTTATCTTATCCACATATGGCTTTACGAATCAATGTGAATCGGCCGATCGGTCTCTGGTGCGATTTGTTTCATAGAGGGGCGACGCTTAGAATTTTTGATACAAGCAGTGGAACTAACTACGTGAATCCCCTTTCGTCAGTGCCTCGTGGAACTTGGCGGAACCAGTTTGAATTCCGGGGAGCTCCGAAGACTTGTAAAATTTACTCAAATTTCGAAAAAAAAAAAATCGTTCGTACCTGGAATCTAAAGATTACTTATATTTTGCAGATAATTGTATAATTTTTAAAGTGACTTCACACCCGAGGATGACGAAGAGACTTTGGATCTTGATATTTTGACGTTTTCTTCTAATTTAATTTTTCTGTTTGGAATTCTACGGCCTTCAAGACAATTCGAATCTACTGTCTTTGGAGACCTAGACGAGATGGCACAACAAAATCAAGTTGAAGTGAGAACATTTTTCTTTTTTTATTATTATTGTTTGTCATTTTCTTTTGATTTTATTTTACCTTTACATTGAAAATTGCCATTTCTCAATAATTCATGTCAGCTTTACACTCGATTTGACGTATCTCGCATCGTTATCACAAGATTATTAATAATTAATGTGGAGTTTTTAAAGCTTTTATCAAACCGCCTCTGTCTATGGACTTGATAAATTTGTTTGTTTTAGCACCTTAAACACCTTGTTTAACCGCTCATGAGTTTCCTCGTGTTTTCTACACGGTGTCTGTAGATGTCGCCTACTTTGATACATTGTATTTATTTTATCTGCTTAAGTGTTAACATCGATAGTCAATGTATTAAACTCAATTGCCTTCATGTTTTTTCCCCTTATTTACCGGTGCTTCACTCTTTCGTAGACTACCTGACCGCCGACGCGGCCCGTTTCTCGTTCTAGGGTCCTTGTGATAACATTTTTTTAATATATTTTTTTTAAATAATACATAGAATGCATCCTATTCTAAAATTTCGGAGAGTTTCCAAAAAATTGTTTTTTAAATAAAAAAACCTAGGTCTTATTGATTTCTTCGCGGCCCTTAAGGTGTTATCGAGATCATTTCGAATGATAAGAAAAAATTCGTTAGAATAATATTAGACGGATACAAGTATTCTATGAAACGTCGCTCGATAATATTTAATCAACACGAATCATCTTCAAAGTCTCTAGTTTGATATAAGTTCCAAGCATACTTCTTTTTCATGCTTATGTGACTTTTGCGCAACAGTTACAAAAACAACATAGAAGATTAATGTAACTGAGATGTAATTGTTACAAGGTGTATTCACTGGATTGTCTTTTGAACGTTCTGAAGCTAACTGCATATAGGTTTGATCTGGAATGAAAATTCTTTTTTTGAACTATTACAAAGATTGCAGTGATATATTATCACATCTAAATATATATCAAACAAGTTGTTCTATTCACAGAAACCAACTGGATTTGCGAATGAAGCTTTTGAAGGTGAAAATGGCGAGCATACAGAGATTGACAAAAAACAAAAATCCTCAATACCAAACACCGAAGCAAATGGAATTCGTGGAAAGCTCTCAGTCATATCTATAATGTCCACGGTATGTAAATGTGAGAAAAAAAAGAAAAAGATTCGATTAATTGCAGAGTGTCATTAATGAATTAACCATTGATCCTATACAGACCAGTGTCAAGCGAGATGAATGGAGTGGCGGATTGGAATTCTTAATGTCCTGCATCGCGACGTCCGTGGGACTTGGAAATATCTGGCGATTTCCTTTCACAGCCTACGAAAATGGCGGTGGCGCATTTCTGATTCCATATATCATCGTTTTATTATTGATAGGCAAGCCCATGTATTATCTGGAATGCTCCTTAGGTCAGTTCAGTAGTAAATCTTGTGTAAAAGTCTGGGCCTTATCTCCAGCGATGAAAGGTAATTGTCCGAATCAGATTCTAAAACAGTGATAATATAAAACTCAATATTTAATTATACCTTCGATATAAATATTTTTGAAAATTTGCAAAACAATGCGTTCCTTAAGAAATCAGACGTGGATTTCCATGAAATTGTGTAAATTTATGTTAAGAGAAACAAATAAAATACTTAGTGGAAAACCATGCGCATGAAAATTTGTATGCGCAGTCGGACGTGGCTTGTTAGAGATATCGTTGTTTTCTATCTGTCAAAAAGAATAACATCTAACTCGTTGACCGAGTACTTGTTGAAACTTATACGCAGACTATACCTGTGTGCATGATTAATCTTATCTACCGGGTTATTACTTTCATTTGAGTACTGGCGTGAGCTATATAAAATAATATATTTAGGGAAGTTATTTAAAACTTTTTTTTTATCGTCTAGCATTATCTTTTATAAGCGCTAAAAATATTCAGTAGTTTTGTATCGTTCTAGGAATTGGATATGGACAATTAACAGTGGCATTCTCTGTAGTGACGTATTATTGCGTGCTAATGGCCTTGACATTGTTTTACCTCAGTGTGAGTTTTCAAGCAGAATTGCCCTGGTCCTATTGTCGAGACGAATGGGCTGGTTACTGTTTTGATGCAACGTCTAATAAGTCATTGTCTTCTGATGGGAATCAAACTATGTCCAGTTCAGCCGAATTGTATTATAGGTCAGTTATTGATACACTATCCGGTGTATCAGTTGAATTTTACATAGAACTTTGTAATCCAGCTGTATTTGTTGAATTATTGGGAATTTTTTGTTTCGTTTTTAGACTTATCGTCCTCAACGAAAGACAATCAATCGACGACGGTATCGGATGGCCATCCTGGAAATTGTCGCTCTGTCTGTTTTTCAGTTGGCTTGTCGTCTTTGCTGTATTAATTCGCGGTGTTAGGAGCTCTGGAAAGGCTGCTTACTTTCTCGCAATATTTCCCTATATCGTGATGATAATACTACTGATTAGGGCTGTCACATTGGAAGGTGCTGGCAACGGGATTTTATTCTTCATTACACCCGATTGGAACAAATTGTGGGAACCGACTGTATGGTACGCGGCAGTCACGCAGTGCTTCTTTTCCTTATCAGTCTGCTTTGGCAGCCTCATAATGTACTCGTCGTACAATAATTTTTCCCACAATGTTAGAAGGTCCGTCAATAACAAAAATTATTAAAATTACTACTTAATGCACAGAACAAATCAATAAAAATATTATCATTTACAGGGATGTTATGATCGTGACGTCATTGGATACTTTCACAAGTCTTATAGCCGGTTGCACTATTTTTGGTATTCTGGGTAATTTGGCACACGAAAACGGATCCAATGATATATCGACTGTAGTACGAGGCGGCAGTGGTTTGGCATTTATCTCTTATCCGGAAGCACTATCAAGATTTTCAGTAGTGCCACAATTATTTTCTGTATTATTTTTCATTATGATGTTCGTACTTGGTACCGGAAGCGCAATGGCACTGGTCGGTGGTGTGTTCAGTGTCCTTTGTGACAAGTTTCCTAAAACAAAACAGTGGAAAATAATTCTGGCCGTAAGCATCGTCGGATTTCTGATTGGACAAATTTACGTTACACCGGCAAGTCAACGATAACTCACGAGTATTATATCTGATATACGTAGCAATCCAGTTATATTCATTAGATATTTTTGTTCTTTAATTTTAATCAGGGTGGACAATGGATGCTTACACTGGTGGATTATTATGGCGGCACGGTCATCCCCATTATTGTCGCCGTCACTCAGTTGATAACAGTATTTTGGATTTATGGCTTGTCCAATTTCCTCAATGACATAGAATTCATGCTAGGATACAGACCTGGATTATATTGGAGACTCTGTTGGTTTTTTATTAATCCAGTTCTCATGCTGATCATTTTAATTTACACCATGGCGACGTACGTACCGCCAAAGTATGACGGTATGGTCTTACCTGACTATGCCTATGCAATTGGCTGGACGATAGTAGTCATTGGCACAGGACAGATTTTAGTTTGGATAAGCCTCTCACTGGCAAAGAACAGGACGTCATCAATTCTCGAGGTAAGATCGGTCACTCCGTAAGATTAACTTACAGCGTTTTCGATTAGAATTTGTCTACAGCCATAGAGTATGACATGATGCCAAGTCGCACTGCCAATCGAAAATGCAATTATCAATAGCCGTCGGTAAGGTAGAAAAGTCTTACAATCACTACTATGATCTGTTCATATTTTTTCTTTAGACAATCAAAAAATCCTTCATGCCTTCACATAAGTGGGGTCCCAAGAACAGCAAGAAGAAAAGAGAATGGCAACTGTTCACCGAGGAGAAAAAGTCTAAGACTGAAGGTGGAATATATAATTGGTTGTTTAAATAAAAAAAAAAACTCTAAATGAATTCACTGCCCTTTTCTCTCTAGCGACAAGCGTTTTTAGAGACAGTTATGAACTTTAGATTTGTACTTGATGGACAGTCGGTACCGCGGTCGTTACGTAAGAAAATACGAATTACTGCGAACCGCCATTAATCTTGTAATCTTTCCTCGATCTTTTTTAATGTCAGCCAACCATGCAAAATATATTGTACATACCATCGATTTGTATAGTGTAGTCATCGTACATAAATAGCAGTTTACTAGTATATTATGTACTAAGAAGATTGTTAAGACACAATGCGTTTCGGATGCTCACGACATCCGGAGTAATTTGCGTACTGAGAAGACTGTATGTGCATTTATACAAGTATAAAATCATAATCGTGATAGGCCAGTACAGTATCGTCGAGTGTTGTATATAATTTTTTTTTTCTTCAGAATAAATAAAATCATCTAAATTTTTATATCCATATCTATATAAGATTATTCAGGGGACCATTGCACCGACCGAAGTCGACTCTATCGTAGAAATCAAATGTGGGAGTTAAGTATAGCAGCGCGAAAGCGCTGTTTAGATTTTATGTCGGAAAATCTCAATACATTTGAACGTTATGGTTTAAGAAAGCGCTATTGCGCTGTTCGGCATTTTTCGACAATATTTTTTAAATTACCTCCTGGGATTCAAACGGTTAATAGCCACGTATACCTACAAAACAATACTTTTAATAGGAATGTATAAAATAGCATTTGGGATTATTTCTATTTTTATCTCATAACTATGTTTGCCATCTATAATGACATCGATGGAGAATATCGACAAAAATCAATAAGCAAATCCCAAGGAGGATACAGGGTCGTTCAACAGTAGCTTGACTATCTGTAGGAATTTTTATACTGTGTGAACCAAGTAAATGGGGCAAACCTTATGGTCTTGCGATACTTATGAAAAACCATGTAGGATTTCTTTTTTTTCGCTTATCTGAACTTTCATCTTCTTGCTATTTGGATCGAATGATGGAATCGTAATAATAACGAGCGAGAAAACAAACTCGAATGATAAAAGTATCCTCTTATGGAAATTTTGCGTTCGTAAATTGATCGTAACAGTTCAGCTGGTAGTGTAGAAGTATTTGTTACTTTTTATTTACGTTATTGAAAACATATCGATGTGTTAATACGCTAATAGAATACGGGTATCTGACATCTGGTGGCGGAAAATAAAAATATCGAAAGAGTACACTTTTCATGTGCGCTATGAAGAGTTGACATATAGGGTATTTTGAACCTACGAACATTGTACCCTATTTCTGTGCCATTTTTAGGAGATCCTGACTTTGCGTCAGGTATCAATACGTTCTTGCAATGTTGTTCGATATTGATTATCGAATTATTACATAAAAAATCAATAAGTTGGTTTTTCTTCACAAAAGTATGATCCGCAATAATTTTAAATTGAAACTAAGAATCAGTTCGATTATTATTTATTTGACTAAAAAAAAATTATCGATTTCTCACATCAATAATCTATCACCAAAATAATCGGTAGCACAACTTAGCAACACACGGTATCGCATGTATATTGAAACTTAAGTAATTTTCCAAATGTCTTATCTCTACGATTAGATTATTTTTCTACTGGTAATAAAATTTTTCGAAACGGAATATCACCAACCCATTGATAATTTTATTATTGCTATACGTACGAAGGTCCTCGTTAACCTCAGTGACAAGGCTCGTCCACACGTCAAATATTTACCAGGACAGGACCAGTCGAACGGATCTAACGATAAGACTAATGATAATGACAAATATATAATTTCTATAAATTATTTTGGGAAATTTCGACCATTTTTTAAGGACGGAAATGACGTCATTAAGAAGTCTTCATTAACTTCGACGAGATTAAGATTAATCAATTGCTCATTTAATTAAATTCTCTCCTTAAATCTCATTTCTTAAAAAGCTTTCAAATTCGAAGGTTCAGCTAATGGTATTACAAGCCGCACTGGGACTCTACCCTATTATTTCTCTGCAGTAATTCTCTGTAGGCTAATTATCCACTCTGATTCTCAGCAAAAAAAAATTTTACTTGATCAATCTTAATGGATTCGATTCACCTGAAATCATTGTCTAATGGCCAATTTCTTCACCTTCGGATAAAATTTATCCTGCGGATAAACTTCTAAAACTTGAAAATCATTGGTTAACTGGGGATTTATCCGGAGGATAAATTTTATCTGAAGGCGAAGAAATTGGCCATAAGCAGTTGGCTCGCATTTTCCACGAGCTTTGAAGCATTGTAGTGATTGGCCAGATCCAGAAGTCAGAGAAGATCAGCAACCACTTGTTGAAAAATTGTCTCTTCGTAAAATCCAAGATGCCACGTAAAAGGACGATTTAAGAGAAAAAATTAACAAACGGAATCCACAGTAGTGCAGCACGCAACTATAAAAAGTTAGTCTACTGTTAAGAGACGATTAAAAAAAAATATTTAGTCCATTCCCAGGGCCTTATTATCGTAACAGTCTATCTGCCTAATCTTATTTTCATGAATCATTTATGGTACCTATAAAACGACGATCTTTCCCAACAATAAGTTTATTGGAAAATCTCGAAATTATCAATTTATCCATTTCGTCGTTTCCCATTACACCACTATTATATACTGAGTTATTCCCTCTAAATTTATGACCTGAAGTTAGCGCCGATTTAATTCCTATGGCATAACTATGTTCAGCTGGTACGCGTTTTGGTCCGCACATTGATATATTGTCTCTGTACCCTAAAGCCCTTCACACACGAAACAAAGCAGTGACGTAAGATTGTCTCCTTGGAGGGGCGGAGTACTAGATTCTGATTGGTTGGTTTCCTTACGCCTACGTCTTACGTCGTTACGTTATTTCGGGTGTGAAGGGCTTTAGTTTATTTTAATTCATAATAACATTGATTATTATGATTATTCGATATACTTGAATACAGCTGCATATGCAATATTTGTGTGTACATTGGATGAAAATTTCTGTACAGAAACGTATGTTTTCTTTATGGATTCCTCGGTACTTGAATTTTATCTAAAAGGTGTACGAGGACAACTGTACAATTCGGTCGTTCACTAATACATAAGACGATCCTCAGAATTATATTGACGTACGTTGGATATTAAAAGCCTTGTGTATTTGAAGCGGCGGAACGCACCTGCGTGGATATTCGTAAGAGCGCGCGAATTCTTTTGCCAGTCACTGGAATACAGTCGGAGTGTCAGGAGCCTGTGATCATAAACATTGCGCATTGGATGGTGTGAATATCCAAAGGATTACAGATGTTTTATAGTTGCTGAAATAATAATATTAACAATAAATTATAAAATCCATGATGGTACGAATTGAGATTGACTTATAGTAAATATAATATGAATGTGTTCTGTCATGAAAGAACTCAATGGATATTTGAATCAGTAAATTTTGACGTGTTGAAAAAAGTGACGTCATACTTTGGTTATATTTGCCAAGTTTTTTTTTTATTACATAATAATGGCCAACAATGGTCAATTAAGATTAGAGATTGTATTCACAAGTTTTTGGTGTCATGAAGGATTCGTGTAATGAAATATTATCTAGTGCTATATTGTGCAATATAAAATTAATCTGCAATTGAAAGATTAGCAATCGCGAATCTTAATTACGAATTTATTCAGTGTCGTACGACAAACACATCTGTCGTAATGACAAAAGCTAAAGAATTGTTGTTCTGGAAAGCGTGGAGAGGGGGACGCATTAGCTATGTGTGTAATCTAAATTGTATCCATAAAAGTGTTAAAATTATAAATACTGCTTTCACTTGAGGATACAAGATAAAGACTTTTTCAAATTCCATGAATTTATTTTTGATGAATCACGTACAATAAACATCAGCAGGGTTGTAAAAAAATGTAAAAAAAATTCAACTGTTTCTATAGACATAATGATCTATGCATAAGTTATGGCATACAGATATTTTAATATGAGATATGACAAAGATCGAAAATATAATTAATAAAAAAATCAAGTTTTCTATCTGAGAATGAAATTTCGATCGTTGGACGAAGGAACGAACGTAGGGAGTAGGGAACGAAACTTCAGATAAAAAATGAAGGATATTCAAGGATTAATATTTTATAGCATTGCGTTGTACTTGTTTGTCTACGTTGTTTAATTTGTCTGTTACGAAACAACCGAGAAATCTCTATTTATGAAAAAAAAAAATTACGAAACTAATAATTAGCGTATGATTAATACACCGGAATGCATGGTATCCGTGATATCACGAGGTCGATCGACGTCGGAAAATACAAGTGAATAGGGTTTAATTAGCAATTACAGTGGTGAACGTCGCGACGCACGCCAATTCGCAATCAGTGACCAATTTTTAATTGCAGAGCGCAGCCGATACTGATGGTCACCAATCTGCGGGGAAGATCAAGCTGTCGATCATTGGCGACGGTATGAATAAATCTGTAGGGGATATAGACAGCGGAGTGAGTTTCAATTAATGGAATTATATTATTTTCAAGAAGCAAACATATGTATGCAGTTGTTCGAATGTGTTAGGTCATATACAATGTATAATAGGATATTTTTTAAATATAAATTTTAGCGCCATTTTCATGACAAATAGCAAAGAAAAATATTTTGTCATTTAGAGGTTATGGAAATACTGTTGAATTTTGCCGAACACAAGGACGTGTAGTAGTATAAAATCAGGAATAAATTTCATGAAAGAATCGAGTGGATCTATTTTATAATTCTTCGATACAAAGAAACGCCACGCAATTGTAGCTATTCTGACATTGGGATACGTTCGTCTTCTTCAGAGTGTCAAGTCCGCGAGAGACGATGATCCGGACGCTACCGATAGAGCACAGTGGGGAAACGGAATAGAATTTCTTATGTCCTGCGTAGCCTTCTCCGTTGGCTTAGGAAATGTCTGGCGATTTCCTTACACGGCGTATGATAACGGCGGCGGTGCATTTCTCATACCATACTTTGTGGTTCTTTTCATCATCGGTAAACCGTTTTACTACATGGAGATGGTCCTGGGACAGTTCACGAGCAGATCCTGCGTGGATATTTGGTCAGCGTCGCCACTTTTTAAAGGTACGGAAAACAATGTTAACCTCAATTTTTAGGTTACCCTTAATATTAATTCTCTGTCACAGGCATAGGCTATGGAATTGCTATATCCGTATTCTCTGTAGTTACGTATTACTGCGCCTTGATGGCGCTGTCCATGTTCTACCTAGTAGCGAGTTTCCAATCGGAACTACCCTGGTCGACTTGCAACCCAGAGTGGGGTGATGAATGCGTTGATTCTAGCTCCACCGGAAGTTACAATAGGACCTCTAGCAAGAGTAGTTCCGCAGAGTTGTATTTTCTGTAAGTAAATACTAATTCTCATCCATTCTCAATATGGAGTATATATATATATATATATATATAATTGATTAAAATCATTTCAGGAGGGTAGTTCTCAACGAATCCAGTTTACAAAATGGCTTAGGTACGCCATCTTGGAGGTTAGTTCTGTGTCTTCTCGCCAGCTGGATCGCCATATACATAGTTTTATCAAGAGGCGTAAAGAGCACCGGAAAAGCTGCCTATTTCCTGGCATTATTTCCCTACGTTATTATGATCGGCCTCCTTGTCAGGGCTGTCACTCTCGAAGGCGCTTCCAAAGGCATCATCTACCTGTACAGTCCAACCTGGAGTAAAATCTTAGATCCTTCTGTATGGTACGCGGCAGTGACCCAGGCGTTCTTTTCTCTGGGTGTCTGTTTTGGCGCAGTTACCATGTATTCTTCTTATAACAATTTTAATCACAATGTCACCAGGTGGGTCATGGTCTTAATAATTCTCGTTGAAAAATGATTGCAATCATTTTTTTTGTCTATAGAGCATTCTTCTATTCGCAGGGACTGTACCATTGTCACGTCTTTGGATCTTTGCACAAGTCTCATAGCTGGCACCGCCATCTTTGGCATTCTTGGTAATCTTGCACATGAACTAGGAAATGACGACATAAGTACGGTTGTTCGTGCTGGCACCGGATTGGCATTCATCTCGTATCCGGAAGCCCTTTCGAAATTTTCCGTAGTTCCACAGCTGTTCTCGGTTTTATTTTTTCTCATGCTGTTCGTCCTGGGCGTTGGAACCTCTGTAGCATTTTCCGGAGTTGTTATCAGTATTATCAAGGACGATTTTCCGAATGTCGATCAATGGAAAATTGCACTAGGTGTTTCAACGTGTGGCTTTTTCGTGGGAATTATTTATTGTACTCCGGTAAGTTGTCTTTTGTGCAATCGCTTGTTTGAAGCTATACGAAGGATGTTATAGTTTAAAATTTTTTATCGTCAGAGTGGACAGTATATCTTAAATTTAGTGGACTATTTCGGCGGAACCTTTATCATCGTGTTCCTGGCATCTTTTGAAGTTATCGCCATCTCTTGGGTATATGGTATAATATCTCAATTTATGCTCAATTGTAATTCGACTGAGATATTATTAGCCATTCTTGTTTTACAGGTATCAACAATTTTATGGATGATATTGAATTCATGGTGGGAAATAGACCTTCGATTTATTGGCGATTCTGCTGGAGCTTCCTGACTCCGTTGATGCTGTTTACTATACTTATTTATTTTCTGGCTACTATGACGCCACTTACGTACAATAACGAAACTTATCCCACTTCCGCTTACGGTATAAATACTAAAAAAATATTTATTTTTAATCAAACGAGTTTCTACATCTTCTAACAAAGTTTTGTATTTCTTTGTTCAGCTGTTGGGTGGACACTATTGGTTGTTGGTGTTATTCAATTTCCAATATGGATAATCATAGTCAAAATGAAGAACAGAGACAAATCATGGCTCGAGGTACGTATACCTGGATGCATAATTGACTTTGATATTTAAATAATAATCCTATTGTAATTGCACAGCTGTTAAAACCAACGAGCGACTGGGGTCCGAAGAATCCAAAAAAACGAAGGGAATGGATGGACTTTAAGGAATCGAGGCGTATAATCCGAGAAGAGAGTTTAAAGAATTCGACAAAAGCAAAAATCATAGCTACTCTTTTCGGCGTTCAAAAATGAGATTGAACCAATAATTATTAAAAAATGATATAGAATTATAGATCGGATAAAGATCTGATCAATTTTTTATCTATCATATCAGTCTCAATGAAATCATTATAGAGATAGAATGATAAGGATGATATTCCTTTTTGTAATTATTGTGTATTATAAATATTTAATAAATGTTTTTCTTTTTCATACATGGTATATCATTGTATCGTACATAAGTGGGGTTTATCGTTTGAACATTCATTAATTAATTGGAACATCGTGCTGGATCAAAAGTTATCATTGATCAATCACAGTTCGAGTAGACGCTAATGATAATTTTTATTCTCGATATCACAAGGCTGACCGATAAAGCGTTCTCAAAATTAGATAAAGGTGATGGACGTTTTAAAGTGGATTTTAAATTAAAATCTTGGTTGAAACAAGCCGCATCGTTCTACTTTTCATTTATATTTAAGATCATGAAGATCAGTTGAACTATTCGAGACTGCTTCCTTGCCCCCTTCAGATTTTTCTTCTCGTCCTTGAAGACCAGCCATTCTTCTCTGTGATGCGACAATGACGGTCCCCAATTTTTGGCAGGTCGAAAGGCGTTCTTTATCATCTACAATTGTCAGGATGCGATTAGAGATATACAGACTACGTATAAGTTTGAGTGTAATACAAACCAGAGGGAACGGCAAATTCCGATTTTTAAATATTGTAATCGCCATCCATGTTGGAATCTGCAGAACGCCAAATGCGAATAAGATCCAACCTGCAGCATGAGCTGTCGTCGGCATTTCAACTCCGCCATAAGTAACGGGTGCAAGTTTAAACATGGTATATATAAAAACAGTCAAGAGAAGTGATGGGGTCACGATAGTCCAACACAATCTCCAGTACATGCTTTCTCGACGTCCAAGCATAAATTCAACATCGTTCAAAACATTATCCAAGCCTGCCAACAAAGTAATTATCAATATTTTCTATAATGTTGTATTAACACATTGACTGCCATGGGGGGTCACCGGTGACCGGCAGGTCCATATGAATTACGCTGTAAGAAATTTACCGCGGCAGCCAACGTGTTAACGAAACTAGTAAATAATTAATGTTTACAATCTTTTATAGCATTACCATATATCCATATGATTCCAGTGATTTCAAAAACAGCTAAGACAAAGACAACGAAGGACGTGCCATAATAATCCACAAGTGTCAGAATATATTGTCCACCCTGTATATTAAAAATTTTATGTTTAATTATAATACGTTATCAATAACATTCATTATGAATTTTAATTTCTAAGAGAACATTTACAACCCTTACGGGTAGTTATACAGTGCAACCTCTGTCGTTGCAGATTCTCTCGATGCCTGTAAGCATCCTATTGATGCATCAGAACTGTGAGCCGTAGGCAGGCATAATGAAAAGGAGGAAGGAAGGACTGAGCGGTGAGGATAGTGCCATGGAATATCTGAATCGTAAAACTCCATTCCCTTTGGTTTCAAATGCGAACAACGATAGAGGTTGGACTTGTAAAAGCTAAGCCGACGTCGCATTTTGTGTATTGCAAAATTACATGGATATCGGCACGTAAATTGTTTAGTATGTTAAAATTATTTATTTACCGGTGTAACGTAAATGGTCCCTACACAGAAACCAATGAAACAGGTTGGGAATGTAATTTGCCAGACTTTCAATTTTGGAAATTGATCACTAATTATATTAGTTATGCTTGATGTCATTCCGACTGCGCTTCCTACTCCAAGTACGAACATCATCAAGAAGAAGAGTACTGCGAATAGCTAAAATATTAATCGACAGGATAATTTATAATAAATAATGTATGCAAGCAATGAAATTATTAATAATAATCTAACCTGCGGCAATACAGTAAATTTCGCTATAGCATCCGGATAAGAAACAAATGCAAGACCCGTGCCGGATCTGACGACTGAACTAATATCATCGCTTCCGGTTTCGTGTGCCAAATTACCAAGGATACCAAATATAGTACATCCGGCTATCAGACTGGTGACAGTATCCAAGCTAGTCACTATCATAGCATCTCTTAAATCAAAAAATGACAGTTCCTATTATTAAAAGCCATAACTACAGTTTAATTAAAATTATGTAATTAGTCGTGTAAATACCTGTAGATATTGTGTCGTAATTGATTGTGCGATGCGTACATAACGATAGAACCAAAACATACAGACAGTGAAAAGAAGCACTGAGAAACAGCGGCGTACCAGACAGTAGGATCCAATAGTTTGCCCCAGCTAGGACTAATGAAAAATAAGATACCATTTGCGGCACCATCGAGGGTGACAGCACGTATCAATAACGAGATAAGAACGACGTATGGAAACAGTGCCAGAACGTAAGAAGCTTTTCCGGTACTTTTGATGCCCCTTGACAAAACCAGACAAACGAAAGTCCAACTAGCGGCAAGACAGAGAGTCAGTTCCCAATTAGGTAGACCGATGCCGTCATCAATGGAATCCTTCTCCTTAAGAACGATTTTACTGCAAGAGTCAAATTAGTATATATTTTTTAAGATTTCTTGAGATTAATTTTTCTTTTTCCTTTCTTTTTCTTCTGTGACTACTCACGTAAAATAAAGTTCAGCAGAACTGGAGAAACTGGTGGTATTAAGTGAGCGAAGCTTCTCCGATTCGTCGTTACTTGTACTCGAAGTGCCATTGTCAGATACGACTTTAGTAGTAATGGCGCTGTACTTTACTCCGGAGGCAACACAAATTTCGCTCCATTCTTCTCTACACCAGGCCCACGGTAATTCGGCAGAGAATGACATTATTAAGTAATATAATGTGAGTGACATGAGAGCGCAATAATAAGAAGCTAGAGCAATCAATGAACACAACTGGGCCCAGCCGACACCTGTTGAAGAAAACGACAACTTAACCTAAATCCCGTGACAAGTTCGATGTAAAATAAAGTATAGAAATTGTATTACCGACGCAGGCGGGTGACATGCGCCAAATTTGTACACAGCTCTTACTGGAAAATTGGCCGATTATCATTTCCAGGTAATAAAAGGGCTTGCCAACCAAGAAAAGGACGATTATATAAGGTATGAGGAATGCACCGCCGCCATTTTCATATGCAACGAATGGAAATCTCCATACGTTTCCAAAACCGACGGACAGGGCGATGCAGGACATTAAAAATTCGATACTGTTTGTCCATGTTGCGCGTTGCTTTATTTCTCCATGTGCAATTGTCGATTCTGATTTTTCTGACTTTACGGAGCTCTCTGCTGTTTGACACTGTCCTGAATTCGCGTCATGGACGTCACCTTCAAAGACCTGATTAACACGTCCCTTATCGACACCGTTGAAATTCTATAAAATATGAAAGTAAATATTTGAAGAGTGTCAATTTAAAATTTAGCTCATCATTTATTTATATATTATCTGGAATATCTGTAGTCAGTTCTCAGTTAAAATATTGGGTTGGCAAATAAGTTCGTGCGATTTATTTTTAGGTATTCGTTCTAAAAAATCGAACGAACTTATTTGCCAACCCAGTAGTTTAACGTGACGCATGAAAAAGTGCAAGGTCTGTGGCAAAATTTTTTATTGCAATCAAACACCATTTATTACCTTCAGCAAAGGAACATTGACAATTGGAAAATTTTGCTATGAAAATTCCTAACACTAAACTTTTTCGCATTTGTCATTTTATTTCAATCATGGACCTACACGGCAGCATCATTAATTTTGTCATAGAACTGCTTACAAGCCTATAAAAACAGACACGTGTCTTTGGCATAGAATGATAAGATATTTATAGTGCCAAATTATGAGATAAGGCCACTATGCACAAATATTATATCTAATTTCATCTATATTCAAGATATATGGAAATAGTCACGTTGTAATGGGGGATGCAAGGTTCATCTGGAACGGAGTATACAGGAGAGTCTCTCTGTTCACGTCTTATCAATCATCGGCGTTCGACATTGCTGTTTGTCTTTTAAGTCATAAACAAACATAAAACGCAACAGTGTTGGAACGCCCATGCAAAATACCCTTTGAAATGAAGGCGTTATTAACGCGTACAAAAAATTAAAATTTTAAAAAATTTTAAGCACAAAGACCTACTATCTTCGAGACATGCAACCTTTCCATTACTCCTGATAACAGCTTGGTTTGATAAGTTGAGTTTGATTTTGATTAGTTATTTAAATACTGTTTCACCAACTTTAATACGCATCACTGTTTAAGGTTAAATAGAAAAAGATACTAATATTCTCTAACTATTATAACATTTGTTTTTAATCCAAAAAAAATTAAAAATTAACTTACCGCATCTTTATACATCGTGTACTTCCAAATGCTGAACCACTTGGACACTCTTCCATGTAATGATAATTAAATCAGAAGACAATATCGCGATTGACGAGACTTCACCGACGCAGGTACGAATCTTTCTGGCGAGTCTTCATTCTACGACTATTAATCGCTTTATCTTGAAGGCGGCTCAGGAAAAAGTGGCGGCTTCCATAGAGATTCTCTATTGTACAATCATCATGATAGAGAGTTGAGCTAAGAAACGTCTGAGACAAGGTAATGAGATAACGTTATTTAATAAATTCGATAGGAATTTCTTTATTCTTTTAATCGAATTTCGATATAATTTTTCCTACGTGAAGTTTTAATGATACTGGTAACAGGTACGTTTAGTTTTGAGAAATCTGGGAATTATTCGGATTGAGATATGATGGCATAAATATCGTTTATCAATGCGATTACGAAAATACATTATACTGGATTAAGCGTAAAAACTAAAATAAAGAAAACGAAAAAGAATAGAGAGATGCATGCACTCGAGATTATCACAGTAATTTGTTCTCGCGGCCAAACATGACGTAGACGAATTGTTTGATTCTTGAACTGTTTCTTTGCTCGCGATTCTTCTTCGCCTTTTCCTTAAACTGCCACCAGGCGGCCAAGTGTCGTGCGTCTTTAGGACCCCACTCGCTGGAGGGCCTGAAGGCTTGAAGGAACATCTGTAAAATGTAAATAATAATTTAGAACCATTATTATATTATAATACTACAATTAATTATAATTGTAACCTCTACACGTACTTTCGGTACTCCTAGATCTTTTTTGGTCAGGATCGTATAGATCATCCAGAATGGTATTTGCAAGACACCAAAAGCAAAAAGCGTCCATCCAGCAGCTGAAAAGTAAATACTCCAATTATAGGACGCGAATCTTGGGGACTTATGTAGTGTATGCAGATATAACCTGAGTAGTACACGTATTGAAAAAAATTATACTAGTGATTACCATAGGCGCTAGATGGATACATAACACCACCGTAGGTGAGCGGCGTTAAACTGACAATTGTGTAGATCAAGATGGTCGCCAGGAGTAAAGGAGTTATGAAGCCCCAACATATTCGCCAGTAAACGCTGGGCCTTTTTTTTAGCATGAACTCCACATCATCCAGGAAGTTCTCTAGTCCGTAGACCCAAACGATACCGGAGATCTCCAGGGTAGCCAGGACAAAGATGATGAACGATCCTGCGTAGTAGTCGACCAATCCCAGTATAAATTGACCACCCTGAAGAAAGGGAAGTACAAACGAAAAACTTATTAATTACGGCAGGTCACTAATAACAAATTATACTTACTGGTGTACAGTAAATCGTTCCTACGCAAAAACCGAAAAACGTAGTTCCCAAAACGACGTGCCAATGTTTCCAGCTGGGAAATTGATCACAAATGATGCTGCTTATTCCACCAGTCAAGGCGATTGCAGTGCCGATACCCAAGACATAGAGCATCAAGAAGAAGAGGACCGAGAAGAGCTATAAATTTTTTATCATATATGTCTATGGAATTTAAAATAAATGTTGTGTTTATCCGATCTTCCTTGCCTGGGGTAAGACGGCAAATTTAGCTATGGCGTCCGGATAAGAGATAAAAGCCAGACCAGTTCCACTGCGAACAACGTTATTGATGTCGTCGGTCCCCAATTCGTGGGCCAAATTACCCAGAATACCAAAAGTTGTAAAACCAGCCATGAGACTGGTGAAAGTGTCCAGAGTAGTAACGACCATTGCGTCCCTTTACGAATAAGAAAAATAAACTTTAGATATCGATTAGAA